>VDFB02109042.1:37944912-38237963 GCA_007258455.2 Sequoia sempervirens
TTGTTGTTCACTCAACGGCAAGGGACTGCTCTATGTGTTAAATGGATTATTCGTGCCCTTACTGGGGATGAGGCCTGGAAAATTCTTCTCAGGCATGGTATTCAATCCGGCTTCCTTGTCCATAGACCTGTCTGGAAGGGGATTGGCTTTCAAACCCTTCTGGTCATGGAAGAACCAGTCTAGATTGTTGGGACATTTGTGGCCAAAAGTATTTGGCGAGCCTGGGAGGCTGTCAAACCCTGGCTTCGTTGGGATGACTCTAGTTTTTCGTGATGGGCTCTCTCTTAACCAGCATAATATTTGGTGGTCGCCTCTTTTTGCTTGTAATGGTCAGCCGTTGGCTAAGTCGCCTTGGATAAAGGCACTTAGATTTCATAAGAAGGGTATCCAGATCTTGCAACAGATATTTCATAGACCCACCATAAGTATTATGCCGTGGGAAGTTTTTCGTGCCCAGTACAGGCTTCATAACCAGGATCGTGCTACTTATGATGGTTTGGTGAATGCTATTCCTGCTGAAATGCTTCGTAAGGTTGGAATTCGTGGGACCAAACCTTGGTGGAAGGACTGGAAGTGGTATCCAGACACCCCTTTCAGAAACTACAAGCCTCAGCTTGGTTACAGGTGGCTTTCACCACATTTTTCTATGATTCAGAGTTTGAACCAGAGGTGGCTTCTTCAATACCCCGCTCATGTCTGGCGTAAAAGATTTGCTGCCACTTGGTCTGCAAGTGTTGAGCCGAAACTTGCCCACTTTGCTTGGTGTATTCTTTTCCAAGGCTTGCTTGTGGGTTCTCGGCTTGTTCACCTGGGGGTCTTGGACCCTCGTTGCCCTTTTTGTGGGCAAGCTGAGAATTTTAAGCATCTTTTCTGGTTTTGTCCTAGAGCCCAACAGCTTTGGACTTGGATTCATGACTTTTTTCGGCCATTTAGGCCAGAGCCTTTCTACTAGCATATAGTGCCGCTAGGAGATTCTCCCAGATTTCTTGCAAAATTCACCCAACTTTGGCACACTTTCAGGGTGAAAATTCTCTTCAATATTTTGAAAGACATAAATGCTTGCATATTTTCACATACTCAAATGGATAGTCATGTATCTTTGTATGCTAAAGCTATCATTTGTTCTAATGTGCTTCTACAGGTTCAGGTGCAAGCTAACAAAGTTGCACTTGAAGTTGCTCACCTTCAAGTTCTCCTGGATCACTGGGGTAATGCCCCTTGTACTGTTGCTCGGGTCCTCGCTTCGCCCACCTCTTTCTGCCGCCGGTCGCCCTCAAGGGCCTGACAGCGGAGTGGCTTTGTGCGCCCCCGCTCCTGGTCTTTGCTTCGGCGGGATTCTCGCACTCCTCGGCGAAACCATTCTCCTCTGCTGCGGGCTAGCCAAGGGTGGCCTTCTGGCGGTGCTTCGGGGAGCTGCGGTGGCGGTTCCGGGTGGCCCTCTGATGACCCTCCTGCTTCTAGCTCTGGTTGGCCAACTTCTAGTAAAAATTTTCCGCGTTTGGTGCTTGAAATCTCGCCCCGGCGCAAGGATGAAGATAAAAAGAAAAAAGATGTTGATGATGGTTGGGGTCCTCCTCCTGACGTCACTCCAAACCCCGCTGATGTATGGGGGAAAAATATGGATGACAGAGACCCTTCTAGCTCTGCTGGCACTGCCCTAGCTGCTTAATGGCCTTTTTATTTGCTTTGTAATTTTGGACTTCCGGGCTTGGCCCATGTGATCTTTTGGTTTTTCTGGGCGCTGCCCATATGACTCTCGGGGTGTGCCTTTTTACCACCCATCTTTTTTTGTGAATATGTATCTTTATCTTTAATTAATATAGATTTCTGCCTATTCATGAAAAAAAATAAAAATTAGAGTTTAATACATATCATAGACACCAATGGAATTGAGGAGAAATGCCCCTCATGGGGGTCAAGGGGTAGAGCCCCTGTCACCAAGCCCAAATTAAGGCCTTTGAAACCACACGAACTTTCATGGCACACACCATTTTCACAATTTTATCCCTAACAGTGAAATTAGGCATTTGCTGCTTTTTTGTTTATAAAAGTGCTTTAAAAATCATGTAAAAAATTTAACATTAGATGAAAAAAACAAAAAATTTACTCATTTAGGCAAGTGTTTCATGAGAAATTGTAAGTTTCTAGTGTTTTTTGGTGAGTTTTCATTAAAAATTGTGGCGAGTTTTTCAAAATACTGTCAGCAAGTTTTTAGGCGAGTAACTCACTAGGGTTTTGGCTCGTGAGTACTCACAAGTTTTGCAAGTACTTTGCTAGTTTTTCAACTATGGCCCAAATATTAAATAATATTATAAATTATGAGCAGCAGCCTCAAATAAAGGATCACAGCCTTTGATCATAGTATTGCAGCCTTAATCCAAGGAAATCATAGCCTCCAAAATATTATTTCATCTCCCTTTCTTAATCACCTCTCATATTATGAGGTGCGTGGTGTTACAAACCTAGGTTATCAGCTTTGACAAGTAGGGCAGTCTCTTTCAATAATAATTAGTAAATCATAGCTGCAGCTGGCCTAACTAGGGAATAAAGTGGTACTGCAATACCGAAAATCAGTTGCAGCATATGTCAATAATTAAAATGAAACAATATTAATTACAAGAACAACATTAAATGGCCAATAATATAAAATATTACTTGAATAATAACGTGTCACAAATACAAATTGGAAACTCCACACAAATTTGGAAAAATAAAATCTTCACACCAATTGAAATACACTAGAAACCTACAACTACTGAACTCAATGATAATCATTGAATGAAAATTACTCAAATGAATATGAGGGTTTTCATTTTTGAATCCATTCTTGACCTAAGGGTTTCTGTCTTTGAATCCTTTCTTGACCAAAGGGTTTGCATCTTTGAATCCATTCTTTACCAAAGGGTTTTCGTCCTAGGGAAAAAAAGAACAATATTCAATCTTTAGAGAAATGGATTTGATAATATGAATTGGTAACCTTCTCAATTCCTCATTCATCCTTATATAGGCTTTCTAAAGATTTTTTTTTTTTTTTTTTTGGCTTTTCCCTCCAAACTTTATTTTTGAATTTTGAGCCCCATTCCTAGTGTCACTTTTGTTCCTTCTTGTAAAGCAACCTTTTTAATAATAAAACATAAATTGTCTTTTTATGAATATAACTTAAAGTTAAATTTTTCGTCTAGTTAAATTACTAAATTGTTTTCCTTTGCATCGCTCCATTAACTTATTGGAAATAAATAATAGGCTAAGTGTCTTCATTGGACTTACACTTGATAAGGGGACACGATAGTCCTTGCTTTCCAAAAGTATTTGTCTTCAAGCAATTGCAAATTTGGACACTCTAAAATTTGCTCTCCCTCGCAAGTGGCATCTTTTGCTGGAAGATTCTTCCAATAGATCAAGTATTCTAAAATGCTCTTGTTTCTCAATTTTCTCTCTTGCTTATCCATGATAGCTTCTAGTACTAGAATCAACTTCCCTTTGCCATCAAGTGGAGGCAGCTCTACTTAAGGTGTGATATGCTAACCAAGTGCCTATATGAGGCATGAAATATGAAACACATTATGAATTTTACTTTGTTCTATTAACTTTAGTTCATAAATAACCTCATTGATCCTCCTCAAGATCCTGTAAGATCAATAGAAGTGCGGTTTAATCTTTTCATCTCCACTTCTCTTGAGGGAAGATTGCCTTTAAATCTATAGCCTTAACAAATCTATATCACCAACTTCAAAAGTTCTCTTCAATTTGTGCTGATTTGCATAGATCTTTTGTCGATTTTGAGCATTTTTCTGAAGTACTAAAATTTCATGGCTTTGTTGAACCAAGTCTTTTGCTTCTGGCACTTTGCTGCTAATGACAATCAAATCCATAAAAGCATCATATCCATACAAATCTTTGAAAGGAGATGGAATTGTGATGTGTAGTATTATAAAAGTGCTCTCCAAAATAGAGCCATTTGATCCATTCCTTCTACTATCCTGTTACATAGTGTCTCAAGTAACCCTTGATCCATTTGTTCACAATTTTAGATTATCCAATAGTCCGAGGGTGATAATCAGCACTAGGAATAAGCTTAGTTCCTATCAATTCAAAGAGCTCCTGCCAAAAAAGACAAAGGAACCTGCTATCTCTATCACTCATTATTGTTTGAGGAAAACCATGGAGTTTAAAAGCTTCTTTGAAGAATAATTCAACTACTTGAGGTACCTTATGTTCAAAAGAGATAGTGAAGAAATGTGCATATTTGGTATGTCTATCAACTATCAAAAACTACAATCCTTACCATGCACCTTTGGAAGTCTCATAATGAAATCCATTGAGATGCACTCCTATTTTTTATTTGGAATAGGTAGAGGTTGCAATAGACTTGTGGGAAAAGATTACTTTATTTTATTTTATTGACAAGCCATTCCTTCTTTAATGTGCTTAAGGACATTGCCTTTCAGTCCTTTTCGAGTGAAGCTTTTCCTAATTTCTTTGTATGTCTTGAAATATCTTGGGTGTCCTACTAAGGGGGTATCATGGACTTCCCTTTAAATGTTATCCTTCATTTTTTACTCAGGGACAAGATACACTCTATCATTGTAGAGTATGAGCTCATTTGCTATCCAGTATCTATTATCTTTCAACTTACCTTCCATGATGTTAGTAGCAAAGGCATTCTTAGAATATTCTACTAAGATTCTAGCTTTCCAATCTACTGAAATATCATAGAGCATAGAATGGGCTTTGTTGACAAGAGATCTGCTACTATGTTCTTTCTTTTAATATATTCAATGTCAGTTATAGGCTTGAAGCTTATTTACCCATTTTTGTTGACTTTCACTCAAATCCTTTAGATTAAGAAAGTACTTCAAGCTATTGTGATCTATTCTCACTACAAATTTACCACCTACTAAATGTTGCTTGAACTTGGCTAGTGCATGCATATGATGACTAACATTTCTTTATCATAGATTGTGAATCTTTTTTTGTAGTTCTCCAAGTTTGCGTCTCTCAAGCTATTGGATGCTTATTTTGCATCAAAATTACTCTAATCCCTTCTCCAAATGCATCACATTCTAACACAAAAGAAAGTGAGAAATTAGTAATAGCCAACATTAGTAATTGTCAAAGGCTCATTGTGCTACATTGGTCCATGTGAAAGCCCCCTTCTTAGTCAAATCTATTAAGGGTGCTCCCAATTGTGAAAATCCCTCAACAAATATTTTGTAGTAGTTGCAAATTCAAAGAATCCTTTTAGTTGTGTCAAAGTCTTTGGGGGAGGCCAATCTAAGATAGCTCATATCTTATTTTGATCAACTTGAACTCCCTAAGCACTACTAACATGCCTAGATACAAAATCCTGGTCATTCCAAACTCACACTTGTACTCCTTGGAAAATAATGCTTGTGCCTCAAAAATGCCCAAAACTTCATCCAAATACTTTAAATGTTCCTCACGAGTCTTTCTAGATGAGGATATCATCAAAGGAAAATAAAACAAATTTCTTCAATTGCTTGTTGAACACTTAGTTCATGCAATACTTAAAAGTGGCTAGAGCATTAGTCAAACCAAATGGCATGACTAGAAACTTAGTGTCAAAAGTGACAGTTGAAAGTTGTCTTGTAAATGTCCGTATCTCAGACCTTGATATGATGATATCTTAATCTAAGATCTATCTTTGGGAAATAGACTATACTCCATGTAGCTCATCAATAAGCTCATTGATTTTGGGAATCAAGTATCATTTTTTTATGTTGTTTTTTTTCAAGTCTCTATAATCTATGCGCATCCTCATGGTTCCATCCTTCTTCACCAAGACTACAGATGAAGCATAGGGGCTTGAATTATGTCTAATTTGACCTATGTCTATAAGCTCCTTAATGGCTTTCTCAATTTCTTCTTTATGCCTTTTGGGATGGCAATAAGGAGTAGTGATGATTAGTTTGGTTCTTCTTCCACCTCTATGACATGATCAAAACCTCTATTAGGTGGGACCTCCATCAAGTGGCCTGCTTGGGGGTGTATCAATGGAAACTTTGTTATGTTTATCTTGGAGAGACTAGATATTCGCATGATAAGACTTCTTGCCATCTAAAGAAGTGGTGAGAGTTATCAAACATTGGGCTGCTGTAATGTGCCCTAATTGGGATATACCTGATTTTGCCCAAAAGTGACAATTCCAACAATATAATTTGTTTACAAATAATATTCCAAAATTAAATCATATAAAAGTTATTGAGCTTAAGAGTAAATGAGCAATTAAAATAAATAACATTGTCTAATTGGGTCTAATCTATAGTTTCATTTCCAATGACCAACCATAGAAAGGATTGGAAAGGAAATCATGATAGGCCGTCCGGAGATTGTTCATCACAATTAAGCCCAAGAGCGTGGCAATCACCCCTTGGCCCACAAGTGGCAGGAACTCCCGTTACCATCCAACATGGTGTGACCTACTTACGTTGTGGAACCAGTCTGCTGCCTCTCCCAATTGTTTTCCCTTGCTAATCCATGCCTGATTGCTTATAGGGAAATAAATAGATTAAATCAATAATTATAGGAGCCTTAAATAGATTAGCAATTCCCATTAGTAACTAGGTTAAAGATGCATAAGAGATTATATATATAAAAACATTATACTCCATCATGATGCATACCAATCACTGATTGTATTCAACGGTTGCTGCCTTTCTGAATGCAGATATTTATTTATTATCTGATCTCCTTCAATTGTATGTTCTCCTCTTTTAAATCTGCATATGCTACCTTTCAAATCTGCTCAATAATATATTCATATGTCTGCTGTTACTCTTCCTTATACTCAGAAAATATTCCTTGAATTCCTTCTATAATCTTTTCTTTTAAATCTGCTAGTGCTTGTATATTTTTTCTTTCATTCCACACCCCCTTTACATCTCAAAATGCAATCAATATTTATATCTTCGTATCTTAATGAGAAGACATACCTCTTCAAACTATGATGCCCTTATCACTTATGAAGTGACGTATCACTTTGTTTACCAAACTGATCACTGCTTTTCCTTTAACAAATTTGAGCACTCCTTTTATTTGTTAATTACTGCCTTCTATCACACATAATCACTGCTTCTCTCCTAGATGGAATTGCTGCCATTTAATCTTGATATTTGCTGCTCTTAAACACTTTTATATGCAATTTTTGGTCTTAAACAATGTATGGTTGGCCAACATATAGGGTCGGCCCAGCATAACAAAATAAATTTATTTTTTTAAATACTTCTAAAGCAGGCGCCATGACGAAGGAGGTTGGCCCAGGTTATAGACTATTTAAATTAATTTTCTTTATACTTCAATAAATACGCTTTTAATCCTGTCATGTGAAGTTAAATCTGTCCTTGTCCTTGTAATAATGGGATTTTTACTTCTTTGACCAGCGAAAGTTTCATGAAAAACTTGCCATTTATTTTATTTATTTATTTGCATTTCAATGCTTGGTTTTTTTATACTTCAGTGTTGCAATTTGATCGTGGCAGGGGCATGACAGCTGCCTAAGCAACCTGACCATGATGGAAATGTCTCTCCATTCTTTCGGCAGAAGTTATTCTAGTAGCTCCATTTGATATTCCTTGAAGCACTACCTTCTTCCCATAAGCTCAGAACTTGAATAGATTAGTTTAAAATTAAAATTTTAACATTAATGAAGGTTTTTTAATTTTTACCTTAAAAATGGATTTCTTTCAATTATACTCTACTGAGTGTTTTTCTTTTAAGTTTTACCCTAAGGAAAGTTTAGGTTAAAAAAGAAAGAGGTCTACTTTAAATAGTAGGTCATGCTCCATTTTTCGCATGCCCTGCCATGTTAGCCCCATGTCTTTGTTCTTGTACATAAATTCTTCTAGGTACAAGTTAAGAAATAAAAAAATTAAAGCCTTGTTATTTTCTTATTGTTGGCAGTTTATCGATGTACTAAGTTTATTTTAATTTCTACATACTATATTATTTCACATGAAATGACAAATTGATTTTTTCTCTATTTGTACAAATATTACATAGTGTTATAATTTCTTTGAGATTTTTCTATGTTTTTTCCCATTTCAAACCTGGGTAATTGAATTCCGTTATACTTTTGTTATGCCATTTAAATGAATGCAACTATGCTATGAACCCTTCAAAATTTTCATACACATTTGATGAGAGAGAAATTGTGTCATATAAATATGATATGAGAGGCTACAAATGGCATGTTTGCCCTTATTATTTTCATCTATTAGTTTGAAGTAAGAAGATGCCCAGAACAAGACACCTTTCAAATTAAACCAGACCATTCTGTGTTCTATCAAATGCATGAGAGACAACATGTGGAAGGTGGCAAGAACAGCCATCTGACAATATATCTCACATTTTATCCTCTTGGGGTTCTCAGAGCAAGGCCTACAGTGAATAAAACTTTAAGGCCTTCATAATTTCATATATGTTTGCCATATTTCATATCTATGTTTTACTGGCAAAGCATGACAGTTTAAACAGCTAACAACCTAACATGGAATGAGTTAAAGTGGATGAAAGCAGTAAAGATCTGTTTATGTTGTCACTATTTGATTTCCACGATATTTCTTACATCAAAAGTATTGCAATTAAAGTCATCCCTCTTACTATATGCCAACCCCCTGTTAACCAAGCATTAATATATCTGTAGCCTGCCTGCCTCTCCAGATAGGCATTCTAACAAGGACAATCAATTCCCAAAGATTAATAGCTGGTATTTGAGAATGACTATATGGTCTCCTTAGATCAAATCAAGGAAAACACACTTAAGTGCATCTGAATGTTCGAATTGTTATGAATTTGGGAAGGAGTTACAGACAAAAAACCTCTTTCATAAATAAGAGAGAATGATTAAACTGAAATCTAACTGCAAAGCCTCAAGCCGCAATACAAGTTAATGGCAGAATAGGAAGGAGAACTGTGTTTCTGAATTGCTCCCTAAACTTGCCAGAATAGGGTATGAAATGTCACAGATTCAGAAGCAGAAAGAGTACCCTGTGAATGTACCTTGGTGATTTGCAGACAAAAAACCAGTACCCTGGGTGATTTCACAATGTACCACATTTCTTTGTACAATTTTTTCAAAAACCTCCACAAATTCTGCAGATTTGGGCAACTCTGGGGAATTTTTGGCCTGCAGACCTGGACACATTTGTTTCCTGGAGACCATTGTTGTTCAACACCTCAAACTGTGCATATAATGGCTTGGGGACAGGGTTGAGTGATTTCTTCAGAGTGCAGTGCCTTAAGTTGCATTTGAGACCACAGGCCTCAAATTTGGCTTGGTGCAGTGGGAGTGGAAGCAGGTTATCCCAATAAAAGTGATTTCTTCTCTAATTTTATGTCTTTTGCCACGTGCAAAAGCACCACATCTCCAATCATCATTCTTCCTGCATTTAGAATGCACAAGTGATTGATAAATGATGATAGCAGCCACAGTCCACTGAAAGCCTTTGTTGAAGCAACCATGGCTCTGCTCGATTAAAATAGAAAATTATGTTGATATGTGGAGCCCAATCAGACTTGGAGTTTATATTTTCCCCACTTTTCTCAGTGCATTTCCCCCCCCAATCAATCAACAGGGGAATGCAAGGGGGGTGAAGCCCCCAAAGCAAAAATTGACTAATTTTATTAAAGGAATTTTGCGGCACATTTGTATTTGAATTTCAGTTATAAACAGTCAGAAAACTGCCTGAAAATGAACAGTTTATTTGCTGCAAATGGAAAGCCAAAAGTCACGAAATGAACAGCCAGTTGAACTGGGCACATGTGGGAATTCAAACAGCCACGTGATGTTTGGTTTTGTCACTCTAGGGTGTGTGAAGTGTGCGGAGAAGTTGCAGGTCGTGGGAAGTGATAGACAGAGTTTAAACGCAGGTTATTGCGTTGGACGCACGTAGCACTGTGCGTGTAAAACAAAGTAGTAGAAATCGTGTGAAATGATTGCTGCACGTTGCAGCTATTGCTGCAGGTTATTGTAAATTGCATTTGCTGGAAATTAATCAATAAAAGGACTATTGTTTGTGGACGTAGCCCAAGCATAGGATGAACCATGTTAAAACTCTTGTTGTCTCGTCGTTTTCTATGAATTGTTTTCATTCCTCTGTTTCTATTTTTGTTCGGTTTAATTTAATCTGCATTTAATTGATAATTTGAACCCTCTATTCTTGCTTGGAATTTGTAACAAATTAACCCCTTCTCTTGGTCACAAGTTAAAAACAATTGGGACAAATTCTTTGAACACAATACTAAAAGTGAGAAACATGTGCTACAAAACCGAATTGAATAAAAGTATTCAAATGTTTTCATTCATGCTACTATTTCTCAAGAAGAAACAAATGGTACTTTCCTTCCAACAACTATGTCTTTATTTTAAGCCACTTTCTATTTGTGTCCGTGTATGTGCATGTCTATGCATGCACAAGCACTCACATGCACATATATATGATTTTTAATCCCCATACCTGTACCCATACCAATAACTTAGAAAAGAAGAAAGGTTCTGAATCCAGAAGGTTTTTACGAATGAAGGAAGATAGAATGCAGCCATACATTCAAATCAAAACTGAGTTTGGAAATAAGTGGTTATCTTCCTCTAAGGAAGGTAACCTTACTCATGCCATGGATTCTATAATCATTGAGTATTCTAGGCTGGACCTCTTCCTTCTACCTACCCTAGAGTTCAATGTGTTTCACAAACTATATCTGATGTTGACTTCTTCCTCATAAATGGTATAATCCCTCTCCCACAGGCACCTACCTTGAATAGGTTTGGGGTTATTCCTACTCAACTCCACATCTTCATACAAGCTTATTATGTGTCAACCAAAAATGGCTTCTCACCACTTACACTCTCAGCCTCACCTAGTTTTTCCTTGGACAACCCCTTTGGGGAAAGACATCCCACAAACCTTTCCAATGTTCAACCATGGTCCCCATGCCTGTTCTCAGTCCATGGGGTTTCAACCATTCTTGACAAAGTTCATGGTTTAAAGTTTCAACCATTCTTGACAAAGCTCATGGTAGATAGCAATGTTCTGAACATAGTAGCATTCCATTTACATGGCATTGGCACAGCGAACTGAAAGTGTAAATGGAATTCAAATTCTCAATCAAGATAAAATAAATCCAAGATTTAATTGAAAAAATGATGGCAAAACCAGCATGACCCCAGCCCTGGGCTGCAATTAATCATGGTTTACCAAGGGGATTTTCCCAAGGCAATGTCACTATGGTTTTGAAAATTCTTGCAAAATCCATAGAAGAGGAAGGAATGAACAACTTATACAAAGGATCTGTTTGTCCAAGCTGCTTTGTGTCTTGAAGCATAACAGAAGGATTGACACTTTGAACAATTGTGTGGGCAAACTCAGCAAGATTGTTGTGCGGCATGACTAAACCCTAGAGCCTGTAGAAACCCTAGTTTCCCCTATTCTCCGAATCTGACAGTTTTCTGAGTTTTTTCTGACGTTTTTGGTTTTTTTGCAATTTTTGGGTTTTTTGAACAATAAATGAATGGTACGATTTTGCTTGAAAAATAATAATAAATTCTATAAAATTATCTAGCTCTTGGAAATGATGAGAAATGGATGCGAGTTTATTTATTTCTCTTCTGGAGCGATTACAATAGATATTCTATTACATGCAATGAAATAAGCAATGGATTTTTAATATTTAAAGAACCTGGCAAAAGCAGCGATCTGATCTGATTTCTGGATAGTACGGCTGCAAACAAGTTGTTCTCCCTCAGGTTAGTGATGGCGTATGATTCCAGATGCAGGAGCGCCACTCTGGTGAAGGTAGGAAGCCACAGTGGTAGGCGTTTCTCCTCCAAGCAAAAAGACGGCTCAAAACAAGATGGTACGGCCTGATACAGGTACGGCCTGATGTCAGAACAGCAATCAATAAATGTACGGCCTCCTTGCTAATCAATGTCTGGATCGCTGGATATGATGCGCCCTTGATAGATGAATGCCTTTTGAAAGGGATGGATGTGCTGAAGCTCTGTAAATAACAAACTCTGAATGCTCTGTGATTTCCTCTGCCTGAAGAAACCTCTGCTGCAATAAATCAAGTGGTATTTCACACCCTCTGAATTGCTTCCCGTGGAGATGGCTCGTTCCCCAAGGAATTCGAACTTGAAACCCTAAAGTCTCTTGCTCAGATCAAAGTTGATCAGTTCTCAAATTCAATAATCTCATAATGGCTCAATTCCCAATGCAATTGCATAATAACCCTCAAAAGTGCGATTTCCTTAAAGATAGGGTTTTCATTAAAAATTCGCACTTTTATTATTTTATTACTTTTTCCATAGTCCTCAGCCAAATTTTATAATAAAATATAATCACAAATTTGGCCCCCTTCCTGATGATGGCGCACCCCTCAAGAAGAATCACTTAAGTTATAATTTAACATTATAACTTTATATTATAATCATTAAATAATTAATATTTAATTAATGCAATTAAATATTAATATTTCTCTCGTTACTCATCCGATGACTGTTCCGTCTGAAGCTGACGAACACTGAAGTGATTCTGAACGCTGCCAATCTCATACTGCTAAAAATAGCAGGGGTCCCACGCTGCCTGCCAGGAACTGCTAAAAATAGCAATTCTGCAAAAAGTCTCCGATCGAGCCCAAACGAAAGACTACTGATCAAACTCTGCTAACTGAAGCTGAGCCAAGCTCCGAGTGACCCTCTATCTAGTATATTGGCCTACGAGGATCGTGTGATAGGCCAATCCTGTACTCTGAGAGATGTCACTGAGAAGGGGACATGACAAAGCCGTTGATTGTAATCTCTTATCAGAACATGCTAGAATGCAGATTCCTGATAAAATCAAAGAGCATTTGGAATTGATTCAGTCAGCCAAATGACAAGCCACCAAGACAGAAAGTTCCATAGAAATAAATAAATAAATTATATTAATGCCCACAGATGACCAAAAGTAGGTCAATGGGACTCAAGAGAACAGCAGTATACAATAGAGTTAAAAGTCCGAACAAGGAGGAAGAACAGAGATAATAGATACAAAACAATAGGGGGGCACCAAAACAAATGGTCAAGGAATAGGTATAAATAGCTAAGAAAGGGAAACAAGAACCCCGAAGAACAGAGAGCAGCCATAAAGGAAAGCTAAAGAAGATCAATTAACATTGTTTGGACTAGAAATGGCGAAGTCACTAGTGCTGTCATCAATCTCTTGAAGGGGCCAATACAAAATCTGACAATGCACATTAGGGAGTGTTGAGGGCCAAGAGGGGTACTCCCATTGGGATCACACCTAACATCCAAGGCTGAAGTAACCCCCATAATAGTGAAAAATTCATAATGTGCATTTGTTCCTGTGATTTTAGAGGTGGCTAGAGAGGAGTAGATCTATGTCGACTAGAGGAAGCTAGGCCACACCGTTAGGGAAAAATAGAACCATAAGACTAAGGGGGAACATGTTGAGGTAGAAGTTGTGAGAGACATCATCTCACAAGTCTATTGACATCTATGATAGAAATAGCAATATTCAAAGGTTGTTTAGGGCTATTGGCCTCCTTGATGCGTTGAAAGGAGGTGATCAACCTAGGGGGTTTAGAATCCCGATAAACCACATGTAAGGGTTTGTGTTGAAGGGTGATGGCATTCCAAAGATAAAGAGCCAAACAATGTTGGTCTAAATTTTTAAAGAAATGGAGAGATTGTTGCCCAAGTCTCGGTAGAGATTGTAATATCTCTCTTGGATCTCATAATAAATGGGGCATCTAAAGATGAAATGTTCCTCGGTCTCAATCTCTTGGATGGAGCAAAGATGATAGATTTAGTCAAGGAGAGGAATATGGTGATCTGTGTCAACTTGAAGTTGATGGGAACACACCCTCATTTGGCCAAGGGGAAACCTCAAGCCATGTGACTATTGACATTGGAATAGTGAGGGCGAAAAAGTATACCATCTTCAACCTATAGGAAATGCTTAGAGTAAATAGCAAGCTTTGAGCTATGAGGCATAGGAGGGGAGGTTTGACTAACCTAGATGTATCTCTTTCAAATGTCCCTTCTAGTAGCTCTAGTGATGGTCTCGTTCAAAGGAAGGAGCCAAGGAGGAGGAACATCCAAGGAATACATGAAAGGAGGTAGTTTTCCAATAGAAAGGAGAAAGCTAACCTCAAAGTACCAACAATGATGGAATGGAATTGGACTCTACGAGGCAATCTTCTTAGAAGGCTGAAGAGCCAAATACAATATCTATCACAACTAGAACCGAAGTCACCTGTGGATTTGAGTTTGTGTATGCAGAAAGTAAGCTGAGAGATAGTCTTGAGACACAATTGTTAAGCAACAAGCTCTACTTGGATAATGATATGAGGAACAATACACTTGGATTTGATGAGACATTGTAGCATGAGAGCTTGGACCCTCTCAATGCAAACCCAATCAATGGATCCCTAGCTAGGCCCCAAAACTTTTGAGCCGTACAAAACTATGGGCTTGATGATGGTATCAAAAAGACATATCTTTGATGGGATATCCTAGAAATGGATTTGGAAACATTGATGTTCTGAGAGAGAGAGAGAGAGAGAGAGAGAGAGAGAGGCATATCCCTTACAAAGACATGAATGTGAGACAAGCTTCATGTTGAAGGAGGGACCGGAGAATTGGACTCCCAAGTATGTGTAAGTGGATGTGATCTTGAAGACAGTCCCTTTATAAAAGGACAGGAAGTTGGAAAGAAGACATATGGAGATATTGAAAATCATGACCTTAGTTTTATTGAGGCTGACCACAAGTTGGCGAAGTTCACAAAAGTAAGCAAGGGCATCAAGTTGTCATTGTAAACCTTCAACAGAGTGAGAGGAAAGCAATATCATTAGCGAAAAGTAAAATGGCAATAACCACCTCATATAAAGTGTAACCATCAATTGGGTGAGTGTTGCCAAAGAAATACCTCCAACTCATCAATGTAGATGCTAAAGAGTAGGGAGAGAGGACACCCTCGTTTGACCCCAATGGTACTGTTGATGTGTTTTTTGTGACCGCACCAACACAGAATAAAGTTACCAACGGCGACTCTATCCTCTCTTGAACAAAATCTCCTGCATGCTAAGATTGCTAGAAAGATCATCCATTCAACTCCAAGGTTCCTTCATGTAGTGGATAGTCTCAGTTGGCTCGATGTGATTTGCTGGTATTTCAAGGGGACTTACGAAATTGTTCAACAACGGAGAAAGGAATTTGAATGCTCGAAAGGTTTGTTTGTAAAGCTCATGTTTCCTAAACTAACCAGAAAGTACTGAATTGAGATGGTTGCAGGGATAGAAGATGCTATGGACTAATCTACGCGTGGGACATGGAGATCAATTTTCACAAGCCTCAACCAGATTCCACTTTGCCTCACTTCAGACAGCTTCCACAAAACTGGTGCAATCTTCAAGGGGAGTAACTAAAGATATTCAGATTACAATTCAACAATGAAGACACCGTCACGACGATGCATACCAACATGAAGATCGTAATCGAAGTTAAGTCCACAAGCTTCCAGTTGACCACGCAAGGCGAACTCACCATCAGCAAGCCCACTAGTGGTATGGATAGACAAAGTTTGCTCAAATTGAAGACCACATTCCACAATTACTATCTACTACTTGCATGAAACAAAATCTATTTACTTTAAAATCCTACTTGAAGTAGAAGGACGAAGAAACCTCGCTAGCTATTCACAACAAAAGACGAGATCATCATCAATGGAAACTCTTTTTATTGAGAGAGTGTTCACAACAATTTCTTACAAAGTTTTCAAAGGAAAAACTTTCCTTCTTCAAACTACACTATCGATCTACGCTATGCTACTTCTAAGTTGTCTCTCTATCTTCCTTGTAAATGTAAACAAATCTAATGGCAAGTATGAGAGATTTAAGAGTTCTATAAGAATTCTCAGTTTCAGAAATCTACAAAAACTAAGACACAGATTTTCGACTTCCAGAAAGACACAGAATTTCGACTTCCAGATTTATTAAATTTTAATGTGCTGAATGCAGAACATTATCTGATTTCTATGTTTGCATATCAGGGAAGGATTCGCCATATGTATGTGAGGAAACCCTGCCTCTAAGAGTCACGCCTCATGAGAGGACGTGTCTCCACGAGTGGAGACACGTCCACTCATGGGATGCGTTCTTTAGAGCGCGGGTTAACACTTAGTTTAAAAACTGTTAGTATAACACCTTTATACTAAACAGCGAATGATAATAAACTTCGATCAGAATATAACATTAAACATTAAACATGATTCGAATTTTATTACTCGTATGATATGATTTCCAAAAATTTCACAAAATAACGTTAAGCTTCAATCGGGTATGAAAGATGATGGTGCTTGCAGCAATCATCTTCTGACCGACGCTATCATACGTTAACATTCCCATCTCTACTCTAATCTCTACTGTCTAATGAGATACAAATGAGGGGGGATGCCCCTTTTATAAATGGCCCAGTCCAATGGACGACTCAGATTACAATCAAATGGAGAGCTTAGATCGAGCCACATCAGCCCTAACCCTAAAAACCGCCACCAAGAAGAGTGGAGTGATAAATGAGCAATTAATGTCCACCATCTTCTAGAAGATTCCTGTTTGTAAACGCGTTCACACTGTTCTTCTTCCTGATTGCAAACTAGATGAGTTTGATCATTGTGGCTTCAACTTCTTGAAAGGGTATGGCAGGCACGTTCTCGATCTGACTCCAAGGTTGTAACCCTTTTAACCTATTTGATGGTGATTTTCCTCCTTGGCTGTCACTCTTCAACTCTTCAACGCCCGAGCCTTCATCCTTTCCTTCATTTTGAACTTGAAAGATTCTCTTGTCTTGGATTCAATCATTCCTGCTTGCCATTCGCCTGACTGCGTTGGGTGCATATTGGGTCTTTGAGGAGAAATTCCAACACTTAGCCATTTCTTCCAACATCTCCCTTCATGATTTTATCATCTTGGACTATTTGCTTCATCACTTCAAGTCATCATGCTTTGGCCTCGGCGTTCATCCTGCAAAACAGATAAAGAGAAGAGCATGAGAACACTTAATATATAAACTCTCCTTACATACCTGATCTCCATGTTTTGATCTCCAATGTCTGAGTAATCTCCGGATCTGATAGGGTTCATCACTTTTCCTCTTAGCAAACTTCTTCCTCAAATTCTTCAGGCCTTAGCCAAATTTCCAACCCATCTTGTACTCTGCTTCCTGTGTACCTTGAAGTTGTGCATTAGAAACTTTTATCCAACTTGACGACGCGTTTAGAGGGTGTTGCTTGATTTCTCTCCGCCTTAGAAAAATTTCCAACTAACATGATACCCCCTTTTTGCCTTAGCCAATTTTTCAGCCCATCTGCCTTAGAAATAATTTATTTCCTCTAGGAAATTTCATCAACCAGGTGCTCGAGGAAAATCTCCACCATAAAGTCTCCGGCAGGGCGTGAAGAATTTCAAAATCATCTCCTCGATGAAGATATCTAGTACCCAGAAGAAAATTCCCTTCAGAAAGCATCAAATTCATGTGTCTACAAACGAAGGGGTTCCTTTAATTTTTGAATTTTAACCTTAGAAAAATATTTTGCCATCAAATTTATCTTCATTCTTCATCTCTGGGCGTATTTTCTTGCTTGGCCCTGAAAATCTTTTTCAATCTCATGAAGCTGGAGTATTTTGACTCATCCTTGCCAATTTTATCCATGCCTTAACAAATTTTGTCATCCCTTGTCAAGCTTAGGCGTATTTCTCTAGGGGTGGAATAAATTTCAACACTTAAATTTTTTTTTTGAGTCTCATCACCAGTATGGGCGCATATAGGGGGTCAAGGAGGAAATTTTGAATTTTGCTTTATATATTTCTCTCCATTCATCTTTCTCCAGTCATGGCACATATAGCATGTCAAGGTGGAATTTTCACCTAGCATACGTCTTAGCTTCATCTTGGATTTGGGCGCATTTGATGCATCAAGGAGGAATTAACGCCTTAGCTTATGTTTTTACTTCACCTTGCACATGGGCGCATTTTGAGGGTCAAGGAGGATTTAACACTTAACAACTTTTTAAAAAAAACCACCCCCTTTAACAAGTTTGGGCGCATTTGAGGGGCCTAGGAGAAATTTATAGCACTTAACTTTTATCCATGCCTCTCCAAGTTGGGCGCATTCAAGGGAGTCAACAGGAATTTCAAACACTTAGAAAAATCTCATATTGCCTTGTGGGCGTTTCTTTCTCCTCTTTCCTTGGGTGCATATGTGGTGGGGTCAAGGAAACTTAAAATTTTGTCTTCTTCCCTGCTTGTTTGGGCGCATATGAGGTAGTGAGGAGGAATTCCAACATCTTTTGTCTTTTTCCCAGTCAAGTTGGGCGCATTTTACTAGTGGAGGAACTTTCAAACTTAGGCGTTTTTTCAAGCTCCAACATGAGCATGGGTGCATTTGGGACCCCAAGGAGGATTTACCTTTGAAGAGTGGGCGCATTTAGGGGGTGGTGAAGGAATAAGCCAACACTTAGAAATTTTTCATGGCTTCTTCCTTGACATGAGGGCGCATTTGGGGGTAGGAGGAGGAAGTTTAACAGACTTAGAAAATTTTCATCACCTCCATTTCTCCTTGGGCGCATTTGGCATGCTGAGGAGGATTTAACTTCAGACTTAGACATTTCCTGGCCTGCTCGCTCATGTCTTACTATATTTAGTAAGTCCTCTGATCTTCATACCTTTGAAGCTTGGATTGATTTGAAATTCGCGCCATAGGATCTTCATGATCAAGTTGATCTGTTCACACTGCCATCTCGTGCTGACTTGCTATTTATAGCATATTTCTGGAGGTGATTTACTATTTATAGCAACTGCTTGATTTCGAGACTTCCACAACCCTGTTCGACTTGAAATTTGAATGACGTGACCCTCATGGGATGACATCCCTGTTCATACTGGCGCTTGCTGTTGGCTTACTATTTGTAGCCTGCTTCAAAAGTGACTTACTATAACTAGTAAGTGCTCTGATTGCCCTCAAATTTTACCAGTGGATAGCTCGAAAGATACTGATCGCAGTGGGATACACCAGTTTTCGAAAATTCTAGCATTTGACCCCTCATTTTAGATCCCGAAGCTGGAAACCCTAATTTGACTTGCATGTTGCTTAAACGATCTCCGTTTGACCCTGTTTCTGTTGCATGTCGGTTAGTTTGTGATACTGAAGTGCTGGGGGGGGGGGGGTTGCCAGAGTGGATTTGCTATAAATAGTAAGTTCCCGAAAAAGTGACCAACTTTGTTTGCATGTCACATCACTGCGTAGCTCTTGAAAAACCCATAAGGAATAACCTGACATGCACTGAAAAGATCTGCATGCAAACCCTAAAAATAGCCTTTGAAGACGGTTCCTGAAAAACTCTTGATCCTGGTTTGCATGTTACACCACTGCGAAGCTTTCGAAAAACCCACAAGGAAGGAATGTCCAGACGTGCGAAGAAAATTCCAACATGCAAACCCTAAAAATAGCCTCCGAAGGCTAAGTTCTGAAAGTCATCATCTCATCTTGCATGTTATATCATCGTGTAGGTCTCAGAAAACCTAGAAATATTCTTCAGACATGCATTGAAAAACTTCGCATGTAAACCCTAAAATCAGCTCTTGAAGGTGAACTTGCTAAAAATAGAAAGTTGTCCGTTTCAGCTCAAAAATTGCAGACAAATAGCTTGACGTGCTTTGGATGCAATGTAACGATCAAAATTTCAAAAGTGCTGAGAAAAAATGTCCCAAATTAGGTACTTATTAAAAATAGTAAGTTGTCAGAATTCGATGAAATTTTGCTGGGGACTTGCTGGAAGCTTGTTGACTGTATTGCCAAACTCAGATTTCAACTTATTTACTCCATTTGACTCCAAACTGGCCGAAAGATTCAAAACCCTAATTCTCAGACTTAGCTAGAATTTGAATCCAGACGGGCACATCCCTGGAAAGACAGACGGAACAAAAGAGAGACGACAACAAAACGAACTAAAAAAAAAAAAGCCAAAAGACCCGAACAAAGCAAAAATTAGGGGGGTCCCCATTTGCAATGGGGCAATGTGTGAAAAGGTCACAACAGGTACTAACAAAATCAAAGGACCATGAGAGGTATGAAACTGCCCAATAACTGTCTCTTAAATCCGCTAAGCAACGGTAATGAGAGAATTTGGAATGCCAATATCATACATCCATTGGAAAAGCAAGTGTCTCAGATTTGAATCAAAGGCCTTCTTGAGGTCTATGAAGCAACAAAAGGTTATGAAAGATCAATGGCGAGCCTCCTCGATAATAGCTTGGGGTGTGAAGATGTGGTCAATGGTATGATAATCTCCCTTGAAACTAGCTTGCCCATTAGCACGACGATTACCTTTCTCCAAGTACTTGGAAAACTGCATATCCAACACTAGAATAAAGTTTTGCAAAAGTATGCCCAATTATAATAGTCCTATAGTTGCCAAGATTAAAGAGATCCCTAGATTCATGAATAGGATGAATTATGTGTTGAGACCAAGACTGAGGAAACCTAAACAAATAACCTCATTGATTTTTTTTGCCAAAGGTGAGGCTATAGAATCTACACTATATTTGATAAATTCATCTTGGAAGCCTTTGCAATTACCTGCCCAATTGGTACATAACTTTAGTATAGCCCTCCTAACATTACCGATGGTGAAAATGGTGGAAGTAGGTGGTGAAGTGGGGACCATGATAGTAGGTTAATTGGGCACATCGTAAAGAGAGCTAACATAGGAATCCCACAATGTGGGGCTAATGTCAGAGGCTATACCTGCAAGTTTCCTTGGAAGAAGAGTGCACCAAAAGTGTTTAGGGGAGTGGTGAAGATCAGCAAGGAGGGCAAGTCATCGAGAAGCAAGAAACTGCCACTTCTTGTGACAAAGAAGGCAACGGTAATCCCTACGGATGGAGGGCATGGAGGGAGGTTCATGAGATAGTAAAAACCGGAGCCTTTAATGGAGAGATTTGCATTCATCATTAAACCACCAATTCGTAGGGCAAGATCCATGGAGTCGAGGAGGGTGAGGAAGATGTATTATGTGGGGAAAAGATTCAAGGGCAGCATCCCAAATGGCTTGATGAAGGAAGTCAGACATGGAGTCGATGGTAGGAAGAGCTAGGGAGTAGAAATCTGTCTAGAGAAGGGAGAGACAGGCTGAATAATCAAGGGTATAGTCATCGACAAAATGGATAGTGGGATGCCTAGTGAAAGGGGACAAGGTGGGAGAGGGTGTGTGTAATGAGCGAGAATTAGCAAGAAGGATGGACATCACGGCATGATCAGCAAGTGGGAGTTGAGGAGAAATAAAGAAACCACGGATATGGAGTATGAAGAACCTGCAGGTGAGAACATAATCCACAACATTCACACCACCACGTTGAGGAAAATAGGCGAATCTATCAGACTTAGGAAAGCAAAGGAGCTTGTTAAGAATGTTTATAGAACCAAATAGTAGAGGCATTTGACAAAGGACAGTCTTGAACACAAGCTTTATTAACCCCAACTTGGCTTACCTGCAACTACAGTGAGGTAAGTGTTTGTTTGCCTCCTCATGGGATCTGTCACCCAAACAAATAATGTGTAAAAAGAAAAAATATGTTTTTGGTTTCATATCTAATCATGGATGCCTGTCAAGATATGAGTACTCAAAGTATAGTCGTCACTTTTTGCTGTGTCAAAACTGCTCTCCTAATGATAACACAGGCTTATCGTGCTCATTTTAAGCTGAACATGACAACCTACAAAGCTGACTGATGGGGTTCCCTGTAAGATTTTAAAAACCATCTGGTTTCTCTCTTATTACCCTTCATGGTTCTCTAGGATAGGCTGTTTTCTTCAAGGCTTCCTAAGACATCTTGCATTTGTTCATCTTTTGTCATCTGTGTTCAAAAACAAAATATGCAAGTCTATATCTTTTCTAGAAGAAGGAAACTGTACTGTATAATACAGTAGTAAAATCATAACCAGATTTTATATATACAATTCTGTGTTGGAGATTCAACATATCATAGAATGATAACTAGTTTACCAACTAGATCAAAGAAATTCTTACCCATATCTAGCAGTCCGAAGACAACATTGTGAATCTGGGAACTGTAACATCTATTGAAATTTGATCCATTTCAATGCAAGAGAATTGTCTAGGGTCTATGACTTTCATGCTTTTTCTGGATGTCAAAACTCTAGGAAGTACAAATTTGGAACTTGTATATCAAAGGATAGAGGGTCCGATACATGGTGGGCTCTGCTAGTTGTGATGGCATTTGAAAAACTGGGGCATTTTTAATTCTAAAACGAGCCATTTGATGTTATTTTCAAAGCTAAATTAAAATAGGGCAAGTTATGCTAAGATAATATGAAATTATGTCATTTACACATAGATGCAACTTAACTGGATGACTCGATGCACTAGGTGTACACCAATCCTATTCTCTGTACATTCAGAACCCTCTTTGGCTAATAATTGTGAAAGTGGCTTTCCAAAATCTGGGCATAGAATAGGGTTCTTACTTTCAGCACATGCTAGTCTTCCTACTATGCAAACTTGGTTGCCTAGTGTGGCTCCAAATGGGTATGGAAAACCCATCAATTAGTGTCCCCAACAACTGGCATCCCTCCCCTATATATATAAAATGGAAGACAAAAAATTCTTGTACTCGCAAGGGGATTCTGATTAATGGCATTTCATTAGATAGGAAAATTAAATTATGAAAATGGAAACATTCTGAGTCAGACAGAAAAAACTATGATATGAAGAATTTTCAGAATATAGACGGAATAAACTATAAAGATAGGAACACTCTTGGTAGACAGAGAATAAACTTAAAAGATAGGAACCATATCAGTAGATTAATGCTAGATGGCCTGTCAAGACTGCATTTCCTCATGACTATTAGATGCTATCCAGGAATATTCTCTCCTTTGCATATCCACGATTTCAATGTGAGCTTAAAATTCATAAATTAGTTATCTGGTGAATTTTGTAGGTTTTGGGATTGCATAAGGGTCCTTTGCTAACTATATCAGCTTAAGTAAATCATTACAACTTGGTAAACTAATCATCCTAAGAAGATTATTATTCTCAATTAATTCAGTAATCTTATCTGATTAATCATTCTTCACTGATTTAATCACATCAACTGGATCGTTATTATAAGTATTGTTGGCGTTTAAATTCGCACCTCTGGAATGCGGATTTGAAAACGGACAGCTATGCACAGATAAACTGCTCTTCAAATTAGGAGGGGAAGCTCCCTCTTGCTGATGGTGTTTGAAAGAAAGTAAACTAAAACTAAGTTGCCTATCTTTTTGATCAGCTTAGAGCACAAGGTTTTTTAAACACAAACGCCGCAGCTGAGATTTTCTGATATAAGAAGTTCAACTACGACTAACTTAAACTAAAGACGTTCCTAACCTCTCAAGTAATAGCAGAGCAAGAGAAGTTAGAAATTAACAAGGTAGATTTTCTGACAAAAATACTTCAATAATCTCCTTTTTCAACGAACACCTACACACTTCACTGCAAGCTGAAATAAAGATCATAAAAGTAGAACATAGATAACGGAAATCTGAGATTTTGGACCAAGGCAAAAGAGGCTCATGATTTTATTACTCAAATCTCTGAAACAAAGCTCACTTCTAACATGCCTTGAACAAGAAATTGCAGCTAAAGAGGCTTGCAAACTTATTCTTAACACAATAGAAAACAGCAATCACACTAACTCCTTGTTGGCTAAAGAGGCTCAACAATTTGCTTATCACAACACAAATGAACAATACTTGAGCAACAAATAGAAGGCACAATAGGCTCAGCGTTTTGTTCTCACTAGCATGGTTAAAAACTAAATGAGCAAAGGCTCTTATTTATAGAGAAGCAGAGGAGTAGGGAACCCTAAAATCTCCTTGCTTTCACAATCTAGGGCTTGCTCAAAGCAAGCTTTATTACTAAATCTAGAAAGATAAAACCCTAGAAAGCAGAAAAAAGCGGGAAACACCAACTATTACATCTTATCTTCTTTCTATCCTCAAAGAATGGATAAGGATTATTCCAAGAATAGAAAGAAAGCGGGAAAGAAAGCTTCTAGAAGAAAGCTGCTTTAAAGTTCGATCACATCTGCTAGGAAGTTAGAGATTGTGTCTCGGTTCGGTGCATCTATGCCATCAACAACAAAGCACCGCTTTTCAAGAATATCTTCAGCATCTGCAATAGATCTCAGGAAATCTTCGACCTCGTTGGCCGCTTTATCGAACTTTGCTGACATCACTGAAATATGGCCTATCCTTCCGCCAATTGGACTGCAACTGTGAACAACACTCTGAAACTGATTTTGCACTTCCTCAAGCCCGACATAGGAACCATCTTCAAGACTGTACTGAGAAGGGATTTCTATGACGAATTCGCTGATGAAAAGAAGAGCTTCAACCACCCTTTGTCTGTAGGCGATGAATTCTTTAGATATTCTCTCATAGGTTTTAACTTTGAAAACATGACGCTCTCTCCAAGCAAGGATTTGTCTTTTGTGCTCCTTTGAAACTACTGAACCGTAGGCTGTCTAAATCAGCAATGATAATCTCATGCCTAGGTTTTACTTCAGCCAGTGTTTGTTCAAATCCTTGGATGCCTTGACGTAGCTCATGAGCGTCTTCCCTTAACTGGAACATCCGTGCCAAGATCTCCTTTCCTCTGACAATGAAGCTCTCGATCCACTCCTGAGTCTCTTTCCCACGAATGACCAGTTGTCTTAACTGATGGTGGTTTTGATGTAATTGTGAAAGAGAGCTGATTCAGTCTTGAAAACATTGGGAGTGTACTCCATTTCGGAAAACTTGAAGAATGACTGTAAACTTGCCCTAGTCCTGACACGTTTTGAACAATTTCTATTTTTAGAATGCTGATTTTTGTGCTCCAACAGACAAATTTTTGAGAAATTTTTCTGAGATATGGGTTTTGTTCAGAATATCGATGCAAGACAACCCAGATCGTCCGTTTTTGAAAATTTTGAATTTTGCCTGAAAAAGCAGCAAACCCTAATTTTTTCAATTTTTCCCGAAAAAAGCTGGTATCTGGGTTTTGTTCAGAACAAGATTAGAAAAGGACCCAGATGACTAGATTTGCAAAACCGTGACGTTTGATTGAAAAAGCAGCCAACCCTAGATTTTGAATTTTCTTGAAAAAAAAAGTTGCAATATGGGTTTTCTTCAGAACAAGATTAGAAAAGGACCCAGATGACTGAAATTTGAATGCACTAAGGTTTTCACTGACATGCAAAATAAAAGCACTTGCTGCAACTTGATGAAGTTCTTGAAAAATTCTTCAAAAGATTGAGGCAAAAAGACCCAGATGATTGAAAAATGGAATCCCTTGGCCTTCTGCTTGAAAAATTCGATCTTCTGGAACAAAAAGCTTGAAAAAGCAAGGGTTTATGCTTGCTGGTCTGAAAAATCTGATGTAAAACCAGCAAAGATGGATTCTTGAATCACAAAAATTCTTCAAACTTGTTGCTCCAACTTTCACCTCTGGATGCTACCTGCAAAAATAATGAAAAATACATGAAAGAATGATGTTAAATAGACTTTAGGGCTTTGGATTAGGTTTTGCTTTCTTTGCTTTTATTTCCAAAACCTTAAAACTCAGCTTTCTTGAACTTGGACGCCATTCTCCACTTGAAAATTTTGAAAACCTCAAAAATTTCTCTAAGGCATGAGAATTTGGGCGCCCTTCTTCACTAGGGGCGCCTACTTTATCCAATGTTAGCCAAAATTTTAACATTTTCAACTTTCCTTCATTTTGACATGCTACTTCGCCTCCGATTTCCCGTTGACAGATTGATCCGACAGGCGAGCTGAAGATTTCACGGCGGAGCCTGACTGATTCTAAGAAAGATGTTCTGGAGGCATCTCTGGCGAACGACTTCATCTTGACCTCCGAATTCGTGGGAGCCTTTTCCTTCCAGGGGCGCCCATTTCACCCAGAGATAACCATTTTCATAGCTTTCAAATTTCTTCATTAAATCCCTTCTTCAGACGATCTCGTCGAATCTAGAGCTCCGGACGTCGGATTGACTGGATGTTATACTCATCGCGAAGCTGACGAAGAATGAAGAGGGGTCTTCTGGAACGATCTTCGCCCAAAAGTGGGTTTAAGGCCTCCAAAAGTTTGGCGCCCTTCTTGACTGGGGGCGCCCACTTTCACCAGAGTTAGTTTTATTTTTGATTTTCTGTGTTTGCTTTTGAATCTTGGTTCTCAGCCTTTGTCGGACCCTACTTTCAGCTCCTCGTATCTGGTGACTGCGAACTTCGTTTGACGTGCTGAGTGTCTCACTGGAAAGCTGGATCAATCGAGAAGAGATTTCGTTAGAGCCTTATCTGCAAATTCATTCGTTTCACCTCCTGAAAGCTTGGGCGCCTTTCTTCAACAGGGGCGCCCAATTTCTCAACACTTAGTCAAATTTTCAACATTTTCAACTTTCCTCGTTCTGACTCCAGTGCGGATCTCCCTTGTTCAGCTTTGAATTCCGGGTGACTGAATCGCCTGATGACTGCGCCGCTGAATCCACTGCGAAGCTGACAAAAAAGTGAGGAAGTTTGACTATGGGCGTGAAACCCTAATCTATCATATGATGCCCTAAAAAGGTGGGCGCCTTTCTTCAACAGGGGCGCCCAAACTTGCCAGTGTTAGAAAATTTTCATGAATTTTCAATTTTCTTTCTCGTTCTTTGTGCACGTTCATCATTTCATCTTCTGTTGAATGTTTAAGTGCTGAAACTGACGCCTGGCAGTCGAATGACCTCCATTGATGACCTCAGAGCTCCGGATATGCTTTTGAAAAAGCAAAATAGACCCACTAGGGCAAAACTGATTATTTTTAGATTCTGACTGCACCAGCTTGATACAGACACATTTTGAGCCAATCAAAATCAGTTCGGACCCTGTCGGACCAACTTTCTATTTTTAGAAAATTTTGTCAGTATCCGTTTCGAGAGAAACCCATAAAACGTTACTAATTTTAGAAAATTTCTAAAAATAGCAGTTTTCCTAAAATTTAGGGATGAAAAACTGAGATCCGGGTTTTGTAGATTAAGCTGCTCTTAGCAGACCCAGATTGTCAGAAATTGAAAATTTTGCGTTTTAACCCCTCATGCAAGACATGCACACCCAAATTTTGACCTTTTTGACTGATTTGACAAGACTTTTACTCATTTCTTCAAAATATCTAAGTGTCACAAAAATTTTAATTTTGGGGTACAACAAGTATCTTTAAACAGTTAGTTTCTCGTCCCTTAGTTTCTACCATATGATGCAGGGTATTATTCATAGCAAGAGCAACTCTTAATTCTTGTCCACATTAAAAATCGTATTGTTGTTGTTAGACATCTTACAGACTTTGCCAATTGCCTCTATATGCCCCAAAGTCACTCCACCATGCTGTCAAGGTATAAGTCAAAATGCTCACAAATGTAGTTGAATCTGATGTGTGATTAGAAGGGTCCACAACTGGGTAATGGTTGGGCAGCAGTCTCTAGTGACTCAGTGAGCATGGTTGATCCTTGCCAATAATTTTTTTTGGAATAAGCAATTAATGGCTCCATCAAATCTCTCATGTAACTATTTGGAACAGCTGAGTAATGTTGCTGTCTTGTCCGATCTACCATTGGGTGGAATTGTCAATTAAGTCATTTGAAAAGGAAACTGTACATTCTTTGATGCCTTTTGTGTTTGTCAGAAACAAAATTTTAGGACTTTTTTCCATACTCATGCATACGTATGCAAATCAGCTATTTCTATTTTTGAGTATTATTGTTTTGTAAGTCTAATTGTCTTTTCTTTTAATATGCCTAGATCATTGTGAATCTGTTAATCCTCACATTTAATCCTTCATTTTTTACAGGTATTGCTAAGTTTGTGTGGCCCTCCCTCCATCAAGTCTTTGTTGAATAGTGACGAGCAGAATGACACTACTACATCAAATTCAACTGAACAGAATTCGGGAACATATAAAATCGAAAATGGGCAGCAGTCAGATTCATAGATTTCTTGGATAATTCTTTGTGAGCTATAATAAAAGAAATCCTTTAGGCTGTTCATAAGATCATTTGCACGTATAGGAATCCACAAGTTAAATGTTATGTTAAATCTTGTGAGACTGTAAGAAAAGATTAGCAGCGATGTTTATTGTTTACCAAGTTGTAGCTAAGGACGAACATAAAGAAGTTATTAATTTTCTCATTTTCTGAGTCATGATCACAAGTATTTTCTCAACGTCCTTTTATAATGAACTTGACTCAAGCTGCTTGTAACGCTGATACTTAATCCAGGTTTCCTTTTATAACTTGTGCCATTTATTTTAGATTTATACAAGCTTCCAGGGCAATTTTGCTTTTCTTCTGTAAGAAGCCAAAGATGATCTGTTTTTATTATAAAACAATAAGATTAAGCATATGTTAAAACCACTTACAAGCTACGTTTACTACACAAAAATAAAGTATATTTATCATTTTTATCTTCATGATAATCCTTTTAAGAATATCATAATAATATATTTTTTCTTTTTGGCTGATTATATTTGAAAGGAAAATAATGTTTTCTTATGTTTTGGCCTAGGCCAATCCGATAAAATGCATACACATAACCACAATTAACGTAGACTAAATAATGATGAGCCAGACATTGATAATTTGAAATAACTGAATGCAGGAAATGTAATTAGTTTGATAACTGATGAATGGCATAAGGTTCTAGAGAATGCTGTAAGACCTTGAAAACCATGCCTCTTTGTCAGTGTGACTGATTGGAATTTATGCTAGATTTTTCTCTTGTCAAAGGACAAGTTTGCAAGCCTGGGAATGGTTCATGGCTGCAGATATGTACACGTGCACCAGATTCATCTCGGTAGTTTGCAGAGTTGTGTTATATAATTTTGCTTGATACTTTGTCCTTTGCTCCATGTTTTCTGAGAATTTGGGGATTGGCAGTATTAATAAATTCTGTCAGGTTGTCATACAACAAAGCTGTGAGGGCACTACACCTTGATCAACCTTGGGAAATTGAAAATTGTGCCTCTATCAATATAACTACTTGGAAATTTGGGTTAATTTTTTTGCCTTGTTAGAGGCCAGCTTGCAAATGTGTACTTGTGCTCCAAATTCATCTTGGTAATTAGTAGAGCTTTGTTCTGCAATTTTGCCTGATACTTTGTCCTCAGCTCTACCTTTTCTTGGAATTTGGGGACCAGATTTATTAATAATACCTTGTTAGGTTGTCATATGATTGAGTTGAGAGGGTAATGCCTTGATCTGACTTTTTGAAATTGAACAATCTAAAAAATAGTAAGCAAGTGTCTAAGATGCAATTATTTTCTTTATTTTTATTGCAACAAATTAAAATGCATTGCTATTGATTAGTCCAATGCTCTAAAACGATTTATGCTTGAATTCTACTATGGGATGATTAGAATGTATGCATTAAATGTCTTTAAATACTAACACAACAATAAATCATGTCAAAAATGTGTTTAGTTATGTAATGTCCCCTCCAAGTTAATCACCAGTCATCAGTGAGGTTAGCCTATCATTTTGACCCTCGTAGGCTAATAAGTTGCATAGAGGGTCTTCTGAGGCTTGTATCGTCTCCAAAGTTCAGTGGTTTCCAGTCTTGGCTTTTGTTTGAGGTTTACAGGACTCCGTATGCTCTACTTACTATTTATAGTAAGTCAGAAGTTGATAGAGACTCGAGAGTGACCCTTACTATTTTTAGTAAGGCATGTGGTCATATGAAGATTCATCAACTTAGCCCCCAGTTCAGATGGCGTGATGAGATATTGTGTATTTAAGGAGTTATTAATATTTATTTGGCTCAAATAACATTAATAAATTAAAAGGTGATATTATTAAGTTATAACTTAAACTTAATAATTGAGGTTCTAGCCGTCATGAGGAGGGGGCCAGTTGAATTAATTAATTATTGGGCGCCAACTTTGATGTATTTAGTGAAATATTAAAATAACACTGTAATAACATTTAATGTTATTAAATGGTGCTTTTTGGGTGAAATCGACCCTCTTGGAGAATTATATATATTTTACCTTGGAGTTCGAGCCATTCATTCTATTTAACATTTGGAGTTGATAAAAATTTGTCTAAGAGAAAGAAGCCAAGGGTTTCATTCTTCGAGCCATTGGAGAACGATACATTCTTCAGTGTTGCAGCCATTTGATGTGGTGAAATATCCATTGAATCTGGCATTTGGGAGTACTTCACACAGAGGTTCTCATTGTGCAAAAATCAGAGTTTGGAATAAGGGTTTCAGAGCATAATAAAGGGAGTTTTAGAGTTATATTGAAGAGAAGAATCAGAAGTAAATCATTCGTGGTTACCAGCATCCATTCCAGGAAGAGTCGACTTGCCTTTTAAGTATTATTTGCAGCCTTATTTGCAGCAAGGAGGCGGACTTTTCAAAAGGGGCGATCTAGGTCAAGGAAGCCACATAAAAATCAATAAAAATTACAAGGAGGTGCGCCTAGGTTGGGATAAGCCAGCTACAACAGATTTGGGGAAAAAGAATGCAGCCATGATGATAATCAAAATTGTTTGAGTTGCTTTTTGTTTGCAATCTCATGGCAGCAGTAGATATCAATCAATCATTCCGGGTATGCTGGTAATTTGTTCTTCTCTGCAAATAGTCAATAAAATCAAACATTGGGAGTGCTGCAATCTATTTAGTTTTCTTGTATTTCTTTATTTTAATTTCCAGCATTAGTCTTATTATTTGCAAAAACCCTCGAAAATACAAAAAAACTTGCAAAACAAACAAACCAAAAACAACATTGACAGTTGGGGTTAGACGAGTTCTTACAAGTTAGCTCAAGGTAAAGGGTAAGATGGAAGGGGGAAGGGGCGGGGGCGCGGGTGAGGTGTGTCAATCAGCGTAATATGAATTTTAAATTAGATGGGGACAAGTTTGTGATTACAAGGTTGCCCCTACGCCCATACAAATGTCTTGGAATGGAACAATAGTCAAATCCAAGTAGTAAATGGCTAAATGGAGGTGGGAAGGTGGCGGGGTGTCAATCAACGTAATGGGGTGGGGGGGAGGTGGGAGGACGCTGGGGGAGTGTTAGTCAATGTAATATGAAGTTTAAATTATATGGAGACAAGTTTGTGATTACAAGGTTGCCCCTATGCCCATATAAATGTCTTGGAATGGAACAATAGTCAAATCTAAGTAGTAAATGGCTAAGTGGAGGTAGGTGCATAAATAAGAGTGCAAATAGGTGGATAAGGTGAATGTGGAAGAGTGTGTATATGGATAAGGTAGGATTAATTGTCTAGGGTATATGTATGAGTGTGTATATGGATAAGGTAGGATTAATTCTCTAGGGTATATGTATGTATAAATAGAGGCAAGGGGATGAGACCAACTTTGCACAATATCATACCATTTGTCATTATGTACATGTATTAAGACATACCTCAAAATAGACACAAAACTAAATGGCAATGACATAGGTATGCAAATTTTACCATTATATTTTCCCTCCACTTTGAGGTGTATGTGAATCTTATAATGATATTTCAAAGTACATGGGACACATAAACATGCATGTAAAGTAAATGCTCAAACACTAGAAGGATATTACCGTGTGGTTTATATAAAGTAATGGACCTTGCAAGGATATGATGATGGGTTTGCCTTTTGTGTTTGTATTTTTTCATAAAATGAGTCTCAATGAGCACTTTAGTTGTCTAAAATATAAGAATATTAGTAATAGGATATGCCTCCTTCCCTCACTTCCCTTGCCCCTCCCATTCATAGTAATTGGATATATCCATAGGATACAAGGAATTCTTGAAAGAGGAAAAATAGTAAATAAAAATAATATAATCTAAGCATGTAAGCGTATAATCATGTAAGTGAAATCATATAGCAATAAGTGTAAAGCATGTAAACACATCATGGATTGGAGATACGAATGAATAAAAATGTTGCATCCTACATGGGCAAGAAAATGGTGGTGGGATCCCCAATGACCCAACAACACCCATGTATAGTATATTGAGTACTAGGATATGTGTACTCCCCCAAATATGGCATCCAAAATCATGAGCACACATGTTGATAGGGCATTTAACCCCTATATTGATATAGAATCAAAACTATGGGAAACAACCCAAAATAGAAGGTGAGAAGCCAAAATAAGGAGCAAGGCTCCAAAATCAAGAAGTAGAGAACGTAGGAAATGCAACCAAAATGGCTCAAAGGAGCATAATAATATAAGATGCAATTGTGAAAACTTAAATAAAATAAGAGGCTCTATATGGGCAATATAATGCAATGAGGTGCAATAGTGTCCAAAAAGGTAAAGTCAATGCTCCTCATGCCGAATGATATATTGATAATGATACCAATGTAAAAGGGAGGGGATGCATGAATCCACCCATGTGTAAAAGGCAAGGCAATTATGGACCAAATGTAAAGGTGAGGCAACATGGTGACCCTATTATGACTCAAAAGGTGTAACATGTCAATATGTAAGTGTGAAAGCATATAAGTGAAATGAAATAATGTGAATGTCAAAGGTGGAAATATAGCTAAATGTATTGAGATTAGCAAAATAGCTCAATGGAGCTCATGAAGTATACGGGTATGAAAAGGCAATAATATATGGAGGGACCTCAATAGTAATATTATTTTTTGAGTGCATGATAATTGGATCTTTCAATTTTTGTAAGGGATGTAAAGCCAAATGCATTAGTGTCATGCTGGAAAGTAATGAACATACCAATCCAATTACGTTGAAACTTATATCTCAACTCCTTTATATCATTTGGATTATTGGAATTTATGTCAAAGACTAATTATCCAATTTGAAAGTCACATTGAATGATTCATTTGGTATGTATCTTTCTCAATTGCCTTTGATATGTGTATAAACTATCCAAGCATTTACTTGTCTCTCATCAAGGGTTTCGAGGGCTTGTAAATGGTGTCCCCATATGTATAGTTATCAATAATGTCACAAAGGGAAACATGCAACAATGGAATTTGAAGTTTGAGAAGCATTAAGGCCCATGTACTTGTTGGTAAGCGAATTGACACTTGAAATGATATTGACTCGCCCAATGGAAAGTGGCAATAACACACCAACAATTGGAGAGATTGCTTGTGAACCTACAATCTTCCTTTGCGTTTGAGAGGGGCAGCTCCCTCGTATGATGGGGGTATTTGTAGTTTTTTTGTACTTTTAACTTGAAAGTACATAAAGGAGAAAAGGAAAAACTAGAGGAAAATGACTAACAAAAACCCCAACAATAGACATACGAATATCAGACGAGATTTCACAATGGATATGACGAATTACAAATAGGTTTTGAACACATAGCATGTTTTGATAAGCAATGATGATGAAAGATAGATGACAAACCTCAACATATGAAGAGATATGACACTTCAACACATTCAAACCAAGATACCAGGATATGAACGTTTTTCATTACATCAATTACATAGATTACCAATGGTTTGCACAATCACATAGAAGGATAACTGATTTAACACACGGGAAATCAGCAATGATAACACATGAATACATTTAGAACATACGAACCAAAGCATTCTTCATTATCTCCTTGAAATTATACAATTCCAAAAACTCTTCTATACAAATTGTCAAGCCAAAAAAGGTCTTGATACAATCTCTTTGAAAAGTTCTCAAAAGTTTTCCCCTATTTGCAAAATGTCTCCCTTTTTACATTAACAAAGCCTTATATTTATAGGCTTTATTGGATAACAACCTTGTAACTACCTAGTAACTACCTAGTAACTACCCCAACTACCTTTTTGAAATACATTGCCTTTGAAAATATTAAACCTTATTGATTAGAATTTACATCATTTTTGTAGAAATAGGGTCCAATTTTTAACTCTTAGTTACATTAAGTGACATGAGTCACTTTTTACAAAAAAGGTCACTAAAAACTTGTAGCTTTTGAGTTATAGGTTGTTCTTAGCATACTTTTCATCCTCTTCTGCTTCACTTGAAATGCACCCACATTAGCCTCAACCTGAATTCTTTCTTCAAACCATCAACCATTATTTCTAGCTTGAACTTTCCCATTTGCTCTAGAACAATTTGGTTACCTTCTCTATCTTTCAACAAGTGGAAAGAAAAATCTTCCTAAGTGAGTTCGACAAGATCCATAGACATCTCATCATCATTAGCATATAATAAAGGTTTCACACCCTTGGAATACATAAAACCAGAATAAGTTTAAAGAATATGGTGTCCACTCTAATCAATTCTATCCACACTGCTTATACAAATCCTCATAGCTCAACGTTCTTAAGAGAGAGATCTGGAGTATGCACGAAACATGAATCTCCAAACATGTCACAAGGTCCACATTTTCTATTAAAAAATTCTCTATCCTTGCACAATGCAAAGTTGCCACCTCTTGAAGAAAACACCAAATTGTCCATGTTTATATATATTTTTTTCAAGTATACTGCGATTGACCCCAGAGTTCCTCCAAACTATTAAGAATTAACTACAGGATTTCAAGGATATCCACTCCAATTACATATATTGAGCATCTTCTTCTTCCATAGATCTGCCATTATTGCATATCACATTATAATGTTAGGCATTACATCTGCCATTTACATTTGAAGCAGCATATACAAGGCCCGGTTGTCATTCCCATTTTGAGCATACTCTCCAACCAATACATTCCATGAAGTCATTTCAGGTTTTATACTTTCTTATTTCACTCCAAATGTATCTAGTGCAAGAAGAATGCTCGTCGAATAATGTTAAATTTGTCAGACCCTATAAAGGTAGCACCATAATGAAGGCCATCAAAATTACACCTGTGACCTGTGTTAAAAAAAAAAACCAACTGCAAGGCAAATAAGTTCCATTGGTTAATCGATAGGAAATATGACATCAAGTCATTATTGCTTCCATCTGCTTCTGTATTCCTGCAAAATCTTTGAATACCATGGATTCATTCTGAATGGAAGAATGAAGAGTTAACAATCTTATTGAAGCCAAAAGAAAAATTTGCAAAACCAATTTCTCCAAATTTATGCAAATCCCATCAAAAAGTCCCCATTTTGCCACAGGCAGCAAGTCTACTGGCAAAGATTGTTGAATTCGGCTTTACACTTGTCTATTGCATTTGTTTGAAAGTTTCTAAAGCATTTTCAAATGAATTTTGTGCATACTCTGCACGAGGAGCACACCATGAGAAGAATTCTGATCAACAGTTTGCAAGCCTTGTATATGCTTCCAGCTTTGCATGCATATTGACTGGCACAAAAAGAATCGAAACTAATCTCTTTACAGATGCTGCCTCAATCCATTCATAACAAAATGCAAATACAGAATATTTTCAATTCGTTTCAAAGCTTCCATCTTGGTGCGAGTAGAGAGGATTTGGAAAAAGTCGTGGAATTTGGATTTATAACTGCCAAATGCATTTTCTTGAAAGTTTCTAAAATCTTTCCATTTTGTCTATATCCTGCAATAACGGCATTCCGTGAGACTATATTAGTTTGATGCATTTTGTCAAACAACTCGCTGCCTTGTCTATGCTTCTAGATTTTGCATGCATGCCTACGAGGGCATTTGCAGCAACAACCCTCACAAAATTCCTCTTATCCTTTATGCTATGATGGGTTTCCATACCACATTTTAAAATCCCATTTTTCCATGGGCAAGGAGGATGCTGGAAAAGGTCGTGGATTTTGGACATTCGCCTGCCAATTGTATAATCTTTAAAGCTTCTAAAATATGTTCAACAAGAATATTTTATACGTATGCTGCTACCCATGAAAGGGCATCCCTCTAAGATGGCTGGTTTGTCCTTCTATCTTCGCATGCATGTATACCAAGGAAGATTACCACAATAACATCTGACAGAGCTCTTTATTTATCATACATTCAGACTGGCATGGGGTCATTCTAAAGCTCCAATATTGACACGGGCTATGAGGAGGTTGATACAGGTCGTGTAAATCACCTTTATTTGAGCAGCTTTGACATGAAAATATGCCGCAGACATTTCAACTTTTCTTTTCTCTGTAGTTTGAGCAAGATAATTGGGTAAAAGAAGCATAATCTCCAGACACGGGATGGCAATGAGAATTAACTGTCCTTCAAACTTCACTTGCCTTGAATGATGCCAAAAATGTAGGAGAGAAGTTGTACGTTGAGATTTCTTTGTTTTTTTTTACCACTTCTTCCTTCTAAAATAGGAACAACCAATGAAAATTAGCTATTCAAATCCACAAATCCACAATCTTTTTCTTGAAGTTAGAAATTTGGGTTGTGAGTTGTGAATTGGAGATTTTGTCAACTCACAACCTCTTTTTCTAACTTAGAATTTTGGGTTGTGAATCAAACTCACAACCTCTTTTTCTAACTTAGATTTTGGGTTGTGAATCAAACTCACAACTTCTTTTTCTAAGTTAGGATTTTAAGTTGTGATTTTAAATAACTTCATTTTAAACTCCAACGAATTTCCCTCATTTGAGTTTTTAATTACTTATTTAATTAAAATAAGTAATTAATTCATGCACTATTTGAAAAGTCTAATATGACATGAAACACTTTTTCTTTCCATCAAACCTTTATCACGCTGCAACCATTTGACATAAAATATTTCAGATCAATTGTGCAACTGGAAACCTTTATAATCCACAATCTTGCCAAACAGAGAAATCTTCATAACTTTTGATTCACTACGTATTTTTGCATAAAAAATTGCTAGCTTGTTCAAAATATCATTAAAAGGAAACCCATCACAAGAAATCTGTCCAACTCTTCTGAAAATTGGTATTTAATTGTTTTTTGTGATCCCATGCACAAAAAATTGAAGCATTAAAATATCTCAGCCTGTGAAGATTCAAAACACAAAAACTAGCAATATTGGCCAAAATACCCTTAGTATCATCCCCATTAAAGGAATTCATACCAGCTTTCACTGATTTTAAAAATTAATTGTTTTCATGAATTTCGCCACTTTTTGCCATTGCACCCGATTTTAGACTTAAGACCCCAAAGTTGTTGTGATAAAGTAGGCGAAACCAATTGACATTAGCGAAGAAAATTTGAATTATTTTGAAGGATGATGAGCGTTTTGGCAAGATACTTAGAATTTGTGGGTGATTAGAGATTTTTTTTACTAGGAGGTTCTCAGCTCAAGGATTTTGAATCAAAAGTTTAAAACTTACCAAGTTTAAAAACTGGGTTAATAGCTGGCTCTGATTGGGGACAAGGACTGCAAAGGATGTAGAATGAACCCAAAATCTGTGTGGAAATTAGTGCTTTATTCATTGGGCTATAGAGTTAATGGGATTCAACATAGGAGATCAATTGGAGAGATGCAAGCCAAAAATGGAACAGGCACAACAAAAACTTCTACCTAAAATATGTACATGGTAGGTACCCCTACCTCAGGCTGCTGAATGATGATTATACAAATCCATTAACAGGCTGAGAGAAATAGGAACCATTGCGGAAAAGAGGTGTGTACCTGTATAACACTTGTGAACTTAGTAGGTTGATAGTACTGAAACATATGAGATGAGAAGGAGTTTTGAACAAATGACCAAACAACCATTTCTCATCATAAACCTCTAAATCCTCTTGAATCACATTGGTATTTCCTTGTAAGATCTTGGTCACATCTTCTGGAATCATGTCAACCATACCAATGTTCTCCATCTAAAGATCCTTTTGATGATTTGGATTGGAATAGATTAACCCACGAATCCGACAACCTTCATATAATTTATAATGTGAAGAAACTTGTGTTGATACAAATGTTGAATCTTGTTTCTGAATATCAGCTTCCAACAACATAGGATCATCTGCTATCATAATATTTCCTTCTTCTTTTGTCATGATAATTTTAGAGAATTCTTTATCCATCAAATATGAAATTCAAGAAAAAGAAAGCACATTTGTATCTTTGGAATCATCTGGAGAAATGCATCCATCCAAAAACTGGGACACCTTCACTGCAGATGAAATCATCATCTGAAGCTTCAAAGCACCAACTCGGGATATGGACATTCTGAGAGTGCAAATCTTCACCTATTTCATTGGATTCTTTAATTATATTTCCCATTACCTCATTCCTTGCTTCGTTATTGGTACAACTCACAAAAATATTCTCTATTATTTCCATTTGTTTATGATTAGAAAAATCATCAGGTGTATCAACATATTCCTCTTTTTCAAAGTCATCATGGAGAGAGATAGGAAATGAATTTATAGTACCTGATAGAGATGTTTCTACTTGATCAGAAGATTCAAAAAGAAGATTGCTTCGAACTTTGAATGCACCACATAACACAGATTGTATATGCATCATTGTGTGGACATCTATCGATATATCTTCATAGATTTATTTAACCTGTTCATCCATATCTGTATGGTTTTCTATGTTTTCTTTTCCCAATAATTCTTCTCCTTCATGATCTTCATGAAACTTGAAAGATTCATGTTTAGATTGCATGTATGAAAAAGAAAAAACACTTGATGATTTATCTTCATTCACTTGTAGTTGATCTTTAAATTCTTTGTCAACTTCTCCACAAAGAAAGTCATCATCTGAAGCATCGAGACACCAATTGGGAATAAAAATTGCATGAGGTTCATCTTGCAACATTCTTTCTTCATCATTATTTCCAAGTTGGGGTTGCATGCATGATGAGAGAACTTTCAACGATTCTTCTTCATTGTTACAATCTTCATAATGTTGATGACAATCTTACTTTTCTATCTCTGTCACCTCTTCTTGATAATTATCTTGACATGCATTCTCATGAGCAGATATACCAATTTCCTCTTCTTGGGTACATGCATGTTCATCAACAAGAAAACAATCTTCTTTCCCATCCTTTTGTTCAATCTTTTGCAATGTCTGAAACAAAGAAGGATGCATCTTGCTAGGAGCGAGCTACATGTTGCCATAGAAGCTTTTCAAAAACTGGATTTGCTTAGGGTCATCAAGAGCAAGATTTTGTTGAGCAACAGGCACAAGAGAAGGATCATTTTCTTCTTTATTGTCTACCATTGATTCAGGAAAATGTTCATGAGCAAGAAAACATGTATCTTTTCCATCTTTTTCTTCAATCCTTCGTAAAGCTTGAAGCAAAGAAGGGTGAATCTTGTTGGAAGCAAGTTGCATTCCACCATAGAAGCTCTTCAAGAATTCAACCTGCTTGGGTTCATCAAGAACTTGATTCTTTTGATATAAATGCATTGACAAAGAAAAATCTTCATCATCACTTTCTAATTCGATTCCTTTGTACCAAACCATTATTCAAGGTTTCTCTTTCAGACAAAGTCACCAACCTTCATACCAAAGAAGGTACCTTTAGATTTCTAAGGATCAAAACACACCAGTATTTCAAATCCTTAGCAGAGTCGCCAAAAAATTGTTGGTAAGCGAATTGGCAGTTGAAATGATATTGACTCGCTCAATGGAAAGTGGCAATAATGCACCAACAGTTGGAGAGATTGTTTGTGAAACTACAATCTGCTGGAAATGTATGTCTCAATCAATACAGGCTGAAATCTCCATGAGAGCCAAGTCGGTGTGACAGCTTCAATGTCTTGCCGACAAGCAGTGTGTATCATCATGTTTTGAACAAGTCGTTGTGACCTTGTTACTGTCTTTCCGAAAGGTTACTCTCTGAAGCTATTACTGTGACAAGGTGTATTCGTTATGACCTCTTAGCGCTTGGGAGACCTCTGGCCGATAGGCCATTCAATCGTGTATCGGGGAGACTTTGGGCGACCATGATCTTCGGTGTAACACGACGGCTCGGTGAAGAGTCTCAGCGAAAGCTAAAGTCTCGCCGACAGGAATACTGCTGGTGTCTTCGCCGTAGCATATGGTTCGGTGAGAAGTCCCAGCAAACAGAGGAGGTCACGCCGATAGAGACACATTCAAACATTCATCGAAGTGACTCTTGGCGATGAGTGGTGGTGTCGATGTAACACAGTGGTTTCGGTAAGAAGTCCTAACGCTTTGGTGAGTCTTGCCGATGATGAAGAGCCTTCGGGGTAAGTCTTGGAGTTCGGTATGTTCTCTCAGCGAAGATGATATGACTTGGCGACTACTGACGGCTTCGGTGAAACATATGGATATGTCTCGGCGAAAGCCGATTGTCTGGCCGATGAGAACACTTAAGTCTATGTGACTTGTGGAGCCTCGGCGTAACGTCTCGACGAAGGTGTTTGGTCTTGCCGATAGGTGTATGCTTTCGGTGTAACGTAATGTTGCTCTATGAGACCTCTTGGCGATATCGGTATGTCTTGCCGACTATCTTTTGGAGCTCGATGTGACTTGTGTCTTCGGTATACCTTTGGTGACTCGCTATGATCTCTTGGCGAAAGCGATAGGTCTGGGCGACTGCATGGTGACTCGGTGTAACTTATGAAGCTCGATAGAACGTCTTAGCGATAACAGAGACTTTTGGCGACATCGGTATGAAGGATATGTGGCATCGGCGAGACATTGTTAGTGTCTCACTGAGATGCCAATACAGTGCGAATTCTGTTGACAGTTTGACCGTCCGATGTGGCATCTCGTGGACGAATCAAAAGAGCCGAATTGGAACCATTGGGAGTTTGTTCGTTGTGACAGTTCTGTGAGGAAGCTTGATAGACAGGGAATGCCATGGATATACCCTACGATTGTAGAGTGTGATCAGTTAGTTAGTTCGTAGGTTGAATCGACAGATTGTTGGGAGGTTGGATCAGTGAATGAATTCTATTCTGTGAACTGTAATTGTGAAGGTTCATGTGCAATATTGTAAATGGTGAATGCTGCTGTAAACAAACACCAGTAAGATAAGTCTGACTATTGTATGTAATCTCAATTACTGTAATACAAAGTGATTTCTCTTGGTGTGGTGGGTTTTTCTCCCGTAAGGGTTTTCCCACGTATATTTGGTGTTCTTGTGTGATTGTCAAAACTCTGTTTCTGTAATCTGTTTCATAGTGCATCTTAACTTGATTGTAATTTTAAATTTTAAAGTGTATCTGCATTCTTTCCTGAGGTATTGACATTAGGAGAATTGTTTTCCGCATCTAATTTTCCGACAAGTGGTATCAGAGCCTGGCCAGTTGTGTTATCCTTGTGGGTACGTTGGGTTTTTTGTGTCAATTCTATTTAGTGGGAGTCTTGTAGAGTTTGTTATTTCTAATTACAGATTAAGATGGCTAGTACATCTGGTAAGATTGAAATAGAGAAATTCAATGGCAGTAACTTTGAGTTGTGGAAACTCAAGATGGAGGATCTTCTTGTTGATCGTGATCTTTGGATTGTTGTGGCTGGAGTGAAACCTACAGGCATGAAGCAAGAAGATTGGGACCTTGCAGATAGGAAGTCTAAGGGGCTGATAAGGCTCTACTTGGCAGACTCTGTTCTTCCAATGTACATGAAGAGAAGACTGCATCTACCTTGTGGAAGAGATCGGCGTCTATTTATCAAGGGAAGTCCTTGGTGAATAAACTATTCCTGAGGAAGAAACTATACTCTTTGAGAATGCAGGAAGGAGGGTAGTTGATCATTTGAATGCATTTAACATGCTGCTTGCTCAATTGACATATGTTGGTGTGAAGACTGAAGAAGAGGATCGCTGTATGCTACTATTATGTTCTTTGCCAGACTCATGGGATCATCTGGTGATGGCCATTGGGAGTACAACATCTAGTTTCAAGATGGAGGATATTGTTGGTTCTTTGTTGTCAAAAGAAATGAGAAGGAAGTCTTCTGAGATGGAAAAAGAGGCTCTTCTGTCAGAGGAAGGTCAAAGGAGAAAGGCAAGAAGAAGGATAAGAAGTCCAAATCGAAATCAGAGGGGAGAACAAAGTCTCCTGGCAAGAGTCCAAAGTGAAGTGCTGGAATTGTGGGCAACCTGGTCATGTTTGAAAGGATTGTAAAGAGGAGAAAAAGAAGAAGAAGAAGGGATCTTTTGATAATGGTTCTTCTCATAGTGATGGTGACGCCTTCATTGCAGCCTTGGCTACTCAGGCATTAGATGATGTCTGGCTGATTGATTCTAGAGCATCTTTCCACATGACATCTCATAGAGAATGGTTCATGAAGTATGAAGAATACGATGGTGGAAAGGTGTATTTAGCAAGTGATTCAACTTTAGAGATAGTTGGCCGTGGAAGAGTCAGAATACAATTCCCCGATGGCAGAGTGAAGGGAATCAATAATGTTATGCACATACCAGGTCTGGCTCGAAATCTATTGTCTGTAAGTATGCTAAATGATATTGGTGTACAAGTTACGTTCTCTAGAAATGGCTGCAAGATGACTAGAGGTTCAATGGTGCTAGCTAGAGGTGCTCGAATTGGTACCCTGTACAAGCTAGATGCACAGGCTATTCAATGTAACAGTGTCTCTGGAAAGTCACTGAAAGCTGCTCGTGGAGGTAAAGAGGGAAATATCCCTAATTATGTAAACTCTATGGAAGTAAAACTTCCTGCAGAGAAAACTATGCTTTGGCACCATATGTTAGGCCACATAGGAGAAAAATGTTTAAAAACCTTGAAGAATAAAAACCTGGTTGAGGGGCTTGAAGATTGTAATCTTGAATTTGAATTCTGTGAACACTGTATATATGGAAAGCAGCACCATGTTTCGTTTTATTCCAGTCCTCATAAATCTTCTGGTTTGCTAGACTATATTCATTCGGATGTGTTTGGTCCAGTAGATGTTTCTTCTTTGTCTAAATCAAGATACTATGTGTCGTTCATTGATGATTATTAAAGAAGAGAATTTGTTTATTTTTTGAAAAGTAAATCAGAAGTGTTCAGTCGATTTAAGGAATTTAAGAACCTTGTTGAAAATCAGACTGGTAGAAAAATAAAATGCTTAAGGATTGATAATGGCGGTGAATTATGTTATGATGAATTTGAAAGATATTGCAAAGACCATGGAATTAAAAGACACAAGACTACACCTTATACTCCACAGCAGAATGGAGTTGCAGAAAGGTTCAATAGGACAGTGATGGAGAGAGCACGAAGTATGCTCAGTAGTGTTGGCTTGGAGGAGAAATTTTGGGCTGAGGCTGTATCTACTGCATGTTATCTTAATTAATCGTTCTCCAAATTCTGCTCTTGTTGAGAAAACACCTTTGGAAGCGTGGTCTGGTAAGAAGCCCTCACTTAGACATGTTCATGTTTTTGGCTATGAGGCATATGCTCATGTGTCGGATGTGAAAAGATCTAAATTGGAGAACAAGGCTATCAAATGTATCTTTATTGGCTATAGTGCTGTCATAAAGGGATACAAGCTTTGGAATCCTGATACAGAGAAGGTTGTATACAACAGAAGTGTAATCTTTCGTGAGCTGAAACCTTCCACTTTGGATCTGCAGTCAGAGACAAAGTTAGAAAACAATAAGGATGTAGCTATAGAAAGAGGAATTGAAAATTAAAAATGTACCTGAAACGAGGAGAGCTCAAGTAGTTCAGAAAGTTCTGAAGAAGAAGAACCTCACCTCAACAAGTGAGGAGGTCAACCCGTGAAAGAAAACTACCAAATAGGTATGGGTTCTCATTGATTGATTCTACTTGTGCCTATGCTTTGATTTCTAGCACTGATGAGCCTAGGACTGTAAAAGAGGCAATTAAAATGTCTGATTCAGACTCTTGGTTAGAAGCCATGGAAGAAGAGATGGCATCATTGGATAAAAATGAAACTTGGAGTTTGGTGCCCTTGCCTGAAGGCAGAAAACCTATGGGCTGCAAATGGGTATTTAAGAAAAAGATTGGTCTGGATGGCAGTATAGAAAAGTACAAGGTGAGACTGGTTGCAAAGGGTTATTCCCAGGTAGAGGAATTGATTATGGGGAAATATTTTCTCCTGTAGCAAAGCTGACATCTATCAGATTTCTTTTGTCACTTGCAGCAGCATATGACTTAGAGGTAGAACAAATGGATGTGAAGACAACATTTCTTCATGGTGATCTTGAAGAAGAAATCTATATGTCCCAGCTTGAGTACTTTGTTGAGAAAGGTAAAGAAAAACTGGTATGCAAATTAAAGAAGTCTGTGTATGGGTTAAAGCGGTCACCTATAATGTGGTACCAGAAATTTGATACATTTGTATTGTCTTTGGGATTTGTGAGATCAAAATCTGATCATTGTGTATATTATAAAGCTGAAGGTGATCAAGTACTTGTTATTGCTCTTTATGTTGATGATATGATGTTCATAAGAAATATCAAGCTAATGATTTATGATCTTAAGTCTCAGTTGTCTGCTAAGTTCGAAATGAAGGATCTTGGTGCAACAAGGTATATTTTGGGGATGGAGATTACCAGGGATAGGAAGAATAGAAAGCTTTGGCTCAGTTAGAGTAAGTATATTAGGACTGTTCTTGAGAGATTTTGTATGAATGATTGCAAGCAGTTAGTTGTTCCAGTCATGCAGGGAACAAAGCTATATGTTGAGGACTGTCCAAAATCTCCTACTGAGATGGAGGACATGACCAGTGTGCCCTATGCTAGTGTTGTAGGCAGTCTTATGTATGCAATGGTCTGTACAAGGCCAGATATTGCCCAAGTAGTGGGAGTACTTAGTCGATTTATGGCTAATCCAGGAAGAACGCATTGGGATGATGTGAAAAGAGTTTTCAAATATTTGAAGGGCACTTCAGATTTTGCTTTGTGTTACCATGGGAACTTGGTTGAATCACAGAGGACTCTCAGTATTCAAGGCTATGTGGATTCGGATTGGGCAGGGGACATTGATAGCAAGAGATCCACCAGTGGATACATATTTATGATGAATGGTGGTGCAGTGAGTTGGATGAGCAAGCGGCAGGCTGTAGTCGCTTTGTCCACTACGGAGGCTGAATACATGGCAGCTACTCATGCTTGTAAATAAGCTGTATGGTTGAAACGTTTGTGTTCTAACATTGGTTTTGATGCAGGGGAAATAACTATTTTTTGTGACAGTCAGAGTGCAATTTTTCTGGCAAAGAACCCTACTTTCCATGCCAGGACGAAACATATTGATGTACAATACCACTTTGTACGAGATATGGTTGAGGATGGAAATGTCAGTTTGGAAAAGGTTGATACTCTGGAGAATGTTGCAGATGCATTGACTAAGCCAGTGAGCACAGACAAGTTCAGGTGGTGTGCCAGTTCAATGGGCCTTAGTGCCCATGATTTTCAGTAAGTTTTATTTGTGCTCTGGAGGTGCCTGTATGATCTTCATCAAGTGGGAGATTGTTGGAAATGTATGTCTCAATCAATACAGGCTGAAATCTCCATGAGAGCCAAGTCGGTGTGACAGCTTCAATGTCTTGCCGACAAGCAGTGTGTATCATCATGTTTTGAACAGGTCGCTGTGACCTTGTTACTGTCTTGCTGAAAGGTTACTCTCTGAAGCTATCATTGTGACAAGATGTATTCGTTATGACCTCTTAGCGCTCGGGAGACCTCTGGCCGATAAGCCATTAAATCTTGTATCGGGGAGACTCTGGGTGACCATGATCTTCGGTGTAACATGGCGGCTCGGTGAAGAGTCTCGCCGATAGGAATACTGTTGGTGTCTTCGTCGTAACATATGGTTCAGTGAGAAGTCCCAGTGAACAGAGAAGGTCACGCCGACGGAGACACATTCAAATTTTCATCGGAGTGACTCCTGGCGACGAGTGGTGGTGTCGGTGTAACACAGTGGTTTCGGTAAGAAGTCCCAGCGCTTTGGTGAGTCTTGCCGATGATGAAGAGCCTTCAGGGTAATTATTGGAGTTCGGTATGTTCTCTCAGCGAAGATGATATGACTTGGTGACTGTTGACGGCTTCGATGAAACATATGGATCTCGATATGATGTCTCGGCGAAAGCCGATTGTCTGGCTGATGAGAACACTTAAGTCTATGTGACTTGTGGAGCCTCGGCGTAATGTCTCGGCGAAGGTGTTTGGTCTTGCCGATAGGTGTATGCTTTCGTTGTAACCTAATGTTTCTCTATGAGACCTCTTGGCAATATCGGTATGTCTTGCCGACTATCTTTTGGAGCTCGATGTGACTTGTGTCTTCGGTATACCTTTGGTGACTCGCTATGATCTCCTAGCGAAAGTGATAGGTTTGAGCGACTGCATGGTGACTCGGTGTAACTTATGAAGCTCGATAGAACGTCTTAGCAATAACAGAGACTCTTGGCGACATCGATATGAAGGATATGTGGCATCGGCGAGACACTGTTAGTGTCTCACCGAGATGCCAATACAGTGCAAATTTTGTTGACAGTTTGACCGTCCGATGTGGCATCTCGTGGACGAATCAAAAGGGCCGAATTGGAACCGTTGGGAGTTTGTTCGTTGTGACAGTTCTATGAGGAAGCTCAACAGACAGGGAACACCATGGATATACCCTGCGATTGCAAAGTGTGATTAGTTATTTAGTTCGTAGGTTGAATCGACAGATTGTTGGGAGGTTGGATCAGTGAATGAATTCTATTCTATGAACTGTAATTGTGAAGGTTCCTGTGCAATATTGTAAATGGTGAATGCTGTTGTAAACAGACACCAGTAAGATAAGTCTAACTATTGTATGTAATCTCAATTACTGTAATACAAAGTGATTTCTCTTGGTGTGGTGGGTTTTTCTCCTGTAAGGGTTTTCCCACGTATATCTGGTGTTCTTGTGTGATTGTCAAAACTCTGTTTCTGTAATATGTTTCATAGTGCATCTTAACTTGACTGTAATTGTAAATTTTAAAGTGTATCTGCATTCTTTCCTGAGGTATTGACGTTAGGAGAATTGTTTTCCGCATCTAATTTTCTAACACAATCTTCCTCTATGTTTGAGAGGGGCAACTCCCTCGTATGATGGGGGCATTTGTAGTTTTTGTGTACTTTTAACCTGAAAGTACATAAAGGAGAAAAGGAAAAACTAGAGGAAAATGGCTAATGAAAACCCCAACAATAGACATACAAATATAAGCTGAGATTTCACAATGGATATGACGAATTAGAAAGGGGTTTTTAACACATAACATGTTTTGATATGCAATGATGATGAAAGATAGATGAAAAACCTCAACATATGAAGAGATATGATACTTCAACACATTCAAACCAAGATACTAGGATATGAACATTTTTCATTACATCAATTACATAGATTACCAATGGTTTGCACAATCACATAGAAGGATTACTGATTTAACACACGATAAATCAACAATGATAACACATGAATACATTTAGAACATATGAACCAAAGAATTCTTCATTATCTCCTTGAAATTATACAATTCCAAAAACTCTTCTATACAAATTGTCAAGCCAAAAAAAGTCTTGATACAATCTCTTTGAAAAGTTCTCAAAAAATTTCCCCTATTTGCAAAAAGTCTCCCTTTTTACAATAACAAAGCCTTATATTTATAGGCTTTATTGGATAACCACCTTGTAACTACCTAGTAACTACCCCAACTACTGTTTTGAAATACATTGTCTTTGAAAATAATAAACCTTATTGATTAGAATTTACATCATTTTTGTAGAAAAAAGGTCCAATTTTTAACCCTTAGTTACATTAAGTGACATGAGTCACTTTTTACAAAAAGGTCACTAAAAACCTGTAGCTTTTGAGTTATAGGTTGTTCTTAGCATACTTTTCATCCTCTTCTGCTTTTCTTGAAATGCACCCACATTAGCCTCAACCTCAATTCTTTCTTCAAACCATCAACCATTATTTCTAGCTTGAACTTTCCCATTTGCTCTAGAACAATTTGGTTACCCTCTTCATCTTCAACAAGTGGAAAGAAAAATCTTCCTAAGTGAGTTCAACAAGATCCATAGACATCTCATCCTCATTAGCATATAATAAAGGTTTCACACCCTTGGAATACATAAAACCAGAAAGAGTTTAAAGAATATGGTGTCCACTCTAATCAATTCTATCCACACTGCTTATACAAGTCCTCATAGCTCAACATTCTAAAGAGAGAGATTTGGAGTATGCACGAAACATTCATCTCCAAACATGTCACAAGGTCCACATTTTATATTAAAAAATTCTCTATCCTTGCACAATGCAAAGTTGCCACCTCTTGAAGAAAACACCAAATTGTGAATTGGAGTTTCATGTTTCATGCATACTCCATATATCCTATCAATAATAAACTGTATATAATTACAAGGTTGAGATACATTTTCCCAACAAATCTCCCACTTTTCAAACACCTTCTAAGAGAAACGTGAGGGTGTAACCATCATCTCTTTAATTGCTAGGGGCAGAAAGGCCCATAGTCTCTGAACACCATCTGAACTTCTCTGTGCTCATAGGATTAGTTAAAGAATCAACAACATTCATTAAATTATCTACCTTAACTAGCTTCACCTTGCCATCTTCAACCATATCCCTAAAAAAATGATATTGTACATCAATGTGCTTGGTTTTAGCATGAAATGTCGGGTTCTTGGCTAGATATATCACACTCTGACTATCACAATAAATTGTCACTGCACTTTGTTATATTCCAATATCTTAAAACAGTCTCTTAAGTGAAATGGATTATTTACAAGCATGATTAGTTGCCATATGCTTTGCTCAATAGTGGACAAAGCAACCACGGCCTATCGCTTACTCACCCAACTAATTGCACCACCAAATAAAGTAAAAACATAAGCACTGGTGGATTTTCTGCTATCAACATCACTTGCCAAGTTTGAATCCACATAACCATGAATATAAAGGGAAATCTCATCTTCAGTCATATTACTATGATAACATAAGGAATAATCTGAGGTACCCCACAAATATGTAAACTCTTTTAACTGCATCCCAATAAACTCTACCAGGATTAGACATATATCTGGAAAGAACTCCCACTGCTTGAGCAATGTCTAGTCTAGTTCAAACCATAGCATACATCCAACTTCCAACTGCACTCTGGTAAGGCACTTTGCTCATGTCTTCCATCTCTGATGGAGATGTTGGACAATCTGAAATAGATAACTTTTTTCCAACTGAAACAAGGACACACAATGGTCTACAATCCTGAATATGAAACCTCTGTAAAATTGAGTTGATATATTTGCTTTTTCGAATCCATAGCTTTATGTTCTCTCTATCTCTTTTAATTTACATCACAATAATGTGTTTAGCTACACCAAGATCTTTCATTTCAAATTTAGCAACAAGTTGAGATTTTAGTTATGAAATCATACCTTTCCCTCTAGCAATAAATAACATATCATCAACATGTAATGCAATAAACAAGAAATGATCACCATCAGTTTTATAATAAACACAATGATCTAATGTAGAACACTCAAATCCCAAACTCAACACATATGTATCAAATTTATGGTACCACATCCTAGGACTCTATTTTAAGCCATACAAAGATTTCTTCAATTTGCAAACCAACTTACTTTTACCTTTCGCCACATAGTGTTTTGACTGTGTCATATAAATATCCTCCTACAAATCACCATGAAGGAAAGCAGTTTTCACATCCATTTGCTCGACCTCTAAATCATAGGCAACAACAATAGATAGCAAAAATCTAATGGATGCCATTTTTGCAACAAGAGAGAATATCTCACCATAATCAACACCCTCAACTTGAGAGTAACCCTTCGCAACCAACCTTGCTTTGTCCTTCTCAATACCTCCATCTAAACCAATATTTTCCTTCAACACCCATTTACAACCAACAAGTTTTCATCCTTTATGCAATGGTACAAGATCCCATGCATCATTCTTTTTCAAAGATGTCATTTCTTCATCCATAGCAATCTTCTAGGATTTTGCATCATTCATACCTAGTGCCTCTTCTACAGATCTAGGTTCATCCATGTTAGGATTCAAAGAAAAAAAACATCTCCAATCATCAGGTGAATACCTTTTAGGTGGTTGTTTATGCCTTGTAAACCTATGAACAAGCCGAGTTGGAGGTTCTTCCTCCTCTTTTAAAGATCTAGAGCTAGATGAGCTCTCCTCAACTTCTTGTCTATCCTTGGGCCTCGATTCAACTTTCTCAGGTGTAGAAGGAAATTGAATCACATCTTCATGTTTACTTAGTTATGGCTGCAATGTAACAGAAGAAGGCTTAGATTCTCTAAAAATAACACTTCTACTATGTATTACCTTCTGCGCAACAGGATCCCAAAGCTTGTATCCTTTCACACCATAACTATATCCGATGAAGATACATTTCACAACCGTGTTCTCCAACTTTGTTCACTTCTCCTTTTGCACATGTGCATATGCCTCACAACCAAAAACTCTAAGATGTCTTAATGAAGGCTTGTTACCCGACCATGCCTCTATAGGAATCTTATCAACAAGAGATGATGTAGGATACCTGTTAATCAGGTAACAGGCAGTGGCAACAACGTCAACCCAAAACCTTTGTTCTAGGCCAGCACCACTCAACATACTCCTAGCCTTCTTCGTTAGTGTCATGTTCATTCTTTCTGCAACTCCATTTTGTTATGGAGAATACAAAGTTGTCTTTTGTCTATGAATACTACAATCTTTATAGAATATATCAAAATCATTAGAACAAAATTCACCATGATTATCAGTCCTCAAACATTTATTTTCTTTCCAGTCTGCAACTCAACCATTGCTTTAAATTCTATAAATCGACTGAAAACTTTAGATTGACTCTTTACAAAATATACCAATGTCCTACTATAATCATCAATAAATGAAACATAATATGTGGATATACCAATTGAAGGAACATCTACAGGACCAAATACAACAAAATTAATAAGATCCAATACACCACAAGATTTATGAGAACTCGAGTAAAACTAAGCGTGGTTTTGTTTTCCATAAATGCAATGCTCACAAAAATTGAATTTAAGATTACAATGAAACAAACCTTCAACAAGTCTTTTACTTTTCAAGGTCCTTAGACCGTTTTCTCCAATGTTGCCAAGGCTCTAGTGCCATAACATAGTTTTTTCTACAGGTAACTTTGTCTTAGAAGAAAGAGCACCTTTGGGTACCCAAAAGCCATGACCATCTGCTGAAGGTGAAACCCTCACTTCTACAAACTTTCTTTTCACAAAAGTACTATTTCACTCAATAGTGCATGCATCAAGCTTATACAATGTCCCATATTTGACACCTCTAGCAATCACCATAGCACCTCTAACCATCTTGCATCTTGCATCAGAAAATACTACCTGCACATCCACATCTATTAGTTTGGTCACATATAACAAATTTCGTGCTAATCCAGGGATATGCAACACACCATTAATCCTTTTTATTCTACCATCAGGAAACCTGATTTTAACTTTACCGTGACCAATAATGTCTAAATGAGAATCATCACCCAAGTGTACCTTACCTCCATCAAATTCTTCATATTCACAAAACCAATCTTTATTAAAGGTCATATGAAAAGATGCACCCAAGTCAATTAACCATGCATCTTCAATCTTCAAAATTACAGAAGTAATCCCAATAGCCATAACAAGAGAATCCCACGAATCAGGAAAAGAACAAAGCAAGATCTGACATTTCTCCTTCTCATCCATTTTGACACCAATTGATGCAATTGAGCCACCAACGTATTGAATGCTTCTACGTGGTTTGTGATTTGTCCTCCCTCTTCTGTTCTTAAGGAATACAAGTTCTTCCTCAAGAAAATATTGCTCACTAAAGATTTGGCCTGATACATCTCACCAAGCTTCTTCCATAGTTTATGTGCAGAGGTCTCTTCATGGACATTAATTAAAACAGAGTCTGCCAAGCACAATCTGATTAGACCTCTAGCTTTACGATCCATAACTTCATATTGAGCAGCTTGAGTAGGATTTGCATGCCTTGAAACATTCTCATCAACAACATCCCATAGATCTCGATATATCAACAAATCCTCCATCTTTAGCTTCCACATCTCAAAATTATTTTGAATAAATTTCTCCACCTCTATTCTTCCTGATGAACTTTCCATATGAAAATTCCTATAACAAGATCACAAAGTATCTTCTGCATAAGCTCCCACTCAAATTTGGATTAATTAAAAAAACCCAAACAACCCACAACTGAAACCAAAGGTGATCAAGCTTTGATACCACTTGTAAGGAAGTTAAGGTAGCATAACAACTTCCTACACTAATCTTGAGAGGAGAAAAATGAAAAACTTTATAGATCTTTAACAGTTACAAAAACTTAAACATAAACAAACACAAATATCATGCATACCACAACACAATGATTTACATGGGAAAAACCCTTTTAGGAGAAAAACCCCACTCCAAAAGCCGCCCAATATATTATTCAAAAATCAAAAGATTACAATATACTTGCAAAGCAAGCTTCTCGCAGGAGTATCACCACCAGATCAAGAGACAACATGACCACTATCAGACTCTCAGAATACACCCACATCTACATACATCCTAGCCGCTTATAACAAGCCTTTTTAGAACCTTCTAGAATTATGGTTTTACAAGGTCGTTTTTCATTTGACATGTAATGAAAAAACCTTGAAGTGTCAACGAAAAAAAATTTGGGGTGATGCCTCAAACCCAATATCTTGCTACAAGTGTACATTATTTGCATGATTAGTCACCACATACCAACATACATCCTATCAACAAGAAACTGTATATAATTGCAAGGTTGAGACACATTTTCCCAACAACATTAAGGGGGATGACAACATGAAACCTAATGATCAATTCCTCATGCTTTACCACATTATTAGTGAGTTGAAAGTCAAGTTGAAATGATAATGGCATGAGGTCACCCAAATGAGGTAACATGGCCCCTAAACTAGACATGCATGCAAATTTATCAAGTAGCATGGTCCAAGGAAAGGAGGTGTCAACATGTAAAATATCCTCATCAAGGAATGAAGCATCTAATGGTGAGTAGGGGAAGGTAATGTGTCTAATTGAATAAATATTTTTAGTTTTATCGACTTTTGAGAGATGAATGTAAGATGGAACTCAAAAGTAGCATTTCCTAATGTGCAGCCCTACCTAAAAGACTAGCTTTTGACATCTATTTCAAGGATCATTTTATGATGATATGTGCCAATATGAACTATGTAATGTCTAATCTTTTGCAATGAGATGATGATGGACAAGCATAATCTCCCCATAAGTGTATATTGTGTTGCATAGTCTAATAATGTGTAACTAATGTAATACATTGTATTTTTTACCATTTTCATTATTTTGAGCCAATAGACCTCCAATAGAAAGTTTCATTGCTAAAAAATATAACAATAAAGGATTTTCATGAATAACAAGCATAAGGGATAAATAATTGAATAAATATTTTTTTCTTCAAATGCCTTTTGACCATCTTTGTTCCATTCAAACTTAACATCATTTTTTAATGGGTTTGTGAATGGAAATGTCTTATCCACTAATTGGGTGATAAAATGTCTAATGGCCTATATTTTCCCTTGGAAATGGTTTGTATTTTTCCTTGGAAATTGCAAAGTTACAACAAATTCTTGAAAGAAGACATATTAACAATAACATCTTTGCCCTCCTAATGATCTTCAATATCCCACATTGAGAATAATCGAGCGGGATGGACGCGAGCGGGAAGAGCTCTGGAGCGGGTTTTTTGAAATCTTTTGCAAGGGATGATGGAGGTTCCGACTTTGATGAAGATGATGATGCAAACTGGCTGTTGGTTCCTGGTCCTTTGTTGCTCGGGTTGTGAATGGTTTCCTCGTGGCCTCTTCATTGCTTCTATGTGGATTTTTCTTGGACGTTGGGTGCAGTTTGTGGGAGGCCTGTGGCAGGGTTTCTGGTGGGGAGATCATGACATTTGTTAGGCCCTGACTGGTATGTAGGGCCGGAAGCTACTTTTCAAGGTTTTTCCCTCTCTCCATTGCCTCCATTGGTGGGTTTCCCTCACCTTACCTTGCTATTTGCGGGCTCCAGTGGTCTGTCTTTGAAGCCTTTGGCAGGTGGCTTTTCTTTTGGCTAGTTGTATGATTGGTTTGGCCTTTTATGGGGCGTCTGATCGTGCTCTATGGTCAGTCTCTTCTGGTCTGGTTGTTCATGCCTTTCTTATGATGGCTTTTATTTGATGATGCTTGGTGTTGTGGTCTCTCTTGTTTTGGGGTGGCAAGAGTTGTGTTGGGAAGACATTGTTTTTTCTCTCCAAGCTTTGGTGCGGTGGTCTACCCCTTGTTTTGCTCTTGGTTGCGGTTCCTTTCAACCCTGTTGGTGCTTTTTGCCACGTGGGGTGTCAGTTTAGTACTTCTATTCGTGGGAGCTCTTTGCTCAGATATTTGTTCACTCCTCCATTGATGTTGTGGTTGGAGGTTTGTTTGCTTGTCGAAGTTGGTTGATCCTGGTGCCTCTGTTTCCTGGAGTTTATGAGTTGCTTGTTTTGGCTCTTGTTTTTGTATTCTGGGGTGGTTTATTTTTGTTGTGGAGGTTATTCCCTCTACTTTTCTTGAAGACTATGGGTCTTGGTTGGTTGGGTATGGACTATGTCCATGTTTATGTTTGGTTGTAGTTGGCTGGGGTGGAATTATTGTTTTATTTCTGACCTTGGTGTCTGTTTGGCCTTTGGGGGTGAAGTTTTCCCTCTTTTTTGATCTTTCCCCCTCCTTGTTTGGGTATGGTAGGGGTATCTTCTCTAGAGGTGGAGATATTGTTATTTCGAGAGGAGGAGTTCTTCTGGTGCTTAAGGGTGTTGACTTCCTATTTGTACCAGACCCTTTTTGGCTTACTTCTGTGTTGCAAATTTGTGTTGTTTCCAGAAGGTGTTCTTTTAGCTGGGTGGTTTTCAAGCATTTTCTCTCGATGCCAATTGTTGTTTCCTCAGGTTTCTAGTTTTTGGCTTAAGGTTGGGCATCTTGTCATGCTTTTCTTGAATCCCTAGATGTTTATTTTCCTTATTCTAGTTATGATGAGCTTGTGGTTGTTTTTTGGTTTTAATCTTTTTGTCCACAGTCTGATCTTGATACAGAGGTTACTGAAGGATACTACGGTTGCTTGTCTAGTTATTGTGTTGGATTTCTCCTCAGACCCTATGAAAGTGGGTTCCTTTCCTTTTGAGGTGGAAATGAAGGTGAAGGTTTTTGGTTCCCTCAATTGTTGATCCTATTGAGGTGGTTGCTTCTCTTATGGAGGTGGAGGTTGAGGGGGTTGGAGTTTATAGGCTATGACGGGTTAGTTGGTCGTGATATCCTCTCCAGTAGAGGGGAGCTCTCTCCTTTAGAGGTGGAGCCTAAGTTGGTTTCCTGGTACTAGGTGAGCTTGTGTTGCAGCGATGTTGATTTCTCATATTTTTTTGTTGTTGTCCCCTTACCACCTTTTGTGGTGGGCTACTGTAGCATGTTGGTTGTTGGGCTCCTATGGTCTGTTGTGCTCTCTAACTCCCCTATTGAGGTGGGATTGTTGGATGTGATGGCATTTTTTATTATGGGTTTTATGGTGTTCTACATTTTTAAGTTGGTTATCTCCTTTGGTTTAGTGGTCTTCCATGAGTGGTTGGTTTTTTGATGCATGGAAAATGCAGGCGGTTTCTTTGTGCATCTATGGGTTTCTAGTCCTAGATAAAACTTGGTTGCAAAGGGTTCTTGGTCCCTTGTTTGAATGATGCAGCTAGTGTAGTCATGTTTTATCTTTTAGTAGTTGCTTTTGGGTTGCTGATTGTATGTGTGTAATCTTATTTGCAACTTGCCTTTCTATGATAGGGTTGCAGATCCCTTCAAAACTGTTATGTACTGGGTTTCGGGTCCCATTAAAACCTGTTTTTCCCTTAATAAAAAACAATAACATCTTTTCATCTACCTCAATGCCTCTCCAAGATAAAATGAATCCTAATAAGAAACCACTATCAACTCCACATACAAACTTTTTTAGGATTTAATCTTACTTTGTGTTGTTAATGTTCAAATATTGTCCTCAAGTATTATAAGCAATCTACCCATTATTTAGATTTTGCTAAGATAACATCCACATAGTTTTCACACATTATGCATAAGAATATTTAAGATCAATGTCATAGCCCTTTGATATATGGCTCAAACATTTTCCAAACCAAAATACATGACATCACATAATGTTCCCCACAAGGTAGAAAACGTAGTCTTGTGTTCATCTTGGGGATTAAGCATTATTTAACAGCATAGAATCTATCCATAAATTATATCAATTAATGTCCAATGGTGTAATTTAAAATCATATCAATATTAGGAATAGGGAAATCATCATTAAGAGGTGTTTTGGTGAGATCTCTAAAATTGGTATAAATATGAATACAACCATCAAGTTTTTCAATAGGTATTGTATTAGTGATCTAAGACAAATAATTAATGGATAATGGAATGGGAGGTTGAAAGGAGGTAAAAGTGGCCACTTTTTTAAAAACAATAAAAAATGACTTCTATGAATGATTCAAGATGCTAAAACTCAAAATTTGAAGATCTATGATAAAAATAAGAATACTATTGCTTGAAATCTAGTTTCTAAATTATTAATTTTTTTTAAGTGGTAGAAGTTAAAAGGTTGAAATACTAAGAGCACATAAAGTGGTCATGTTTTTTATCACAAAAACTAAATGTAAATGTTTATTTCTTAAATTATTTTCATGGAAAGTCAGCTAAGATTGTGTGATAGTTCATTATTATTCTACTAATTTTTTTAATGAATGTATTATGTTAAACTAATTTTCTATTTGGAAACATCTTGAAAATAGAAAATTGAGCATGCTTCCTCCTTAATTTTGAGAAAAAAAGAAAGAACCAATATCAAAAGAATGAAGTGTAGAATGAAAAAATATAATTTTAAAATTTGGATGAGTGGATAAAAATTATGTAGAAAAAAATAATATAACAAATAAAGACACTACTAAAAGTAATTAAATATCAAACCCTAATATATTCATATTTTAAAATAATACATGGTTACAAAGTTAAGATAGAGTTTGATATCATAATAGTGTATTTTAAATATTGTCCTAAAATACATGAGCTTATGGAGAGCATGCTTGACATTTGTATGTATTTCATAAAACATGGACTTGGGCAATCAAATTGCATGTCTAGCCATTGTGATTGATAAATTCAAAATTTTATAAGCTTAAGGGTAGGATTCATTAGTTTAAATTGAAATATGTACACTAACACTCACACTATAAAAAACACAACCAAGCCCTAATGCAATCATGCTATGCTTTCTAGAATATGAGCAACATTTAGAGAAATATGAATGTTTGGTCATTGTTTTCCTCCCCCCCCCATCTTTGAGCGCATACCCCAATAGGTCCAAAAGATCCATCTTGAAGTGACTTTTTCTAATATTATGCACTCTAAGATAATGTTATACATCACAATGTTAGGATCAATCCTTGACATATCATAATTTGATCACATCAAGACATCTAAAAATTCTTTAAGAAAAATGGCCATGCTATAATGTTCACATTGGTTTAAGAAAACACTAAGCTATAAAATATTGTCATTATTAGTTTGATCCATCACTATATCATATGTAGACTACAAGTAGATTATGATTCTCAATAAATGGTTGAATAGGTAAAACATCAAGATCTCTAGCTAGAGATAAATCATCTTCCCCAAAGTATGAAAAACCTAACAATCATGGGGGAAGCCTCTATCATGATAATATCTAAGTAAATCTTTATAAACAACAAAGTATTTGGCTAAAGCTTCATCATTCACAAATGTGTATAAAGGTGGGTAAGTATCCATAAAACCACCTCAAATGAGACTTAGATAGACTAAGGGAAAACAAATGTCATCACTAATAGTGCATTAAAACCCATGCCCTTAGTATCATTCTTTTCAAGGATTTAATATATTTACAAACATATTTTTTATTGAAACATTATCCTTTTCCATTATACCCAAGCTTTTGTAATATAGAAAATTATTTTCCTAATGATTAGGCAATGTAGATGGCAATAAGCAATCTTTATGGTAGAAGTTAGAGGTGGATCTATGAGAGGCATCACTTTCATTAGAATAAGCATTGATGTGATTATATGAAGGTGATGTAACATGTAAGCTATGATTAATGGGAAAATGGGAGCTTGGTTGGCATTGTGTTGTTCTTGTTCTTTAGGACATGCATTAAAATATATTGAACCCTAATCGTCCTCAAGATTAGCATGAGAAATAGGAGGATTAGAGATAACTACTTAAGATATTGTAGACACCCCAAATTCACCACTAACTCTCATCTTAATAATTTTTATAAATAAATAATTATTTAATTACTCCCACAATCTACTACTATGTCATATTCTTGTGATAATTTAAATAAATAATTATTTAATTAATTACTCTTTGTCATTAATTTTTACTTCTTTCCTAAGGTTAATTAATTAAACTAATTTAATTAAATAATCTTAGCTCCTAATTCTTCTGATTGAATTAATGTTAATCTATGATTAATTAATTGATTGAGTCTATTTAATCCCCCATTACCATTTCCTTTATTTTTTGAATTCTATAGCACTCTAATCTTCCAACTCTCAATCCTAGCCATCAAATATTCTCATAGGGATTAAAAACTAAATTCACAATCACCTGTCATATGTCCCCTCTCCCCATGCCCCCACATGTGTGAGCATGTCTACTCATCCCACTCCTTTCTCACACATGTATCATGATTTGAATTTTTTTTGACATGGCAATCCTTTGGTCACACACTATCTATTATCATGTCATTGCCTACATAGCATTATCCAACCTTGTACCTCAGAAAAAACATATTATTCCTATGTGATATATAGCCCTTGGAGATCACATCCTAGATGGACTCCATCTAATGATCCTCATGTCTCTTATCCCCCCACCTAATCATTCTCCCATCCTCTACATAAGAAATCCCTATCAAAGAACTAAGAGAGAAATAGAAGCTTGCAAAAAAAAATACACCAAATTATATGTGCTTCTATATATTTTCCATTCAATATATATTGCATATATATAGGAGTTGCATCTCTTATATGCATCTCTATTCATATTCATGGGATAAATATTTCCTAATAAACCATAACAAATACTCAAAAGTACTAACAAACTAAAAAAAACTAGCAAATGACTATTATATGTATCATAAAGATACACTAAAGATAAGGAAATGGTGTAATATTCCCAACACCCCCTATATTACATCATTCTCTAAATGGGGATAGGTGGACTAAAAATAATTGATTACCACATTATTAGTTCATCAAATAAGATATGTGTAGGGACATGCACATCTACTGAAGATAATCAATAGTGGAACTTGCCTCACTATGCTTCTTCAACAAGATTGACCTTATTGGACTTTATTGTAGGATAGGAAAAAAACACATCTACCCATGGAACCAACGATAGGACCAACACTTCTATCCAAGGTTATACAACAAGTTTGGATAGGGACAAACACATATATCTAGCATTGAAGTTATAAATAGGGGCATACACTTTTTCTCACAACTATGATTGGGGACAAGCACATCCAATCATGATTCCTCAACAAATATGATTGGGGACAAACACATCCAATCACAACATAAAAAAGTTGAGAACCAAGTTCTTGTTGTCATGTATGTAGTTGTCATTATAGATCAATGTCACCTTGATAGAAAATGATATGAGACAATTATTTTTGCCACCTAGGAACTGATCTTGGCTTTAGTCATTTTGGCACAAATAGTTTTGTCACTAAAACCATTTTACAACCTCATCCAACCTCATATTCCTCCATCCTCCAATTGATTTTCTACTATAAAAAATGACTTTGAAGCTCAATTTTAGAATGCCCCAAGATGAAAATCGTGTACAAACAATAATGTGTCCAATTACAATAGAGAACGAAAAAATTAGTTTTATATTTACATACATATTTATAAACTAAATTGACTATAATAAATAGACCCTATTATTGATACTAATTAATTATGACTTTCTTTAACAAACATATAATAACAACCTACTAACTTGACAAAAATCTAAAATCTATCATTTAATAAAATAACTCACACCTTCCTCAAATTAAAGAACAACAACAACATGAGATCTCCTTCATTGAGACTACTTTACACCTTCTCCAACACTTAGGTGTGGTAGGTACAATCTCAACCCCTCTTTGGATATCATGAATTTTTTTTTGATGGAGGTCTTCCACAAATTATTTGTAGCTACTCGATACCGGAGCACGAACCTTCTTGGGTTGAACTTCTTCGGCTAAGAGTCAAGGACTAAGGGGTATCCATTCCTCCAACTTTTCCCATGATCCCAACCTCATCCCTTTTTTAGTGTCAGAGCCTTTGCACTCAACAAGACTTGATCCTTGGTGGGCTCATTTAGAACCTTTCAACTTCACCAGTAGACCAAGGGCCCATTGACATGAACTATTCTGCAAAGGATAGGAAATTTTTTTTTCTAGAACCAATTTCAAGTTACCAATCAATAATCTACCGTTCAAATCCATCAAACATTCCTGGGCTTTTATAACAGTTGGGTCACTGAATCCAATCCTTCAATCTAGTATGAGCATTACACCATTATTGTAGCCATAACTGTAATATAATCTATGATAGTTTTAAGCATTTTTTTTCATGTTTTTTTTCTGTGAAATTTTCTACAAGAATGCATGCATTTGTATTTCAATCATCGCCTCTTTGTAGTCCTCAATGATGAATTTGAGCAATGTTGTTCAAATTGTATCATGAAGTTATTGTCTAGGTTAAGAGTTTAACTCCTACCCAAATCGCCTAGCATTGAGGACTTGTTATAACTCATGTTGCAAGTGGAGATATTGTCCTAAAGTGTTGTTAAAACAAATATTATCAATGCTAGTTAAATAACTTAAATTTACTGGTGGGTGTGAAGTTATTCTTGTAAATTTCCCCTACCAATTTTTTACAAGATCGGTTGCAAATTGAATCGAGAGATCTCTACACAAGCTTTTAACCATTAAAAAAATGACATGTTGTGAATTCCTAAGTGTAATGCAAAGGATTTTGCATGAGACTTAATCTTTCACTTCCATCTCATAGAGGCCCTTGTAGGAAAAAGAAGTGGATCGTGAGGAGACAATTGCCTTTGTTTGAGATAAAAAAGATACGATGGTTAAGAAATCACTAGGCTCCTCCTATGAATTTCCAACAAGTGAGGTACTGAAATAATGCAATAATGATGAATGATATTCAAACATTTAACCAAACGGAATAAACAATTTTTCAGTGTCTCTCTAATCACAAAACAATAGGAACAAAAATGATGTGCTTTGACACCATATCAAAGAATTGGATGGAGATAAATAGAAGCCTACAAAAAATTATACACCAAATAATGTGTTTCTATATATTTTCCATTCAATACATATTGCACATATATATAGTAGAGTTGTATTGAACATATATATAGTAGAGTTCATATAACCATTCTTATTTATTAGATAAATAATTCTTAATAAACTATAATAAATAAGCGTGGGTACTAACAAATGAAAACAAATTAACAATTAATTATTATATCTATCCTAAAGACACATTAAAGATATGGGAATGATGTAATATTCCCAACAATCCCTTATCCTTTCATCCTCATTGCAATATTTGGTTCTCCCTTGTCATTGGTTCATAACCCCAATTCAATACACCTATCCAAACATCCCTCCATAACCTAGCCAATCCCAAAAGCAATCCATCCAAATGCAACAATCCTAATTCATGCAATCTTGCTATGCAATCTAGCTCATCATCCAAAACATCCCTTGCTGTTATTCCCAACCTTCCTGCAAACCTTGATCCATTTTAGTCACATTATCATCTTCAATATATGTCTTTCCCAATCCTTGCATTATTTTTAGGATGTGTCATTCCTACATTAGCAACCTTATGATCATCATCAATCAATCAATAAATTAGTTTTTTAGCTTGACTAGGGACAAAATCATGTTTATCTTTGAATCATTGTGCATGCTTGCTTGTGTGTATTATCATTTATTTTCATTTTTCATAGTCCTTGCACTATATCCATAATAACATCATGGTATTTCATATCATAGTGTCCAATGGTATATTCTTGTAGGTGATCTTTGCTTTTCAAGTTAGTATGTACATGGGATACATTGTCACCTTGGTCTTATATATCTATTGGCATTTCAATTCGTACCTCTAGTATGTGAATTAGAAATAGACAACTATGCATAGATAAATTGCTCTTCGAATTAGGAGGGGAAGCTCCCTCTTTGCTAATGTTGCTTTAAAGAAAGTAAACTAAAAATAATTTTGCAATCTTTTTGTTCAGCTAAGAGCACAAGGTTATAAAACTCAAACGTTGTAGCTGAGATTTTCTCTTTTAGAAGTTCAACTATGACTAAGCCTACTCTAATGACATTTCTGACTACTCAAGTAAACACAGAGCTTGAGAGTTAGAAATGAACAAGGAATGATTCTTTGACATAAATACTTAAACAAACTTTCTTCCAATGCACATCTACTGTACTTTCAATGCAAGTTGAAATAGAGATCATATAAGCATAACACATAAAACAAAAACTTGAGATAGTAGATCAAATAAAATGAGGCATGATTTTTCCTTTTCTCAAATTTCAAGTAACAAAGATTACACTTTTGGGTTAGTAGGATTGTAGCAATAATAGGCTTACAACTTAGTGATCAACCAAAATACATTGAAACAAGTAACATATGAATTGAACAATAACTTGCAGCTAAAAGAGGCATACAAGCTTGCTCTTACACTAAGTGAACAATATTGAATAACAATTAGAAGGCACTAGTATGCTCAACGTTTTGTTATCACAAGCACGGTTTCAGAAAAATGGGCAAGATTGCCCTTATTTATACATAAACAGAGGAGTAGAGAACCCTAAAATATCCTTTCTTTTACAACTAAGACTTGCCAACATGCAAGCTTTATTTCTAAAACTAAAACAAGATAAGAATCTAACAACCTATGAAAGCATAAAAAAAGGGAAAGTGCCAACTATTACAAATTGATTTATTTTCTCTTTCAAATAATGGATAAGCTTGAGACAAGAATAGAAAGAAAGCTCAGAGAAAGCTTCTAGTTCACTACTGCTTTAAATCTCAACCACATCTGCCAAAAATTTGGAAACTATATCTCTATTAGGAGCATCAATACTATGTATAGCTAAATTCCGCTTTTCCAGGTTCTCTTCAACTTCTGTAATTGAACTTAGAGAATCTTTCACATCTTCAACGGCTTTATCAAATCTTGCTAATTTTGGCGGCTCTACAAATGGACTGGTGACCTTTTATAAATATATCCTCTTGCTTCAACATATCTTTCGCAACTTTTATGCTTCTAATACTTCTCCTTATTTTTCAATGGAAGAGTATTGTACAAATATTTTCCAATACTTGTCCTTTTTCTCCAAGCACTTCTCAACACTATCCAACCTGAGGCTGCAAACAACCCAAAATCACCAAGATGTCTAACTGCAACATTTCATGTGTCCTCCAAAGCACACAAATTGAACACTGGTTTTATATGATGCAAATCGATTTCACAAGGTTTGATGAAATCATGATACAACACTGATTTAGTCTTGAATTTGATGGGAGAGTACTCCATGCTAAAAAACTTGAAGATTGACTGTAAACTTGACTATGCTTAGACAAGTTCTACACAAATACTAAATTTAGCTTGCTGATTTTTCTTCTTCGAACAGGCAAATTTTTCAAAAATAATTTGAGATATGCGTTTTGTAGAGAATCTCATTGCAAGAAGATCCAAATCGTTTGTTTTTGAAAATTGTTAAAGGTTGGTTGAAAAAGCATAAACCCTAATTTTTGAATTTTTCTCAAAAAAAAAAATTGAGAGTTGGGTTTTGTGCAAAGTCACATTTGGATGAACCCAGCTGATCATATTTTGAAAATTCTGAAGATTTCATGGACATGTGTGAAAGAAGAAGGTTCTTGAAAGTTGAAATTTTTTCCCAAGTTGTTGAAAATCATGAACCAAGCTGACCCAGATTGCTGAAAATTTGAAAAAGATGAACCCTTTCTTCTGAAAATTGATGCCTTTAAAATTTGAAGCATGAAAAAGCGAGCCTCTATGTGAGATGATATGGAAAATATGAAGAACTCTGAAAAATCACCAAGTTTTAGCCTTCAAACCTTGAAATGAATAAAATCTTGTGTTTTCTCTTCTCTTGCTCTTGGACACCACCTACAAAAATCTATGAATAATGAATGCCAAAGACATCTTAAGAAGTTTTGAGGATAAATAAAATTCTTTATTCTCCGCTTTAAATCTTTCGAAGCCAATCCTGGGCAGGTTCATCAAATGTGGACACTTTTTTGACTGATGCATGATAAAAACTAAAAAAAATTCTAAGGTGTTGAGCCTTGGGTGCCCTTCTTGACTAGGAGCACTTTTCATCAACAGACTTAGCCAATTTTCTAACAATTTCAACTTTTTGCTTGATTTTATGTCCTCAGTTTGATCTTCTTTCTAACCACCTGGTGAATCCTATGATCTGGCTGAACTGATCCATTGCGAAGCTTGATTGAATTTGGTGAGATTGTCCTCCAAATGAATTCTTTGTTGATTTTACATTTTCGGATGTTTGAATGGTCGGATGAACTGGCTGACTACTCTATTGTGTAGCTTGACTGAATCTAAGATGACTACTTTGGAGATGCCAAACCCTAAAAATTGATTTTAAGCCTTCAAATGTTTGGGCGCCCATGATCACCAGAGAGTCATTTTTTCATGTTCCTCAACTTTACACTGCTTACTGATTCTTCAGATGAATTCTCATTTCTGGCCATTCAAGAGGTTCGATGAGCTATCTGTCAGATGCACTGGATAGCTTGAAAAATTCTGAGGAGGGTCTTCTGGAGGCTGTATCTTTTGAAAAGTTGATTTTTGGGGTCATAAGCTTAGGCGCCCAACTCCTCCAGAGAATATTTTTTGAGATTTTCAACTTTTCTTTTGACTTTTCTAATTTTGCAAGATTTTATTCCTCCATTCAATCTGACATAACTAGTGCTTGCAAATCTGATGAGCTCACTATTGACTTCGTTGAAGAGCTGGTTCAAATATGAAGAAAATTTGTTGGAGGTATCAAACCCTAATCTATAATTTTAGGCCCTCAAAAGCTTGGCCGCCCCTGGCTACCTGGGGCGCCCATGATCACCAGACAGTCATTTTTCCTTAGTTTTTGTTTTCTCAACTTTGACCTTCCAAGTTTTGTCCTCTGTTTGATCTAAGATTCTAGCTGATAGATTGATCTGATGGCCATGTTGTTGGATTCACTACGGAGTTGGAGGGATTCTGAGCAAGTTGTCTTGAATGCACAAACCCTAACTGGATCAACTAATACCTTGTAATGTTGGACGCCCTTGGCTTCCAGGGGCGCCTTTACTATGCAATGTTAGAATTGTATTTGCCATTTTCAACTTTCCCCTCGTTCCTCATGCTCACTATTGTTTTAGCCGTCAAAAAATGAAAAAAATTCTAAGGCATGAGTTTCTAGGCCCCTTGACTGGGCAGGGGCGCCTAGAGTTTCCAGATGTAAGGAAAGCTAAGGTGTGGAACAAACTCTCCTAATGCCAAAACTCAGAGAAGAATGTATATATGACTTCAAATTTTTGCAATTACAATTCAATAAGATACACAAGAAAAGAATAACATAATTGAGAAACAGACACATACACAATTGGACACCAGAATTTACGTGGGAAAACCCTTACGGGAGAAAAACCACCACACCAAGTAAAGATTCTTTGTATTACAGTAAAAAAAATTACATACAGAGATCAAACTTCACTTTCAGATGTCAATTTTACAGCAGGAACAGTTCCCTAATCAACCTTGTGCAGAACATCACTGTTACAATGCTCTTCTACAACATACAATTAAATTCACACATATGGAACAATCTTGTGCTCAATCGATCAATCCTCTACTCAAAAACTGAACTATTCTTCTTCCACAAACAGTTTGTTAATTTCCCACAAGAGAATGATCACAACAGTTCAACTGTCAACCGGTTTGCATTTTGCTTCTCTCATTGGTTCAGGACAAACCACGTAGGACAGTCGTTTGGTCAAACGGTTCTCAAATGTATCGCTTATCGATGAGGCAACAGAATGTGTCTCACCGATGACAAACTATCCATTGACCATCTCATGCTCCACAGCCTTCTACTGGTCTATCGCTCAGACTTGATGAAGTTTCCCTGACGACAAGACCATCGGCATGACTAGTGCTATTGGCAACAAACTGAGATATCTTACCGATAGTTCAGGTCTCCCCGATGTCCAAAAGAACACCAAGACTGCGTACATCGACAAGAGTCACACCGACATTCATCATGAGCAGGTCCATCAACAAGATTAATACTATCAGCAACAGATTAGAAAGTCTCAACGACAAACCAAGTCACCCCGACCATCTCATCGACAAGAGTCTCCTCGATGATCTCCTTCAACAAGACATCTACCATCAGAACGAGTTTGGAATCTCACTCTGACAGTTCAAGTCACTCTGATGACTTCCATCGGCAAGACAGGTCCAAGGTCACACCGATCTGATCTCTTCAAGACTTTAGAACACAGCTGCTTATCGGCAATACATTCCAAGGATCACATTGATTCCGCTCTTTCAGGAGTTCCATGTCATTAATCTTGAGGCGCTTTTTCCAACAATCTCCCACTTGACGAAGATCTTACTGACACCTCCAGAGCATAAAAAAACTACTAAAATTCATGGGCACCAAGGCCCATCGAACTGGCACACCACCTGCACTTGTCTATGCTCACTAGTTTTGTCAATGCATCTGCAACATTTTCCAGAGTATCCACTTTTTCTAAAGAGACCTTTCCATCCTCCACCATATCTCATACAAAGTGATACTACACATCAATATGTTTCGTCCTGGCATGGAAAGTAGGATTTTTTGCCAGACAAATAGCACTATGACTATCACAGTAAATTGTAATTTTCCCTGCATCAAACCCAATGTTAGAACATAAATGTTTTAACCAGATTGCTTCTTTACAGGCGTGTGTAGCTGCCATGTATTATGCCTCTGTAGTAGACAAAGCGACTACAGCCTGCTGCTTACTCATCCAACTAATTGCACCACCATTCATCATGAAAATATATGCAATGGTGGATCTTCTATTGTTAATGTCCCTTGCCCAATCAGAATCCACATACCCACGAATGCTTAGAGTCCTCTGTGATTCAACCAATTACCATGGTAACACAAAGCATATTCTGAAGTTCCCTTCAGATATCTAAACACTCTTTTCACAGCATCCCAATGTGTCCTTCCAGGATTCGCCATAAAATGACTAAGTACTCCCACTGCTTGGGCAATGTTTGGCCTTGTACAGACCATTGCATACATTAAACTGCCAACTACACTAGCATAAGGCACTCTGATCATGTCCTCCATCTCAGTAGGAGATTTTGGACAATCTTCAACAGATAGCTTCGTTCCCTGCAAAACTGGAACAACTAGCTGCTTGCAATTAGTCATACAAAATTTCTCCAGAATAGTATTAATATAGTTACTCTGGATAAGCCAAATTTTTCTACTCATTTTGTCCCTGGTTATTTCCATTCCTAGAATATACCTAGCTACACCAAGATCTTTCATTTCGAACTTTGCAGACAACTGAGATTTTAGATCAGAAATCATTAACTTACTATTGCCTATGAACAACATATCATCAACATAGAGAGAAATAATAAGAACACGATCATTTTCAGCTTTGAAGTACACACAATGATCAAATTTTGATCTTGCAAATCCCAATGACAAAAGAAACGTGTCAAACTTCTGGTACCACATTCTAGGAGATTGTTTTAATCCATACAGAGATTTTTTCAACTTGCAAACCAGATTTTCTTTACCTTTTTCCACAAAGTGCTCAGGCTGGGACATATAAATTTCTTCTTCAAGATCACCATGAAGAAATGTTGTCTTCACATCCATCTATTCAATCTTGAAGTCATATGCTGCTGCAAGTGACAAAAGAAATCTGATAGATGCCAGCTTAGCTATAGGAGAAAAAAATTCTCCATAATCAATTCCCTCTACCTGGGAATAACCCTTCGCAACCAACCTTGCCTTATACTTTTCAACACTGCCATCTAGTCCTATTTTCTTTTTAAATACCCATTTGTAGCCAACATCTTTTCTGCCTTCAGGCAAGGGCACCAAACTCCAAGTGTCATTCTTTTCTAATGATGCCATTTCTTCATTCATGGCTTCCAACCAAGAGTTTGAATCAGGCATTCTAATTGCCTCTTTGACAGTCCTAGGCTCATCAGTGCTAGAAATTAAAGCATAGGCACAAGTAGAATCTAACATAGAGAACCCATACCTATCAGGTTGCTTTCTTTCACGTGTTGACCTCCTCGGGGCTGAGGCTGAGGTTGTTGTTCTTCTTCAGAACTCTCAGAATTACTTGAGCTCTCCTCAATTTTAGGTACATTTTGAATTTTCAATTCCTCTTTATTTGGTGTTGGAGGAATTTCAACTACATCATTTTTATCTTATGATTTTGTCTCTGACTGAGATCCAAAGTAGGAAGGCTTCATCTCACGAAAAATAACACTTCTTTTGTACAAAACCTTCTTTGTATCAGGATTCCAAAGCTTGTATCATTTTATGCCAACACTATAGCCAATAAAAATACATTTAACAACCTTGTTCTCCAATTTAGATCTTTTTTCATTCAGAACATATGCATATGCCTCATAGCCAAAGACACGAATGTGTCTCGAGAGGGCTTCTTTCCAGACCATGCTTCCAAAGGTGTTTTCTCAACAAGAGCAGAATTAGGAGAACGATTTATTAAATAACATGTTGCAACTGCTAGCCCAGAACTTCTCCTCCAAGCCAACATTGCTCAGCATACTTCGTGCTCTTTCCATCACTGTCCTGTTGAACCTTTTAGCAACTCCATTTTGTTGCGGAGTGTAGGGTGTAGTTTTATGTCTTTTAATTCCATGATATTTACAGTACCTTTTGAACTCATCAGAACAAAACTCACCACCATTGTCAGTCCTTAAACATTTTATTTTTCTTCTAGTCTGATTTTCCACAAGGTTTTTAAATTCCTTAAAACAACTAAATACTTTTGATTTACTATTCAAAAAATACACAAATGTCCTTCTTGAATTATCATCAATGAATGATACATAATATCTTGATTTTGACAAAGAAGGAACATTTACTAGACCAAAAACATTAGAATGAATGTAATCAAGTAAACCCAAAGATTTATGAGGACTGGAGTAAAATGAAACACAGTGTTGTTTGTCATATATACAATGTTCACAAAATTTGAATTCAAGGTTACAGTCATCAAGCCCTTCAACCAGGTTTTTAGTTTTCAAAGTTTTTAAACCTTTTTCTCCAATGTGGCTAAGCCTATGATGCCAGAGCATAGTCTATTCTGCTGGAATTTTAACTTCCATAGAGTTTGCACTATCGGGAACTTTTTCCTCCTCTCCACGAGTAGCCTTTTGTGACTTTACAGAGACACTGTTGCATTGAACAACAAGTGCGTCCAACTTATACAAAGTACCAATACGAGCACCCCTAGCTAGCACCATTGAGCCTCTAGTCATTTTATAGCCATTTTTAGAGAATGTGACTTGCACTCCAACATCGTTCAGCTTACTGACAAAAAGTAAATTTTGATCCAAACCTGGTATATGCATTACATCATTGATTCCCTTAATTCTTCCATCAAGGAACTAAATTCTGATTCTTCCACAACCAACTATTTATAGAGATGAATCGCTTTCCAAATACACCCTTCCACCATCATATTTTTCATACTTAGTGAACCAGTCTCTATGAGATTTCATGTGGAAAAATGCTCCACAATCAATCAGCCAGACATCATCTGATGCCTGAGTTTCCAAGGCTGCAGTGAAGGCATCTGCATCACTCTGAGAAGAATTATTGTTGGAAGACTTCTTCTTCTTCTTTTTCTCCTCTTTGCAATCCTTTTGGACATGACCAGGCTATCCACAATTCTAGCACTTCACCTTGTACTTCTTTCCAAGAGACTTTGATCTCCCTTTTGATTTCAATTTGGACTTCTTTTCCTTCTTCTTGCCTTTTTCTTTCAATTTTCCTCGAACAACAAGAGCCTCCTTCGCCATCTCAGAAGATTTTATTCTCATCTCTTCTGATAAAAAAGAAGCAACAATGTCTTCCATCTTAAAAATTGATGTCGTACTCATAATAGCCATCACCAAGTGATCCCAAGAATCTGGCAAAGAACATAACAATAGCATACAAAGATCTTCTTCATCAATCTTCACACCCACAGATGCTAACTGAGCAAATAGCATGTTGAAAGCATTCAAATGATCAGCTACAGGCACTCCTTCCTGCATTTTCAAAGAGTAAAACTTCTTCCTCAAGAAAAACTTATTCACCAAGGACTTGCCTTGATAAATAGCTCCCAGTCTTTTCCACAAAGATGTAGTCTTTTCTTCATAAACGTTTAGAAGAACAAAGTCTGCCAAACAAATCCTTATCAACCCCTTTGATTTTTGATCTGCGAGGTCCCAATCCTCTTGCTTCATGCCTGTAGGTTTCGTTCCAGACACAGCAAGCCAAAGATCACGATCAACCAACAGATCTTCCATTTTGAGTTTCCACAACTCAAAATTGCTGCCATTGAATTTCTCAATTTCAATCTTTCCTGATGTGCTTTCTATCTTAATATGTAATTTAAATTACTAGACTTCTACAAGACTTCCACTGAACATAATTGATACAAAAAACCCAAACTACCCACAAGGATAGCATAACTGGTCAGGCTCTGATACCACTTGTAAGGAAAGCTAAGGTGTGGAACAAACTCTCCTAATGCCAAAACTTAGAGAAGAATGCAGATATGACTTCAAATTTTTGCAATTACAATTCAATAAGATACATAGGAAAAGAATAACATAATTGAGAAATAGACACATACACAATTAGACACTATAATTTACGTGGGAAAAATATTACTGGAGAAAAGCCCACCACACCAAGTAAAGATTCTTTGTATTATAGTAAACAAAATTACATACAGAGATCAAACTTCACTTTCAGATGTCAATTTTATAGCAGCAACAATTCCCTGATCAACCTTGTACAAAACATCACTATTACAATGCTCTTCTACAACATACAATGAAATTCACACACATGGAACAATCTTGTGCTCAATCGATCAATCCTCTACTCAAAAAATGAACTATTCTTCTTCCACAAACAGTTTGTTCATTTCTCACAAGAGAATGGTGACAACAATTCAACTGTCAACTAGTTTGCATTCTGCTTCTCTCATCAGTTCAAGACAAACCACGTAGGACAATCATTTGGTCAAACGGTTCTCAAATGGATCACTTATCGGTGAGGCAACATAATGTGTCTCACTGATGCCAAACTGTCCATTGACCATCACATGCTCCATAGCCTTCTACTGGTCTATCACTTAGACTTGACGAAGTTTTCCTAACCACAGGACCATCGACATGACCAGTGCTATCAGCGACAAACTAAGATATCTTACCGATAGTTCAGGTCTCCCTGATGTCCCAAAGAACACCAAGACCACGTACATCGGCAAGAGTCACATCGAAATTCATCAGGAGCAGTTCCATCGACAAGAGTAATACTATCGACAACAGATCAGAAAATCTCAATGACAAACCAAGTCACCCTGATCACCTCATCGGCAAGAGTCTCCCCGATGATCTCCTTCGGCAAGACATCTACCATCGAAATGAGTTTGGAATCTCACTCCGACAGTTCAAGTCACCCCGATACATCCATCAGAAAGAGTCTCCTTGACGATCTTCTTTGGCAAGACATCTACCATCAAAACGAGTTTGGAATCTCACTTCGACAGTTGAAGTCACCCCGATGACTTCTGTCGGCAAGACAGGTCCAAGGTCACACTGATCTGATCTCTTCAAGACTTTAGAACATAGCTGCTTATCGGGAAGACATTCCAAGGATCTCACTGATTTTGCTCTTTCAGGAGTTCCATGTCAATAAGCTTGAGGCACTTTTTCCAACACCAGACTTAGTCAAAGTTTTGCAATTTTCAAGATTTTCTAGCTTCCCTCCTTCATTCTTCATTCCTCGATCATCTTATGTTGCTTCTCGATCTGTAAAATGCTTGAGACTTTGAATCTGACACCTGGAAGTTGAGCAACCTCCATTAATGACCTTGGAGCTCCTCAAAAAGCTTCTGAAAAAGCAGAATTGACCCACCAGAGAAAAATTGATCTTTTGATGATTCTAATTGAACCAGCCTGATGAGGAAGTATTTTCAACCAATCAAAATCAATTTGAGGCCTAAAAGCCAAACTTTCTATTTTTAGAAAATTTTGCCAGTATCCATTTGAGAAGAAACCTAGAAAAACCTAGAAAAAGTTCTATTTTTAGAAAGTTTCTAAAAATAGAAATTTTCCTAAAATCTAGGGCCAAAAAATTGAGATCTAAGTGTTGTAGACGAGGTCACTCTGAGCAGACCCAGATCATCAGATTTTGAAAATTTTGAGTTTTTGACCCTCATGCAAGACATGCAAATCCCAATTTTGACCTTTTTGACAATTTTAACAAAACTTTTAACCATTTCTTCAAAATGCCTAAGTGTAGCAAAAATTTTAATTTAGGGTACAACAATATCATAGTGCATAACATCCATTGCTATATTAAATAAAAGTTTCTAAACTTAAAGTTGGCATAAGATCATCATCATCATTTCATCCAACATCATATTTTTCTTCATTTTTTGTCTTTCATATGACATTATTTTCATATCTCTTCTTTTAAGAGCTCACCCATGCAATTTTTACATGGATAATCTCTCGATGGGGTATCAATAATCTCACTTTTCTAAAAAAATAATTTCTTACCTAACTAGGGCATACCATCATTTCATCTTTTCTAATTATCATTCTCAGCTACTTTTCTCTTCTTTGAAATAAGATCACTTCAAACATTGCTTCAAAGAGGGGGAAATGCAGACACTAAATAATTCACTTAGTCATCAAACCCTAATTATCATCATTAATCATTAATTCTAGTAATCATCAACCTTTAATTATCATCATATCATCTCATTAATTAATTGCCTTTAATTTATCATTTATTTTCATTTATTATTTATCACATCATTAATTAATAATTAATTATTAATCCATTTAACCATTTAATTAAATAATATTTTATTATTTAATTAAATGAGAGTTAATTATCCCTTTTCAAATAAATATTTCATTTTTGTCTCATCAATCAACTCCTTTCTTCACCATAACTCCTTCATTCATCAGTTGACTCATTTGAATGGAAACTTCATCCTTTCATTTATGCAATTATTAAATTAAATAATTATTATTGTCCTCTCATCAATTTGAAATGGAAAATTTCTATATTTTAATTGAGTTGACTCCACAACCTATTCAATTAACTCAGATCTCCAATCTTATCCTCATCTTCCATTTAATTTTTCCTTGGAAAATCTATAAATACAATCATTCCTTCATCATTTTCATACAATCACACTTTATGCAAATCCACTTTGTTGAGATACATTGTCAATCAAACTTAGTGTTATGTTGTTGAGTTTCATCCACATTTCAATAAGCAAAGCAAAATTTCTATTTGAGTTTTGTAGTGGGGTTGTTAGATAGGAATTAGAATTTGATTTCTATTTTATATTTTCAAGTTATTTGTATTTCTTATTTTTTATTTCGTTGTATACAATCAACATATAAGCATGTAAGCTTTAAATTGTTTCAAGCCTCCACCTTATCTTTCACTTTTGGCTTAGGCCCACTATCGTGTTGATGCATGTGTGATCATAATCCTCACACATGTAGCCTCCATTTTATCTTACATGTGTCTCCCTCGTGACACTTTTCACAAGGCTAAGCCTTCAATCCATACCTCCATCTTCTTTAAATCATAGCCCTCTATTAATAATGCATTCTCGCCCTCAAATTTCCTTATGAAAAGTCTATGATTTGGAGGCCCCCCTTCTATTTTCATGATCTATCCACACATTATCCTTACGTTGTTTATTTTTGTAAACAACACATTATATAATTTCCTCATGTTGTCCATTTGATCAGCCATCCTAATCCTTAGTTATGTTGTTGGTTCACTAAGCAATCACATTTCCACCATTAATACATCATACTAAGCACATCAAGTGGAGAATTGGGTGCACTCTGCTTTAGCTCAATTGGAGGAGCAAAGAAAGAAAGGTATAAGGGTCCATTTATTGCATTTGAATCCTTGTGTTTGTAGCCTTGCTTTTCCCTTCTCTTCAAATATATAATAGGTTTAATTAATTTTGTTGAAGATATCAATTTTTTTCCATTTTTAACTATTTGACAAAATTTATATGGGTTATCATCAAACTACCACCACATTTTTTTATAAATAAAATTTATTTTATGATCAAGTGTTGATGGAACACCTATTGCATGAATCCATGGTTTCCCCAAAAGAATGTTATACACTAAAATTCTAGTCATCACATGGTAATTATTCTATAGAGTAATGGGCCCTAAAGTGACATGACTAAGGGACTCTTGAATAGAATTACTAAATCCTTTTAAAGTTACCTCAAATTTGGAAGGTTGGGGTGACTAATTTGGATTGCATCTAAGAAGTGTTAACTATGAATATTCAACTAAATCTATTATCTACTAATGCACACTTTAATATCTCCATACCTAATCACAATATATAATTTATACACTCATGAATTACATGTAAGTAGTAACTCATGGGGTGGAGGAAATAAAATGATCATGTAAATCATATCCCTAAGAGGTATTCCTAGGTTTAGGATTAATTGATGGCATAACTAAGGAATACACAATAGGAATGGGACTAGACTTAGTATGTTATTTAAAACTTGAAGAATCATAAGCCATATGAAATGTACCCTCAACATAAGATGTGCTACTATAAAAATAGTAGGTGTAGGTAGGTCATGTGTGTCCTTCACAATAAATGAGATGGCTCGTGTGGAGGGTAAGTTCTCAAAGGTAAAATACAACTAGAACCAAACACATTACTATCACCTTTCATAGAAAAATTTGGCAACATATGATGATCATGGAGAAGTGAATAGTATCTAATAAATAAGGAAAGTTGGTAATGACATCCCTAAATGAAGAGAATGGGCATACATGTTGATGCAATGCTTCCATAGACAATATGGTCTCATTGCTATAATACAATACCATAAGGGAATTGAGAACATTAGATTGCATCACAAAGTGTACAAACATGTCAAAATCAATGAAGAACTTGAATGAATAGATTCCAAGGATGTAGGGTTCACAAGAATAAACAATAAAGACCAAAAATCCCAAAAGAAGTAAATAAACGATATGAAAATTATGTCCAATAAAATTTATATTAGAATTTCCTTCCTTTATCAATCTAAAAAATGTAAAAAATTTAAACCTTGAAGTTAATCCAAGGTTGGATAGGTTGATGATAAACATGAGTAAATAAGTGTCAAAACCTAAGGGAAGGATAGATCAATGAAGCATGAGAACATGAAAGGAATTAAATCTAAGCATTCTATGACATTTAGAAAATGACGTATCTAAAAACGCTAATGTTTATTTAAAACCCTAGAGAAAAGATAGGTTGTATGTAGGATTGATTGAGTTGACCAAAATATAAAGGAAAATAATGTTTCCTTGGGTTTTAGCCTAGTTCAATCCAATAAAACTAAATGCATAAACACAACTAACTTAGGCTTAATAATTATAAGTTTGATATTGATAATTTTGAAATAATTGAATGCAAAAAATGTAATAGAAAATAAGTGTGCTTATCTCAATAACCAATGAATTCCAAAGGGATAAGGTTTTATATTTGTATGATGTCAAACCTTAAAAATTTTGCCTCTATCATAATTACTATTTTGAATTTTATGCTAAATATTTACCTTATGAAAGGGCAATCAATAGGTTTGGAGCGTGTTCTCAACCACTAATGTGTACTTGTGTGTAGACACTAAAATCTATCTAACAAATTTTATACTATCACCCCCATCTCGACACCTAACAACGTCCATTCACTAAAATAATTTCACATTAATGAATTCACTTCAACAAAATAACATTAATCAATTCACTTAAGCAAAGTAACATTAATGAATTCACTTTAGCAAAATAACATTAATTAATTCACTTCAAAAAAATTAAAATTGATTAAATAATCCATTATCCACAATTAATTTAGTAAATGGTGATAAATCAAACAAAGTAAATCAACTAGTTAACTAATTGATCAAAATTGTTAACAAATATTCAAAAAGGAAAAATACAAAATCAAATTAGTTAATTATTTGAGTTAAATAAATTAATAAATCTATTAGATCAACAAATTAACTAATTGACTAATAATAGCCACCTTATCCTCATCCACTTCATCTTTCATTGGATAAGCTCTCAATCAAAGATTGATTCTTAGTTATCCTTCTGTATCCTTGAAATCCTATAAATTGAGATTAAACCCTTCACTTCAAACAATCCCAATTATAGTTTGAAGAATTAGGTATTGTTGAAATGAATAATAGACATACATTATAATCAAAAGAATTTTGAATTAAAATAAGTATTTTTAAATCATTTTTTATAATTTTTTATCTTATTCTAATTTCACATGCTTACATTTGACATTCATATTGGGACCCTTACCCTTTTATCTAGTATATTTTTTTATTTTTTTTCTAAAAATTAATACAATGATTATCCTACTGAGTATTGCAGTCTAGATGAATTATAGAATGCACAAGGGACCTTGGAGTGTATATATTTTCATTCAAATCTAAATGTCCATAGTGTTGGAAGATTCGCAACATGAGCATGAAGTATGGATAGTTGTGCTAGTTGTTCTCATGTTGTCATTGATGTCAATATGGTAATAACTACATGGTGATAACTATATGGGAAGTTTTCTTGGTTTATCGGAAGTCATTCTTTTCTAGTAACACTCCTTTGTGATGAATCAGTGTGTTGGTATTTGAGTCTAGAACTCATCGCAAGATCTGATGACTTTAATCTCTTTACCATGTTTTATTGACTCGTTCAGACTGGTATTTCCTGGATCTTGAGACATCTTTTTGCTATGAATAGAAATTTGTCCTTGACAAAGTTTAACTTTGTATCCTACTATTGTTTTGTGTGAGGTATACTGTGTGGGAGATTCTGCATTCTACTAAGGTGAACATTCTTATACTGCGGTTTTGCTAATAGTCTCTTTACTGGTAGTATGATGGGAAATTAATGTGTTCTCAAATTCGAAAGGTGTTTTCTTTGAGGATTACTTGTTGGTTTGGAGAATTGTGTTTTAGTCTTGGCCGACTTAGTGAATGCAATATATTATGAAGACTAATAGTTGACTTAGCATAATGCACTACATGGATAAAATGTTCAAATCTTATATGGTGCCGACGAAGAAAGGTTTTGATTATTTTGTGTTCATAAAATTAGGCCAACCTAATTGATGAATAAGATATGCTTGTATATATACATATATAAAATGAAAGATAGAAGAGAGAAGAACAAGAACAAGAAGAGAGCGAGAAGGAGAAAGTGAGTGTGTGTGTGTGTGTGTGTGTGTGCAAGCAAGTGAACAGAGGAAAAGATTAGAGCCTAAATGCTTTATCAATAGTACATATTTGTTGAGTGATGCAGTGCTTTATATTCTGAGCTTCAGTGGAAACAAACCATGCACATTGAAGGTGTATTCCATCAGTTCATTCTTTTGGCAGTGAGCCACTATCATTGTATCTTGGCAGTGAGCCATCTTTTGTACTCAGGCTATAGGCCTTTTAAGGATAGTGAGTCCTAGCAGTGAGCCCCGTAATATTTTGTATTTGGATATAACATATTGTGAGTTAACCCTCATCGTGGTTTTTCCCATTTTGGGTTTTCCACGTAAAAATCTTGGTGTTCATGTGTGTGATTGCATTGACTTGTTTCTATGTTCTCTCTTGTTGATTCAATCAAAATTGTAATAAGGGTTAAGTGTCCATTTTATTATCATTTTGTGGAATACTGATTCACCTCCCCCTCTCAGTATTCTGAATGTTCAATAATTGGTATCATAGCTTGGTTCCTCGAAAGAAGCCTAACAGCTTGAGGAAGGTCCCGAAATTTGAACATGAGAAATTTTTCCCTCAGAATTAGCCTCTGATGAATTTTTAGAAGAAATGGAAGCCCTGAAGGACAAGTTGATAAAAGCACATGAGCACATTGAAAAGATACAAAGTACATGTATGGATGCATGCGATTTGTTGATTGAAGGAGAAGAAATCATCACTAGCCTACTGGATCAACTGGATGAGAAGAAAATAATTGAAGAATGTTAGGAAATTAAAATTCAAAAGAACATGGATGAATGTGCAAAGTTTGCATTAGAAGTAGAAATCCTGAGATCTAATCTGGAAAGGAAAAAGAGTTTTGAAGACAAATTTAAGATAAGCTCAATGATGCTTGATGAATTGATTACCTCTCAAAGAATGGAAAGGGATAAGAGATGTTTAGGGTTTGAAAAAGGTCAGAGTTCTAAAGTGAGGCAATTCACTAGTAAGAAGACGTGGTACAAAGATAGACAAGTCAAGGAGTGAAGAAGCAATTCCGAGAAAATTCCTATAAAACGACATGATGGAAAAAGGTATTTATACTTCAATGGTGTTTGTCATTCTTGCAAGAAATTTGGTCATAAGGCAAAGGACTGCAAAAGTATTGTAAATGATTCTAAGGGAAAGAAGAATGAATTTAAAGATAGGCTATTACATGAAAGGGAAAATGGAAAAAATAATGTTACTTGTTGTAAGTGCAAAAAAACAAAACATCCTGGCAGTAACAACAAAAGAAAGAAGAGCATCTATCTGGCAAAAAAGAATGATCAAATTTTTGATACAAAAATGAACAAGAAAAGAAATGGAAAGGATTTGGAGAAAGGAATCATCAGTCTTATCTATGCTGACCTCCGGTACAAATACTCTGTCAATTTCTAAATGAAAGCAGTGGCTAAGGGGGAGCAAACATTAGAAAATCTAATAAACCCCCTTATTGGTACTTGTGTCATATCATGACATAAGTATATTTAATGTGGTAACAAGATTAAGGTATTCTATTAGTCGCATGTGTGAAGATTGAAGTCTATAGAATTTGAAAGAATGGAGGAATACAGAGTTTTAGAGGAAATCTACCTGCAAGTTGAAACATTTATTGCAAAATCATTCAGAATGAAAGGAATAAGTTCAGATAAAATTAAAATCCTGTATATTTTTAGAGAAGTGTGCAAAGGAAGTTTAGAAGGGAATTTAGAGTTGCAGAATTTGAAGAAAATAACAGATGAATTTGAAGTGAACTCTGGTAACAGGATGTCAATACATTTCTTGATTGACATTTTCAGAGGTATTCCTGTTTGCACAATCTTTCACCTTTATTGATGGATAATTCAAAGATTTTGAAATGTGCAGATAAAGCTAGGTTGAAGAGATATATGAGGAATGTGTTGGAAGAATATGTTGGTGCATTCTCTTGCATCACTCTGAGAGTGTTTCCTACAAAAGATATATATGCATTTGTTTACTGTAAGATTGAAGAAATGTTGTTAGTTCAGTTGAATGTGCTTTGGTGAAACAAACTAAAAGAAAATCATCATGCCTACAAAGTATTAGTTGAGAAAAAGTTGGATGTTTGGAGGAAAGTTCCTTTGTTTGAAGTTGAGAAGAAGTACATTCGAATGGTATTGAGAAAAATTCATGATGAGTATTTGTGGATTGATGAGGCACATCTGGTTACCAAAGAGGCAATTAGAGATGTAACTGGTCTATGTTCCTCCGGACCGGTTCCTAAACTGAAGACCATGAATGAGAAAGAAATAATTGAGGTTACAGGTGCGAGTTCTAAAGGAAAATAAATTGGTTTGAGATCGATTGTTGATCCGGTAATAAGGTATGTTGTTATGGTCATTGGTCATAAAGTTTGTATCCCTAACAATGACTCTACAATTTCTATTGTTGCGGTGAATATTGTTTTTGATATGGTGTTAAGAGGTATGTAATATGACTTGTGTGAACTACTTTGCATACATATTTTGAAGAATTTAAAGGAGATCAAGAAGAGCAAAAAGAATACTTTTCGGTATGGAAATTTGGTTGTTTGTCTACTCTTTTAATTTTTGAAAGAGTTACCGGTAATAGGAAGGTTAGAATGGTAAAATTCAAAGCCTATTGTCTATCAAATCAGGAACTTCATGATAAATCTTGGTAGTTTGGATGCACAAGAATCTTCCCTTGCTGCATTCTTTGGAACATTTCAGATGAGGATGAACAAAAGGTCTAGGATTCCAATAAGTGTTGTGGAAAGATACTCCAGAAGCATAAATTTTCTTTTTTCTACAAATTTTTGTCACATGGAAGTAGTTGAATCAAGGTTAGCTTGGATATCTGAATTGGATTATGAAGTTTCAAAGGCTGAAATTGATAAATATGTTAAAATTCTCTTGGAAATCCCTAAGCATCTCAATGAAGAAAGTACTTTTGGTAGTGTGACCAGAATAGGGAAGAAAAGGAAGAGTGTAGTGAAGCTAGAAGATGCAGAAGAAAGTAAGCTTGAACATGAGCATGAAAGAATAAATATTCAGAGAGATTTGCAAGATTTGTAGAAGGTTATTCCCGATGTTAATTTTTATTCATTTATTTTTGTTGTGGTGAATCTTTGAGGCATGATTAATTCTTTGAAATTCCACATCTCTGGACTTGAAATTTTTGCTAGAATTAGGTCTGATGAAGAAGATTTGAATGATATCAAAGGAAAATGTGTGAATTCACACAATCGAGTAATGAAGGAATTAAAGAGTGTACAAGGTTGTGAAGAAGAGGCACATGAACTACTTTCCTTTTGTCTAGATTGGTTTGGCAATACACTAGATATGAGAAATGAGATAAGGATGAGTGAGTCTCGACTGAGCACTCAGGAAGATACATACAGGTTAGTAGAAGATAAAGATAATCAGAGGTGGTCCTACATTGTGCAACTTCAGGAAAAAATTTTCTCTCTGCAGGATCGAAGAACATATGTTATCAAGAAGTTTGTGGCACTCAGAGACATGATTAAACTCATACATACTTTTGTTTTTAGTGCTCTTGGTTGTATCAGTGAATTATTAGAGATCAATCTTAGTCCCAATACTTTAATAGATGGTATAGAGTCTCTAACTAAACTTGAGCTATTTTACAAGAATCTCGTCAGTGCAAAAGTTTCATGGGAAGAAGGTAAAGCGTCATGGAAGGCTATCCTAGAGAGTCTCATAGGTTCTTCTTCAAGTTAATTTTGTGTTCATATCTTTTTGGATACTTTTTTTTTATTGACTCATTTAGGCTGTTATTTCCTGGATCTTGAGACGTCTTTTTTCTATGAATAGAAAGTTATCCCTGATAGAGTTTAACTCTGTATCCTACTATTGTTTTGTATGAGGTATACTGTGTGGGAGACTCTGCATTCTACTAAGGTGAACATTCTTATATTGTGGTTTTGTTGATAGTCTCTTTATTGGTAGTATGATGGGAAATTAATGTGTTCTCATATCCGAAAGGTGTTTGCTTTGAGGATTACTTGTTGGTTTGGAGAATTGTGTTTTATTCTTGGCCGACTCAATGAATGCAATATATTATGAAGACTAATAGCCGACTTAGCATAATGCACTATATGGATAAAATGTTCAAATCTTATATGGTGCCGATGAAGAAAGGTTTTGATTATTTTGTGTTCATCCAATTAGGCCGACCTAATTTATGAATACGATATGCTTATATATATATAATATGAAAGATAAAAGAGAGAAGAACAAGAAGAAGATGAAGAAGAGAGCGAGAAGGAGAAAGTGAGTGTGTGTGTGTGTGTGTGCAAGCAAGTGAATAGAGGAGAAGATCATAGCCTAAATGATTTATCAGTAGTAAAGATTTGTTGAGTGATGTAGTACTTTATATTTTGAGCTTCAGTGGAACTGAACCCTGCACATTGAAGGTGTATTCCATTAGTTCATTCTTTTGGCAGTGATCCACTATCATTATATCTTGGCAATGAGCCCTGTAATATTTTATATCTAGATATAATATATTGTGAGTTAACCCTCACCGTGTTTTTTCACATTTTGGGTTTTCCATGTAAAAATCTCAGTGTTCATGTGTGTGATTGCATTGAATTGTTTCTATGTTCTCTCTTGTTGATTCAATCAAAGTTGTAATAATGGTTAAGTGGATTTTATTATCGGTTTGTGGAATATTGATTCACCCCCCCTTTCAATATACTGGATGTTCAACACATAACACCATTGTTCTGATCTTATGCATGAATTTTTTATTTGTTCTTATTATTTATCCATTATAGTTGTTTGTTATTGCTATACTTTATTTTGTGTTATTGCTATACTTTATTTTGCATCATTTTTAACTCTTTGATTAGTGTTATATTTAATTTTGGAATGAAATACAGTCTAGAATATTGTATTTTATAGGCCATCTAGATTCTAATGACTAATTTTACTAATTTAGCTAGTTGTACTTCTCATTAGAATATTTTTTCTTTGACAACTTAATGAAAACATTAGCATAGAGTCATATAGGAGTTTAACAAGCCATACTTCACTAAAAACATCTCCAAAGTCTACTATTGTCATTTGATACTTTTAGAAAAACTAAAATCATGAAATTTTTTAAGCTTGGAATTTGATTTCATGGATCAACTGCACTTGCACTTTACTATATCATCTATCTTTAAAGAATTTTCATGTGTATTTCATGATTTTTCCTTCCTTTCTCTTGAAAAAATTGTTGCAATCTTTCAACTTTGTTGCAAGAGTTTTGAGCAAGTGCTAGTATAATTGAATTTTGGGGGATTCTGATCTTTCTTAATCAAATATTTATATAGTAACAAATTCTAATGGAAGGATAGATCCCTATAAAAACACCAACATTACCATACAAGCTTATAAAATAAAAGTGGCTCTTGATTTAGTTCATGTCCAATGAAATTTATGTATGATTCATTGCATCTTCAATGATTGGATTCATGTATGCTCCCCTCTAGCACCTTTTAGAAAATATTGAGGATTAAAAGTGATCCAATTCACTCTCTTTTTCCCCTTTTTAATTTTTATTAGGCTTGTATTAGAATTTCATCACCTCATAGGATGACCCAAACCCTTGTTTTCTAGCGAAAGTATATAAATTTGGAAAATTGGATGACTCACCCATTGAAAGAGATATGTGTTATCCTAGGTTAAGCTTGCAATAAATTTATACTTTTAAAAGTGAAGGAGATTGGGTTACTCTCTTGCACTATACCATTCAATATATACCCTTGTATTTGACAAAATCAGACCTTTAACTAGGATATCCCCTAGTTAAACTTGTAAAGCTTATTTTATTACCTTATGGACATCTTTTCTTGTAATGCACTAATAATTATTGTCTTGAGAAGTTACATTAAGTGATGGTAATAAGCCATGTAGTCCTCCCATGTTCTAGGTTGTGGGTGAGGCTTTTGTTCCCTGCAACCCGAGGACCTAAATAAGGGTTGGGGTTACTTAATATCCTCAAAGATGGTATATCTACAAGCCTAAAAATAAATAATACTCCCACTTGACTAGTTTAGGATTGTTCATATGTAGTGTGTGTATGCTAATGTTTAGATCAACCCTCCTCACTTCAAAATAGAAAGGGGAAACTTATCAATTTTGAGCCTTAGGATTTTTTTCTTTTTATCTTTTTTGTTTGGATCGCAACTTAGTTTACAACTATAACTGATCCAAAGTTAAAACAAAGTCTCAAAACTTAGTCCAAAAAAAATAAAAATAAAAACCTTGAGACAAACTTAACTTTAGCTATAGCCAGACTAAACAATCATCCAAACTACTATTAAATCACTTAACCCATAAGTTTAAGCCAAACTCAAAATATGATTCAAACCAACCCAAGTTCAATGTAGCTCGAGTCTTGCTCAACAATAGTCTAAAACATCATCAGAGTCATCTTACATCTAGGTAATACCAAACCATAACAAACCATATCATACACATTAAATTCCATAACAAGTAATAGCTTTCCAATAGCTTTAAGTTTGGACTTGGTACATCTTGTCATTTCAATATTTTTGAACATGCAAAAAATAGTCCAATTTTCTGCATTTCCCTAGTTGTTACACGTAGCCAAGAAAATTCCAACAAAATGGATACTTAAAATCACTCTCATGTGTCACTTCAAGACCATGATGATGATAAATATGGTCTCCATAACCATAGTATATACGGAAATGACAACCAAATTTTTGAAATATAGCTCATCCAAAATTTCATCGAAGCACATCGAGAACAAATCCTTCAATAAACAATGCTAGAAAGAGCTCAACTACCAAGTGATTTTGACCTTGAAAAATTTAAAAACATAATACTCCCCTCATGCAAAAAATGGTGAAGCTCATAAAGCATGTGAAAATGACATTATTCTTGAGAACGTCAAAATTGAAGAAAAGAACAAGGTACACACTTTGCTTAAAATTCCCATCATGGGTCTCATAAAAAAACTTTAAAATATATAAATTATCTTTTTAATATCCTTCTTGGCTCATCTAAACAACACCAATCATTCAAAACTTTTGTTGATCAATAAATAAGGAATATCAAGGCTACCCTTCAAAATTTCAACTAGTTGCACCTTCCACTAAAGGATATAAGTTCAAAGAACTAGGTCCCTATCCCTTCAAAAGTTCAATTACATTAAAACCTTTCCCATCACACACTAAAATGCCAAAATTTGACAAATACAAAGAAGCAGGCGACTCAAAGATTCATGTCGATGAATTCTATGTCACTTGTCATGAGTTATCCCACAATGATGAGTACTTATGCCACCTCTTCCCTTGTAACATAAGGGTACAAGATTTGGATTATTTTACTCATTTACCTAAAGGTATGACAAACACATTTCTTGAGATTACATAATGTTTTTCTAAACACTTTCATATAATGTTAAGCATGAACTAATGATGCTTGATCTTTGTAATTCAAAATAAAAATATGGTGAGATATTTTTCACTCTCCTCCAATGGTGGAAAAGCCTCACTTATATTTTTCCATGTCCCATACATGAGAATTAGCTTGTGCATTTTTTGTTACAAATTTTAATGTTGAAATGGCCTTCCATTTACAAGTTCATTATTTGTCCATCTTTGATGAGATCATCGAAAAGGGTGCTCAAGTCGAGAAGGAATTGGTTATCAAGGGCTTAGTCAAAAAAATTGTTGAGGACAACAACAACAACAATCAAAATAAGAAGCATAAGAGATTTGGAAAAAATAAAATGTAGTAAATGGTGGCATTACTGACACTAAATATGTACAAACATTTCAAAACCCAAACAAACTAGTATTACCTAGAGGGCCACCTAAAAGGGAGAGTAGGAGACATCAATGCATAAAATTATGTGAGCCCTTGGAAATTTTATTTAGGAAGATCTTACAAGAAAAAATGATTAATTTCTCATTTCCTAATTTTTTATGATAACAAACCAAAACGCATATAGTACAAGGATCATGAATACTATGAAAACCACTAAGTCAAAGGACATATTACTAATACATGCATGAAACTTTAATATTTATATCCAAGATTTGATAGACTGAGATGACATTGAATTCATCAAGTGAACCATTATCTTTACCTAATAAATACCTAGGCATATAATATAACCACTTTTTGAAGCATGATCAGGTCATGCCTCTATCAAACAAAAATTGAACAAGATAGTCGCACATATAATGTTCACTCTCACAAATTATCTCATGCCTATGATTTTTTCATGGGATACATTGAGCACTCCCTATCATCCATAAGCACAATCACAATGAAAACCACCACTATGCTATGGCATGTTAGGAAAACAGTTCCTCAACCACAAGTGATCCCACAATACTGGTTTACAATTTTTGGCGAAACTGTCTGACACTGAACTGATTTTTTCTAACTAAATCTTCACTTTTGGGCACCTATAGTAGCTAAACCGTGAGGAATTTTAAGATGATGCAAACTAGTGATTTGTGAAATTTTGTCTATAGATTCTAAATATATTTTTTTCAAAATTTTTGGAATTATATTGCACTTCTTTTTCCATCTCCTTCAAAACACTAGTTTTTTTTTCAGTAAACACCATTCTTAAGGAGTGATGCTCACTGTATACAACATGAATTTTTTTCCATGAAGGATAATTTTTATTTTTATTTTTTAATTTAGATTTGTAACTATGATATCTAGTGCTTTCATTTGGTTTAATAGTGTTTTATTGAATATTTTTTCTTTAATTAAGTTTCGAAGTCAAACCAATTACAATTTAGACATAGGCAGACTGTATACAACATAACTTTTTTTGTATGTATCAAAATTCAAAAAAAATTGGATCAAGGACTTCAATATCTAGTGCACGATATTTTCAAATTTTGATTTTAATAATCATTATTTTTCCACATGTGCGAACAAAGAGCTTGATTTTCGGTGAAAAACCTACATTCACAAGAAATAAAAAATAAATATAATAATTAAATTTATTTAAAATTATACTTTTTGGGAAGATTATAATAAGGACTACATACAAAAATAAATTTTAAATGAATTCATTTGATCCCCAAAAGGTAAATCAAAAGTGGTTTTTTATTAGCATTTTGATAGGTGTAAAGGAGACTTTGTTATAGGTATGGTTTAAAATTGGGGTTCTATCCAAGGGGGATTTGATCAAACCCTCTTCAATTGGAATCCTTTAAATGGAACTTTTCAAGGCTTAAATCATTATATTTTCTAAAAATATGTGATTTTAGCAAAAAATAGGATCTCCCGGAAATTGTAAACCAGTATTGTGGTATGGACTTCTTGCTATTTATAGTATGTTGACATTTGAGAATGGATTGATGTGGAATTTTCCTCAAAGCTTTGGATTTTCTAAATAAGCATGCTTATAAAGTTTCGTCACAAGATCATGTCTAGATTTGAAGATATTAAATTTTTCATTTTCAAAGTTTCAAAGTCCATTTAGAAGGCCTTAGAGGAATTTTTTAGGCCCAAAAGTTATTTTAATCGATGTAGTGTGTTACAAATTGATAGAGCGTTTCACGATATTTTTGACTATTTAAACGGTTTGTCAATCAAATACCTAGATCAAAAGTTATGGCCTCTGCAAGTTGGGTCTCCTAAAATGGGAGATGTAAAAATGTGTCGAACACATAAAAGAGATGTAAAGGGGGAATTACATGTGGTGGTGTGTTTTTAGACACATCATAGGCATCTATTATTGGAGATAAGGATGGGCACCACTTTTTAGGTGGTTTTAGCTCATGGTTTTGTAATACTGTTTGATGGTTCCATGTATTGTATCTCTTATATGTTAGGTGCATGAGATAGAGGTTGTGTGTAAGAGTATTATAGACATTGAGTTACCTTTGGATCTCTGGTTGGTGATACTCCTGTGATAAAACTTTCTCTACAAGTATATTTTAATCTTGTTGATTTTTGAATAATATATTGGGTGAATTTTGGAGTGTGGGATTTTTCTCCCGAAAGGGTTTTCCCCATGTAAATCATTGTGTTGTCATATGAATATTATTTATGTTTATTTTTTTTTAAGTTTTTTTAACTGTTCAGATCTTAAAAAATTTGCATAACCTTCCTCTCAAGATTAGTGTAGGAAGTTGTGTCACTACCTTATCTTCCTTACAAGTGGTATCAGAGCTTGATCGCCTTTGGTTTCAATTGTGGGTTGTTGGGTTTTTTGAACTAATCCATATTTGGGTGGGAGCTTGTGTAGAAGATACTTTGTGGTCTTGTTGCAAGAATTTTAGATGGAAAGCACATAAGGGAGAATAGAGGTAGAGAAGTTTTTTGGAAATAATTTTGAGATGTGGAAGTTGAAGATGGAGGATCTGTTAATAGATCGATATTTGTGGGATGCTATTGATGATAATGTTATGAGGCTTGTAGATCCTACTTTGGATGCTCAATATGATGTTATGGATCATAAATCCAAGGGTCTAATCAGATTGTTCCTGGAAGACTCTTCTCTAATCAATGTCCATGAAGAAACCTTTGCACAAAAACTATGGAAGAAACTTGGTGATATGTATCAAACCAAATACTGTGAATAAGATTTTCTTGAGGAATAAATTATATTCCTTGTGGATAAAAGAGGGTGGAAAAATTACATAACACCTAGAAGAATTAAATATGTTGGTGGCTCAATTGGAATCAGTTGGTGTCAAAATGGATGAGGAGGAAAAATGTCATATCTTGCTTTTTTCTTTCCTTGATTCATGGGATTCTCTTGTTATGGCTATTGGGAGTAATTTTGTTATCTTGAATATTGACAATGTGGTGGGTTCTTAGCTATTTGAAGAGATGAGGAGGAAGGTGTCCATCAGTTCCAAGGAAGCCATAAATTCTTGTGGAAGACCTAAGGAAAAAAGAAAGAAGAATGAGAAGCATGATAAATCCAAATCCAAGGGGAGATCCAAATCTCCTAGAAAGTCCAAATTTATTTGTTGGAACTATGGTAGGCCTGGACACTTTCGTAAGGAGTGCAAAGAATAAAAGAAGAAGAAGAGATTTGATTATGATTTTGAATATAATAAGGAAGATGGTGATGCATTCATTGCATCTTTGGACACTCATGTAGGTAATGTTGCATGGTTAATTGACTCAAGTGCATCTTTTCATATGACCTCTAATAGAGATTGGTTTTTGAATATGAAGAATTTGATGGAGGTAAGTTGTACTTGGGTGATGATTCTTGTTTAAATATTGTTTTCCATGGTAAAGTTAGAATCAAGTTTCTTGATTGTAGAATAAAAAGGATTAATAGTGTGTTGCATATCCCTAGATTATCGTAAAAAAATTATCTTTGAGAAAACTAATAGATGCAGGTGTGTAGGTAGTGTTTTATAATGCAATATGTAAGATGGTTAGAGGTGCTATGGTGATTGCTAGAGGTGTCAAATATGTCACATTGTATAAACTTGATGCATGCACTATTGAGTGCAATAGTACTTTTGTGAAAAGAAAGACTGTGGCTACTTTGTTGGAAGATGTGAGGGTTTCATCTTCAATGGATGGCCATGGCTTCTTGGTAAACAAGGGTGATCTTTATTTTGAATCAAATTCACCTATAGAGAAGACTATGTTATGGAACCAAAGACTTGGAGACATTGGATAAAAGGGTTTATGGACCTTGAAAAATAAAAACCTTGTTGAAGGGCTATCAGATTGTAATCTTGATTTTGAATTTTGTGAGCATTGCATTTATGGAAAACAAAACCACGTTTGGTTTTACTTGAGTTCTCATAAATATTTTGGTATATTAGATCTTATTAATTTTTATATGTTTGGTCTTGTATATTTTCCTTCGATTGGAAAACCCACATATTATGTATCATTTATTGATGATTATAGTAGGACATTAGTATATTTTCTAAAAATTAAATTTGAAGTTTTCGGTCAATTTAAAGAATTAAAGCAATGGTTGAGTTATAGAATAGAAAGAAAATAAAATTTTTGAGGACTAATAATGGCAATGAATTTAAATTCTCTAATGATTTTGATAGAATTTGTAAATATTGTGGAATTTTGAGATAAAAGACAACTTCGTATTCTCCACAACAAAATGGAGTTGTAGAAAGAATGAACAAGACACTGATGGAGAAGGCTAGGAGTATGTTGAGTCATTTTGGTCTAGAACAAAGGTTTTGGGTTGAATCTATTGCCAATACTTGTTACCTGATTAATATGTCTCATACATCAACTCTTGTTGATAAGATTCCTATAGAGGCATGGTCGAGTCACAAGCCTTCATTGAGATATCTTAGAGTTTTTGGTTGTTGATGCAGGAGCATCACTCTGGTGATGTTTTTATGACTCATTTTTATGTTAAGAGTCCTATTTGAGTTGGTAAAGGTCTTAGTGGGTCCAATGGGATCATGTCCAATGGTCTAGGTTGTCTAAATAGGCCTAGAAATTCAAATTTTGGTTTTCCCACCAAAATGCAAATTTGAATTTCTTAGGTGATTTTGGCTTGTTGAAGGGTTGGGGTTTTTTCCTTAGCCCTAGATTTGGGTTTTTTTAGTCCAATAAGGTCTTCAAAGACCATTATAGACCATGTAGGATCTCTTTATATGTTTTTCTTCAATTCTAGGTTGCAAAAAGGTCATATTTTTCAAGTTTGATACATTAGACTTTAGGTTTTGTAGGAAAAGACACATATAATTGATTTGTAAATGTTTTGGATTATTATTCACATTGATTAATTAAGAATGAATGCTCCAAGAAGGTGTGGAAATATTTTTTCATAAAAATACCTTGCTTTCTTCACAATTTGTGACAGTTTTATGCAAAAATAGTTAAAAATTAGTCTTGTATGGCCTTGTACAGAACAATGATATGTCTATGAGTGGATGGAAAGTTGGAGCTTTGTCCAGAGAGTCGATTGCTTTTGGTTTTGTGCAATTTCTTTTTTCTTTTTTGAGAAGCAAGAAAAAGCTTATTAACTGGCTTGTCACAGAGCTAGGATTTTCGACAAGACAAAATAATCCATAAATTTTGTTTGAACCTGTGAAAATTCATGAAATTTGGTGAAAACCTTCTTCAGTTTGTTGGTCAAGTGTCTACCAAAGTAAAATTGACAAATCAATCATGTGTGTAAGTTATGCAAGTCTATGTGTGTTCACTATCCAAAAGGACTATCAAAACCCTAGGTCTTTGAGGGTTTAATGAAAACATATTTGTTTGAATTCACCATAGAAAAGTGGGGGTTTTATGAGACCTTGTGGAGTGTTTTGAAGGTTTAAAGAGTGAGAGTTGAAACAACAAGCACCCCAATTATTTCTTTCTTGAGGGTTTGAGCCTAAAGAGAGAGGCTTGTAGGAAAACTTGCAAGGTAGGGTTTGAGACACCTTTAGAAGAGTTAATAGAATCTGAAACATTTGTTTTTTGTCCTTTTTTTATCCTCTACATCATTATTGGTATTAGATCCAGGTTAAGCAAAGAAAACCAATACAAGGGTTGACAATTTGAAAGGAGAAAGATGCCTCCAAGACTCAATGCAGTTGAAAGGGTGGCAGAGAGAATAGCAACACAATTGGGAGAAGCCCTTGCTAAAGAAATGATGGAAGAGAGTCAGTTTGGATGCAAGACTCATTATAGTGGAAGCTAACCAAAGAAGAGGAGTGGTTACAAGGGATATGAATGAACAAGATGAAGTGGTGGATGAAGTGCCTCAAGAAGAACCTTAAGAAGAGAGGTACGTTGATGATGTGAGGATGGAAAGATTGTTGAAGGAAATCAAGGGTGAAGGAACCAAGGTGAATATGGAACTCCCAATATATGCAGGTAGTTTGAATGGTGAAGAACTCCTTGATTGGATAGGGGAGTTGGACAAGTACTTTGAGTTTGAGGAGGTGCTTGAAGAGAAACAAGTAAATTTGGCCATGACCAAGTTGAAAGGTCATGCATCCCTATGGTGGGATTATGTTCAAGAAGAAAGGATAAAGAAAGGAAAATCCAAGATTACTTCCTGGAATAGGATGATTTACAAGTTGAAGGGAAAATTCATGCCTAGTGACTACATGACTCAGTTGTTTAGGAAGTTGCAGAACTTGAAACAAAAGGATATGGGAGTGAAAGAGTACACTGAAGAGTTTTAAAAGTTGAGTATTAGATTAGGACACATGGAGGATGACACTGACAAGGTTGCAATATACCCTAATGGATTGAAGTACAACTTACAAGATGAGTTGATCCTTGCAGCCAGAGGACACTTGAAGAGTGTTATCAAATAGCCTTATAGGCTGAGGAGAAGCTAAATAGGAAGAAAGAAAAGTAGAATAGAGGTAGAGGAAGGACTTTTAGAGGTAGAGGTCCATATGCTAGTATAGGACAATCACAAACAAGTCAAGGTGAGTCAGGCACCTCCCAAGAACAAGTATCAAGTTCAAGAGGAGGTTTTAGAGGAAGAATTCTTAACTTTAGGGGTAGATTTGGACAAAGAGGAAGATTTAATGGTTTCACAGGTAAATGATACAAGTGCAACAAGTTGGAAGTTCATCAAGCTTGGGAGTGTCCAGAAGAGCAATCAACTACCACCTTTAGGAATGAAAGAAGAACTCAAGTTTCTCAAGGAGGAGATGAAGAAAGTGTTAACTCCTCACCACAACTAGAAGAACCAAAGAAAGGAGAATCCTTGTTGATGAGGAAATTGATAAAGGTTCCAATGGAGAAGGGGCCACCTCAAAGGAAGTCACTATTCGGGACTATTTGCAAGTGCCAAGGTAAGTGTTGTCAAGTTGTCATGGATTTAGGTAGTCCTGATAATCTAGTTGTTGTTGAGATGGTAGAGAAACTAAACTTGAAGAGAATACCTCATCCTACACCATATAAAGTCTCATGGTTGAATAAGGGACAACAATTACTAGTCAATGAACAGTGTTGGGTAGAGTTTCAAATAGGAAGATACAAAGACAAGGTGTTATGTGATATCATCCCTATGGATGTGTTTCATGTATTATTTGGTAGGATTTTGAAATATGATAGAAAAACGATGCATGATGGTAGAAAGAATGTCCATTTTTTGGAGAAGGATGGAGTTACTTATACTTTAGCACCTTTGAAGGAGGAAGATAAAGACCAAAAGTTTGGATCAAGTATGATGTTAGTGGATGAAAAAAAATTCTAAAGACAATGGAAGAGGAAGATAAAGGTTTTGCAGTGATGGTCAGACCTAGGACTGTCATAACAGTTGCAAGAATTGATGAGTTTCCATGGAAGATTCAAGACATGTTGAAGGGTTATGCAGACATAGTTGTGGAAGAAATTCCTAACTCCTTGCCTCCAATAAGATATATTAGTCATTATATAGACTTTATACCAAGGGCTAGTCTACCAAGCAAGGTAGCCTACAAAATGACATCCCAATAAAATGAAGAAATCAAAAAATGGTTACAAGAGTTGCTTAACAAAGGGTTAATCAGGAAGAGCCTTAGTCCTTGTGCAGTTCCAACTATTTTGGCACCTAAGAAACAAGGTGAGTGGAGAATGCGTACTGACTCAAGGGCAATAAACAAGATAACAATCAGATATAGGTTTCCACTTCCAAGAATAGAGGACTTAATAGATTGTTTGAGTGGGGAAAGTTACTTCTCAAAGATAGATATCAAAAGTGGATACCATCAAATAAGGATCAGATAAGGAGATGAATGGAAAATAGCGCTCAAAACAAATGAGGGCTTATATTAGTGGCTTGTTATGCCATTTGTCCTTTCTAATGCACCTAACACCTTCATGAGGCTCATGAATGAGGTCCTCAAGCCATACATTGGTAAGTTTATTGTTATTTATCTTGATGAAATATTGCTTTTCAGCCCTAACAAAGAAGAACATTTGTATCACTTGAATTTGGTGTTGAGAAGGCTACAAGAGGAAAAATTGCTCGTCAATCTTAAAAAGTGTGAGTTCATGAAGACAAAACTATTGTAACTTGGTTTTGTGGTCTCAAAGGGAATGTTGAAGATGGATCCAAGAAAATTGAAGGAAATATTGGAGTTTCCAACACCTAGATCAGTCACAGAGGTAAGAATTTTCCATGGTCTTGCAAGTTTTTATAGGAAATTTATCAAAAAAGTTAGTCATATATGTGCACCTATCATAGACACTATTAAAGGGGATAAGAAAAAGAAGTTAGTATGGATTGAACAAGCTGATAAGAGTTTTCAATATCTGAAAAAGAGAGTGACTAAGCAGCCTATCTTGGCCTTACCTAACTTCAATAAGGTCTTTCAAATAGAATGTGATGCTAGTTAACATGCAATAGGGGTAGTTTTAAGCCAAGCAATAAGCCAATAGCATATTTTAGTGAAAAATTAAATGACGCAAAGAAGAAGTATTCTTCATATGACTTAGAGATGTATGCAATGGTTCAATCACTTAAAAAATAGAGACACTACCTTATGCCTAAGAAGTTTGTGGTTTATACAGAAAATCATGCACTTCAATTTATAAATAGCAAAGAAAAACTCGGCCAAAGGCATATTAAGTGGGTTGAGTACAAGGTGGTTGATGCTTTAAGTAGAAGAGCATTAATGGTACAAGAAATTCAGTTAAAAAGTGTTGGGATTGAAGCACTCAAGGAGATGTATGAGGATGATGAGGATTTCAGTGAAGTCTATGAGGTTTGCAAGTAGCTTATTAGAACTAACAGAGGGAAGTGGTTAGATTACCTTATACAAGATGAATTATTGTTTAAAGGAGCACAACTTTGTGTGCCAAAATGTTCCATGAGGGAAAATCTAATCAAGGAACATTTTGGACTTGACAAGACATAAGAACAACTAAGGAGGAACTACTTTTGGACAGGGTTGCAAAAAAATGTAAGATGATTTATGTAGAGGTGTACTATATGTCGAAAATCAAAAGGAAGAAACACTAATGCAGGACTGTACCAACCTTTACCCATTCCCAATAGGCCTTGGGAATCCATTAGTATGGATTTTTTTATGGGATTACCAAAGACTCAAGGAGTTTTGATTTATTTTATGTAGTTGTTTCAATAGGTTTTCCAAGATGGCTCACTTCATTCCTAGCAAAAGTACAAGTGATGCTTCATATGTTGCAAATTTTTTCTTCAAAGAGGTTGTTGAACTTCATGAATTTCCATTAAGCATAGTCTATGATAGAGATAGCAAGTTTCTAGGACACTTTTGGAGGACATTGGGAGAAAGCTTGGCACAAATCTCAGTTTAATCTCAGCCTACCACCCTCAAAAAGATGGCCAAACTAAGGTGGTCAATAGGATCCTAGGTAACCTACTAATATTCCTTGCAAGGGATCATCCCAAACAATTGGATCTTATGTTACTCCAAGAAAATTTTTCTTATAATGAATTAGTGAATAGGAGCATTGGCAAGAGTCCATTTCAGGTGGTCTATGGCATGTAGTCATGAGGAGTGTTTGAACTAAGAGACCTCAGTGGTATGGAGAAGCAAAGTGCTGAGGGTGAAAAATTTGCAATTGTCATACAAGAGATACATCAACAAGTGAAACATCAGCTCCATGCTAGTGTGAAAAAGTACAAACAAAAGGTAGATTTGAAGAGAAGAGAGGTCAGTTTTAAGGTTGGAGATCTTGTCTTAGCACATCTCAGGAAGAAAAGGTTTCCCAAAGGTGAATATACTAAGTTAAATATGAAGAAAATAGGTCCTTGTAAGGTTGTTAAGAAGTTTTCCAACAATGCCTATGAGATAGAATTGCCTAGTGGAGTAGGAATATCACTAGTTTTTAATGTTGTTGAATTATATCCTTACAAAGGGGATGCCATTTATAATGAAGGAGTAGGTATATAGAATATATTAGGTGTTGATTGGATAGAGGACCTACCACACACCAAAACAACAGAGTTAGAGTGTATTCTTGACACCAAAGAGAGCAAGAAGACTAGAAGCAAGCAATACTTTTAGTATTTGGTAAAATGGAAGAAAATCCCATATGAGGATGCCACATGGATGATGGAATCATACATCATCAAGCATGGAAAGACTATTGCAGACCTCCTCTCAGGTGGAACCCAAGTTTCATTTTTTTCCCTTGGGAATATGATGCATGACCATAACTCTGGTGATGTTTTTATGACTCATTTTTATGTTAAGAGTCCTAATTGAGTTGGTGAAGGTATTAGGTGGTCCATTGGGATCATGTCCAATGGTCTAGGTTGTCTAAATATGCCTAGAAATTCATATTTTTATTTTCTTCCTAAAATGCAAGTTTGAATTTCCAAGGTGATTTTGGCTTGTTGAAGGGTTGGGGTTTGTTCCTCAGACCTAGTTTTGGGTTTTTTGAGTCCAATAAGGTCTTGAAAGACCATGATAGACCATGTAGGGTCTCTTTACATGTTTTTCTTCAATTCTAGGTTGTAAAAATGGCATATTTTTAAGTTTGATACATTAGACTTTAGGTTTTGAAGGAAAAGACATATTATCGATTTGTAACTATTTTGGATTATTATTCACATTGAAGAAATGAGAAGGAACGCTCCAAGAAGGTATGGAAGGAGTTTTTCATAAAAATGCCTCATTTTATTCACAATTTGTTATAGTTTTCTGCAAAAATAGTTAAAAATTAGTCTTGTACAACCTTGTATGGAATAGTGGTAGGTCTGTGAGTGGATGGAAAGTTGAAGATTTGTCTGGAGAGTCGAATGCTTTTGATTTTGTGCAATTTCATTGTGTTTTGTTTGAGAAACAAGAAAAGTCCTACTAACTACTTTTGAAGTTAGTTATAATGGGGCCATGTCTCATTATTTACTTTTAGTTATCTAGGAATTTAATAATTCTCTCATGCATTTAATATTTGCATTGAGAATTTAATGCTTGTGTCCTAGGTTGTTATGACTTAGTTGTCTCATGTGATAGGATTAAGACACGGTCATGATCTTGTCTAATCCTATATCTCTCCTTGCCTATATAAGCAAGGCTTCATATGTACATTTCATTAATCCAAAGCTCAGTAGAGTGTTGTGTAAGTACAATATATCATTTCTCTTGAGTATTGCATATTGGCCACATCTTACATCCATTGTTGCAATTTCATGTTCTTGCTTTTCTCTCTTATGGAAGGTTGCTAGTTTTTGCAGATGATCCTAGAGGCTTGAGTCCTTGAGTAACTCAAACATGTTCTATGAGCTATATCTCCGCTCCTACATGGTATTAGAGCTTCAGAGTTGCAAAACCCCTTCTCAAGTCTGAGGGTGATTCGAGCTTGAGCTTTTGCAAGGTGCATATTGGATAAAAATGACATATATATTTTGCCTCATGTACTTTTCGAGAAAAATGATTTTTGGGTTTTGTTCAAAACCATAAAATACCATATAAGTATCTACTAGATTTTGTAGATAGTGAGAATATTTTGCAGAAATGGATGTAAAATAGCCCGGTGAAGCTATTTTTCCTATAGGTGAAGTTTACTTTTTTTACCAAATCACATGTTCTGGTTTTTGGATTCAAAAACACTTTCTGGGTTTTGTTGGTAGAGTCAAAATATTATCTAGGTATCCATTAGTTTTTGTATATGTATCCAAAAAAAAAATCAGAAATAATTTCAAAAGGGTCATGTCAGTTGATTGTCAACTGGAAAAATCTACCCTTTTTAAAAAAATTCACAACTTTTTGCCACGGTGTCTGTTTTTGGCAAACAAGATATCGATGGAAAGCTAGTTTCGAGCACTTCATAGTGGTGCAGGTCATTTTTTAGATTTTTTCCTCTACATATATTTAAGTTAATTTTTATTCATGGAGGAAGATGTGAACATTCATCAATGCATGCGCTATTTCCTTTTTTGTATGCATTAGGTTTGCATTTTCTCTGCACTTCATTTCAGTTCCAAATCATTTGTTAATCAATTGTTGCTTCATAGATTATAGAGTTGTGCTAGTTTGTGAGTGTTCCAATGTTCCTTGGCATCAATTTTGTTGTTGCATTATCATGATTATGACCTAAGTCCTTTAGTGACTCTAATATGGTTTCTAGCAAATAGAAGTATCTTTCCTTGCTTGTCGAATTAAGGATTCAAGTGCTTCTTTTGCAGTAGTATATCTCATTAAGGGGGGGTTGTATGATCTCTCTTATCATCCTTTGTGTTTATAGATATTGATTGGATTTGTGATGGATATCTTTATTGTATTTCATATCTCTTTTGGGGAGGAGTTTTATCCCATTGGGTTCTCTCCCTTTCTCCGGTTGTGAGAGATTTCTTTGCATTGTACTTGTACATGGGTACCTAACATGGCCTCGTAGTCGAGACCCATCTTTGCATCATTTTCATAATAATATACTCCCTAACTTGCACTTATGGGGGGTGCTGGTGTGAATGGGGTTATTTCCTAACTAGTTATTAGTGAGGACCTATTTGCATTATTATAAGTTTACTTAGGAGTTATGTTTCCTAGTTGTCATTTATAGAAGTTAGTTATAATGGGGTCATGTCTCATTATTTACTTTTAGTTATCTAGGCATTTAATAATTCTCTCATGTATTTAATACTTGCATTGAGAATTTAATTTTTTTGTCCTAGGTTGTTATGTCTTAGTTGTCTCATGTGATAGGATTAAGAAACTTTTCATGATCTTGTCTAATCCTATCTCTCTCCTTGCGTATATAAGCAAGGCTTCATATGTACATTTCATTAATCCAAAGCTCAGTTGAGTGTTGTGTAAGTTTAATATATCATTGCAATCTTGAGTATTGCATATTGGCCACATCTTGCATCCATTTTTGTAATTTCATGTTCTTGATTTTCTCTCTTATGGAAGGTTGTTGTTGGTATTTGTAGATGATCCTGGAGGCTTGAGTCCTTGAGTGAATCAAACATGTTCTATGAGCTATATCTCAGCTCCTACAGGGATCCTGTAGCATAGAATGTAATATATAGTAGAAGTGTTATTTTTATAGAAACTGTCTTCTTCTGTTACATTGCAGCCAGAACAAAACAAATAGGAAGATGTGATTCAACTTCCTTTGACACCTGAGAAAGTTGAATTGAGACCCTTGGATAGACAAGAGGTTGAGGAGAGCTCATTTAGCTTTGAATCTTGAAAAGAGGATGAAGAACCTCCAACTTAGCTTGTTCAAAGGTCTACAAGGCATAGACAACCACTTGAAAGGTATTCACCTAATGATTGGAGATGTGTTTTTTCTTTGTTAACTAACATTGATGAACTGAAATTTGTAGAAGAGGAATTAGGTATTAATGATGTATAATCTTAGAATATTGCTATGGATGAAGAAATGGAAGCTTTAAAAATTATTTATACATGGAATCTTGTACCATTTCCCAAAGGACGAAACTTGTTGGTTACAAATGGGTGTTTAAGAAAAAATGTGTCGAGATGGAGGTATTGAGAAATACAAAGCATAATTGGTTGTGAAGGGTTACTTTGAGGTTGAATGTGTTGATTATGATGAGATATTTTCTCTTATTGCAAAAATGACATCCATTAGGTTCTTGCATTCTATTTTTGTTGCTTATGATCTATGTTGTGAAAGGTAAAAGTAATTTGATTTGTAAATTGAAGAAATATTTATATGGCCTCAAACAGAGGTACCAAAATTTTGATACATTTTTGTTAAGTTTGGGATTTAAGCACTCTAAATTAGATCATTGTGTTTATTATAAATCTAATGGTGATTGTTTCCTATTTATTGAATTATATGTTGATGATATGTTATTTATTGGTAAAGGGAAAGGAATGATTTCGAAACTAAAGTCTCAACTTGTAGCTAAATTTGAAATGAAATATCTTGGTGTAGCGAAACACATTATTGAGATGAAAATCAAAAGAGATAGAGTGAACAGAAAGCTATGGCCTGGCCAGAGTAACTATGTAAATTTAGTTTTGTAGAGGTTTAACATGAAGGATTATAGACCATTGTGTGTTCCTTTTACAGTTGGAACAAAGTTATTTGCTTTAGATTGTCCAAAATCCCTATTAGAGATGGAAGACATGACCAGAGTGCCTTACCATAATGTAGTTGGAAGTATGATGTATGTTATGGTCTGCACTAGACCAGACATTATCCAAGTTGTGGGAGTTCTCTCCAGATATATGTCTAATCTTGGTAGAATTCATTGGGATGTAGTTAAAAGAGTCTATATATTTACGGGGTACCTCAAAGTATTCCTTGTGTTTTCATGGTAATATGGTGGGAGATGGGAATTCCCTTGATATTTTTGGTTATGTGGATTTTGACTAGGTAGGTTGTGTTGATAGCAGAAGATCCACCGATGCTTATGTGTTTACTTTATTTGGTGGTGCAATCAGTTGGATGAGTGACACGTGGTTGTTTTTTCCACTATTGAAGCTAAGTATATGGAATCTACTCATGCTTGTAAAGAATTCATTTGGATTAATAGACTATGTTTAGATATTAAAATTAAACAAGTTATAGTGACAGTTTATTGTGACAATCAAAGTATGATTTTCCTTGCTTAGAACCCAGCATTTCATGCTAGAACCAAGCACATTGATGTATAATATCATTTTATTAGAGATATGGTTGAGGATGGTAGGGTGAATTTGGTTAAGGTAGATACTTTGATGAATGTTGTAAATTCTTTAAGTAATCTTGTGAGCACATAGAAGTTCAGATGGTGTTTAGAGTCTATGGGCCTCATGACCCCTAGCGATTAAATTATACTGTTGATACTCCCTTTTCTCTTGCAAGGTGTTTGAAAAGTGAGAGAATGTTAAGAAAATAGTGTCCCAACCTTGCAATTACATGATGTTACTATTTATAGTATTTTTACATTTGAGCACTGATTGATGCAAAATTTTCCCTAAAGTTTCATATTGGCTAAATAAGCATGCTCATAAAGTTTCGTCACAAGATCATGTTTGGGTTTGAAGATATCAAGTTTTTTATTTTTCAAAGTTTAAAGTCCATTTTCAAGGCTTTAGAGGCATTTTTTGGGCCTAAAAGTGGTCATAACTAGTGTAGTGAGTATAGCTTGATACAACATTTCACAAGCATTCTGACAATTCAAACGAGTTGTCAATTAGACACTCAGATCAAAAGTTGGGTCTCTTGAAATGGGAGATGTAAAATTGTGTTGGACACATAAATGAGTTGTAAAGGGGGATTACATGTGATGGTGTGTGTTTAAACACATCATAGGAATCTATTATTGGAGATAAGGATGAGTGCCGCTTTTTATGTGGTTTTAGCTCATGGTTTTGTAATATCGTTTAACGGTTTCATGTATTGTATCTCCTCTATATTAGGTGCATGAGATGGAGGTTGTGTAAGATTCTTATAGATGTTTAGTTACCTTTGGATCTCTAGTTGGTGATACTCATGTGAGAAATATTTCTCTGCAAGTATATTGTAATCTTGTTGATTTTTGAATAATATATTGGGAAGATTTTGGAGTGTGGAGTTTTTCTCTTGAAAGGGTTTTCCTTATGTAAATCATTATGTTATGGTATCAATATTATTTACATTTATTTTTGTTTAAGTTTTTATAACTATTTAGAACTTTTTTTTTTTCATAGCTCTCCTCTCAAGATTAGTGTAGGAAGTTGTTTAGCTACCTTAGCTTCCTTACATGGAAATGTAGACACCTAAAATTGTCCTAACTGGCAAACAACACTATTTAACTAACTCTCACTCTTCTGATTAAATAATACATTATTATTTAATTAATTATCATTTCTCATATTTGTCTATTAATTAAGTGATATAACATTATTTAATTAATTCATCCTCAAATCATCATTTACATCAGGAAAAACCCTAATTTCCTCTATTAATTGAATAATATTACATTATTTAATTAATTCACTTTTTCATCACTTTTGACCAATTAAATAAATTTCATTTATTTAATAAATTCTTAATCTAACTTTATTCTTCCTGATTGATTAAATAACGTCAATTATTTAATTATGTCACTAATTAACCTTATTCCCCTAAATCAATTTAATTACTAAAAAATAAATTATTCAAAACATCATCCAAAAGGTCAAATCAAATAAATACAACTTTGTTTGCAAAAGTCAAACTTGGTTTGCACGTTCAACTCAAAAAGATTAATTAATTAAATCAATTAATTAATTATCCTCACCCACTTTCATGATTGAGCAAATTATGATCCCCTGATTGCTCGATCTAATTGCCTAACTGATCCATCTATTCCTGACAGATCAATTTATTCTTCAATTCCATAGATTATTCAATCTATTTCCTCAATCCCACTGAACACTCAACATGATTTCTTTAATCAAACAGATTTTGTAATCAATTTTCACTAATCATTCCCATCTAAATCCTCTCAATGATTTTGAACCGTTGATCAGGATATTCTACTACACGATCTCAAGCGTTCATTTCAAAACACAAATTTTCTATAACAACCATCTTTCTTCCTCAAAAATGATAAAAGAATCAACATCATTTGCATGATGAAGTAATGTAGAAATTTTAATCGAAATTTTGACATCTTCTTACACACATCTTCGATCAATGACATTGCACATTCTTCAAAGCTTTTGCACACACAATGGAGGCTTCGCATTGATACAAAAATTCCAACATCTTCATGAACACACTCTAACATGGGATGGTAAAGTTTTTTTTTTTTTTTTAATTCGTTATGATTTCTTGGGATTTCATTATTTTTTTCAATAGTTTAAAAACATCATTTCATGAGTAATGGGCATGAATGTTGATTTTTGTTTTGAGTTAGATTTGGTTCAATTCAATTCATTTATCTCACTGCATATTTCCCAATTTCCCCCTTACACATTATGGCACGCTCGGTGGGACCACGATCCTTAGCACTAATTATTTTATGAGAAAATTTTGAAGTTTCAGGTTTCAGAAACACATTGGAAAAATCTTCATGCACAGGCTACAAGAATTTTTCGCGGTCGATTTCACGTTTTTGCCGCACTTGACTCTTTTTTGGCCGCTTTTGATATCTTTGGCCCTTTTTCCAAAATAACAAGGGCACACTTGAGTTTTTCAGTCAATTTTTCTTAAAACAAAGAAGTCGCACTTGACTTTTTCAGCTGCAATTTCTTTCTGACAAGGTCGTTTTTGATAAACATTTCCACTTTTGCTCTATAAATTTTTTATCCAAAATTTGCATTCACGTTTTTTATTTCTAACACTAACGCTCGTTTGGTTTGGATGTTTGACAAGTGCTAATGTTGTTCATGCAAGATTTGCAGAAGTATAGCATGTGTTTATCCAAGAATAATTAACACATTTATTGCAGAGAAGGAAAATAGACGAAGCTTTTAATTTTTCAAAGATTTCATAATTGGAAAACTTCAAATTGGTGCATAAAAAGAACCCCACAAATCCAAATTCTTTCAATTGGTGCTCTAAAGTGAACTTTTCAAAGCTTTCTAGCTTAGCAAAATTTCAATTGGTGCTCTAAAAATGAACTTTTCAAAGCTTTCTAGCTTAGTAAAATTTCAAATTGGTGCTCTAAAACAAACTTTTCAAAGCTTTCTAGCTTAAGCAAATGCTCTCAATTCATGCTATTAAAAAGAACCCGACAAATCCACACGCTTTCATTTTGGTGCTCTAAAAAGGATTTTCCAAAGCTTTCTAGTTTAGAACAAATAATTCCTTTTGGTGCTCTAAAAAATGTTTTCTTTCGACCAAATGCTTTCATTTTGTTGACGAACGCATGATTTTCTTTTGTTGACCATTAAGACAAGGATTTAGAAAACACTATGGTTGGTGCTTAAAATAAATAAATCAAATTCTTTTCTTGCACATTGTTATCTCTTTGTCTGAAATCTAGAATATTTAACATTGGTGCATGTAAAAAGAACAAATTGCTATCTTGTACATACTTTTATTTTCCATTTTACTTTAATTTTTATTTTTATTTTTAATTTTTCATCTTTTTGAACTTAAAAAGAGCATTGTAATGAAGTGTATACTGTGTATTTCATGTTTTGAAAACTAGGTGTCTATCATGTCCCCTCGTGCCTTTCAACAATCTTGGGTGATGAAAAGCATCTTGAGTTTTGCACATTTGTTTACATTTCAAAGCATACCTTTAGAGGGCCTACCTCCCAACTTGTGAGAGGGAATGAACCAAGCGATACTTTTTTTTTGGTCTGCTATATAAATAATTGTGGGTGTGAGGAAATTTCATCACCCACCTGGTGCAGGTGTTCTATACCGATGAAAGTATCCCCTAGTATCCGTGAGATACGTAAAAACCCACAAGGGTTGGGAGGCCTCTTAATTGAGTGAATCCTCGCATGTATAGACACCATTTTATCCTGAAACATGAATAAGAACCAATATTGTAGAAGTTACCCCTTTTAACCAAAACATTTTTTGAAGTGGTGTATCGAAACTTTTATTCTGAGAAGTTACTTACCAAGTTTGATTTATGGTTGAGCTTAAAACACTCTCCATTTGTTGCATGTAAAATCATTCCTTTGAGGAATGAGTTAAGCCCGTCTAGGAGGAATTTTCTATCCTTAGGGTGTAGGAATTTTCTATCCTTAGGGTGTAAATTGTCTTCACGAAATTGCCAAAATATTTCAGTTACTTTGAAACATCAAACATTTTCTTGAATTAAAATGTACATAGAAAAACAAGCATTTAACACAATTCTCAAACATCAAACCCTTTGAATTTAGTGCAAATACTTTGAAAAGAGCCCTATGTTTGCACTCCCTAAAAGATATCTTAAACAAATATCTTTGAAGGTTTCCAGATATTTTGGCTCACATTTCAAGTCACATTAAAAATGAAGTTAACATTGGAAACTATGGCTTTAGCATTTCAACTTTCATGAACTTTGAGCTTTTGTGGAAGGAAACATGCTTAAATTTGTAGAAATTTAAGGTCAAATGGTTTTGATTGTTGTGTTACATGATATCACTTTCCAAATATCAAATTAGATCAAACAAATTCATTCAAAACTACAAAATTATCCAATATGATACTAAAACATAGAAACTGGAAAATAAATCTACACAGAATACTGCTACTACTGATGTTTTTGCCACACTTGACCAAAACTTGGCAGTAATTGACAAAATCTACCGCTTTTGCTCTATGTCTTATGACGGTTACTAATAAAAACATGTCACTTTTGCAAAATTTGAATGCAGTTGCCATAAACTAGGTGCAGTTGACAATAATCTTGCTACAATTGACATATCTTCATGGCCGTAGTTGACTGAAAACTAGCCGCTTTTGACCAAAAATCCCGCTTTTGTTTGCACTATTTTCTAGTCATAAAACTTGAAACAAAAGTCTCTCTTGAAAAATCCTACTACAATTGCTTTTTTGATCTAGCCGCACTTGCTCAAAATTTGGCCACTTTTGACATAATTTTCCTCTTTAGCTCCAAACTTACTGCTTTTGCTTTTTTTTTCTATTGAAAATCAGAAAACCAATTTGAAACTGGTTACAAATTTTGTGAAGAATGAAACAACTAGACTCCCAAAACAAGTCATAATTCACATCATTCCATCATCTGTTTTACAAAATCAAACACCTCATCCTACTTTTAGGATTCAAAATCAAAACAAACAACTTGGATCATTCCTTCACTCACACTTCTAAGATATCAATATTTGCTTGAACCTCAAGGCTAGTTCAAGTAAATTTCCCACAACATATCCTCTAGAAAAAGAAGTAAAATATCGATTCAAGTCTTTCAAAATTTTGAGTTCCAAAAATAGCGTCATCCCAAAACATCACTCACACCTTAGGGTCTTTAGAATCACAAAACCATATCAAAACACCAACATTTTCACCATTTAACTTTATGACCATTTGGTGTCCAATTTCTCCAGTTCAACAACCAAACCTTATGGCACCTATCATACAACCAAAATTTATGCAAATTGAAGGTGAACAAACAGACATAATCAGTAGTTTGAGGAGCTTCATATTTGAAACAAAAGAAACCCCAACTTTGTGGAGAAACGCATCAAATATCCTAGACAAACAAGAGTGAAAAGCCAATATTACAGCCAGAAGGCTCGTATTACCACCTCCTGCATGGCAATAGATACCATCTTTTCAAAAACAGAAAAATCCCAAAAAAAAATATAATTTCATTTCCTCAAAAATAGAAAATCCCAAAAATGAAGCATTAGTTTATTTCATAAGTTAGAAACCACCAAAAACTTCCACAAAATCTTGATGCTTGTTTATGACAACCACATGATCACAACATAGAAAAAATATGGAAGCAAACAAAAGTAGCTCTAATGTGCCCCCAACAAACACCACAAATGACGGAAATGACCCATAGGGATATAAACCGAGTGACCTTACGACAAGGTCTTGAGCATCAAAAACATCCCAAACACGCAACCATAAACATGTCAATTTATTACCCAAATCCAGTTCCACTCTATACACCCATGGAGACATCATATGCCACAAATGTCAATGATATATCAACTATGGATTCCCCTAATCAAGGTTTTGGAGAGCATCTTGTCACATGGCTGATTTCAATCAAAATCACTCTTATCAAGGGTTTCAAAATCATCATCAAGGACTAAGTCTAGAACATCAAATTTCCCTAAATAAACTTGAGAAAAAGATTGATGAACTTGAACGGAATCAAAATACGACCTATCACCAACAACATGTTCAACATCAAGACATTGCATATCAACAACAAACAAACATCATTCCAAAAACACCTCAATATCCCCATCAACAACCCTTCCCACATCATCAAAACATTGATTCATATCAACAACAAAGTCTATTTCCATAAAATCAAGGGAATCAACAACATCAATGGTCACAAAATAAAAAATTAGATCACCCAACATCAAAATCAAATCCAACAACAATATCAACCCCCAAATCAACAATATCCACATCAAAATCATCAACTACAACATCATCAAGATCATCAATCTCAAAATCAACAAGAAAATCAATCTCAAACACAACAATCATCTCCACCACAACAAGCCTTACAATTAAATCACACTGCTAAGCATGAGTACACTCCTTTAGGGGAGCCAATTGAGGGTGTGTTAAACCAATTATTCAACGCCAAACATATCCAACTTCCAAAACCATCATGAAGTAGTGAGCCCACCATCAAATTCCCATAGTACGATGACAAGACCTATTGTAAATACCATGGAGTAAAAGGTCATGATGCATCAGAATGTGTTACACTCAAAATACTCATCCAAGACCTTATTGACCAAGGAGAAATAGCTATTGAAGACAACATCTATGGGCCATCTACCAATGACAACATTGACAATATCTCAACTTTGAAAGTTGAAAACAAGGATCAAGATTTATCTACCACTGATCACATTGAAAATGACTCTACATCATCCAATGAGCAAGAGGACATACATCAAGAATTTAATCCCAAGCATGATCAAAATCAATCACCCAACTCTAGCAATAATTTAGTCCAAGATATATTGACATCATCCAACCTCATGATAGTACATATTGATGATCAAGAGACTCTTAATCCAACACCTATACCCAATGCAAAAAATCTAAGCCAAGAGCTATCACCCATCTTTCCACATTTCGAGGAAATCCAAGGATCCTTTACAAAAAATCCATTCTTTGAAATTGATCCATGTCAAGAGCACGAACCAAAGCATATCGAAGATAATACCACACAAAGTCAAGATCAAAAAGCCCTATCATCAAAATACTACAATGACTGGGAAGATATCTTCCAAGATATCTAATGTTTTCCAAAAGAAGAACAAATCCATACACCAAGCACACATACACCTACCCATGAGATGCTTACTCATAATGGGAATGTAGATGATCTTCATTCAAAATAAGAGTCTCATACTCTTGATATCATTACCTAGGAACAAGAGTCTCCTACTCTTAACATTTGTACACATGATCAAGCTATAGAAAAATCTAGAGACATATCAGAAATGGATCATGAAGAAGACTTCTACAGAAGTTGTGAATCAGAAACATCCTTCAAAGGCATATCAAAAATGAATCATGAGGAAGACTTTTGCATGGATAGTGAATCATCAACACCTCTTGAAGAATCATTAAAATATGATATTTCACAAGATCAATCCAAAGATATCAATCAGGAAGTTATCCCACATATCGAGGATCCTATCACTTATAAACTTGGATCACTTACCTTTTTCAGGGCAAGCTATCTTATTAATGAAGAAGTTATCACCTTTGAAGACCCACAACAGATCAAAGAAGGATTAGCACCTTGTTTCCAAGGTAAATCATATCCTATTACAAATAAAAAAATTCAACAGATGAATAATCAAGGCAAAGAATTAGGCCTACATGAATAGGGTATCTTAGAACCAGTGCGGATTATTGGCAATCCTAAGCATCAAGGTATTGGTTATTCAACAATTAAGGGATCTAAATATATTAGTGATAACTCTATAATATTGGGGGCAAATTTATCTAATGCAAGCATCAATGTAGAGAGCATGAAGAGTCCTTATGATGAAATTGCTACCAACGCTACAACTAGCCATATCATGAATTATCATCCATGTATTTTTCCACCCTCTAATTGGGACCAACAACAAGGGAAAAACATATATCAAAGAAAGGAACAAGTCATTGAGGAAAAAGAATTGGTAAAACAAAATGGACAAGGAAAATTCAAATGGATACAAAAGAAAAAGAAAGAAAATCATCCCTATCAAACTCCATTAGTCAAAGAAACTATGGGGAAAAATAAAAAAGGGAAATTCATCCATCAAAGATGTCCAACGATGCAAAAGAAAGCTTCAAGACTAACCTACAAGGTATATCATCCACCCATCATTGCTCATCATCCCAAGTTTGGAGAGTCAAGGATTCCAAATTGTCAACCAATCCATCTAAATTTCATATCCCTCAACATACTCTACCATCAACTTTGACATACATAATATCAAACCCTCGCATTGACCATGCATTGGCAACAACTCTTTATCATAAGGATTCCAAGAACACTTTATCATGATGTACGCATCTAGGTAAGGTTAACTCCAGTGTCAACAAAGAAGATAAGAATTATCAAGGGTTACATTCAAGCGTTGGTATCCTAGCAAAACAACTCCTCCCAGCGGGATATCGTTGGTACATCATGACAATAACAACCCATATTAGCACCAACATTATCTATGTCAGCACCACTAGGTGGTTCAAAATGAGAAAAAAAATGTCACCATGATGAAAACCTGGTAAATAGGCATCTTGTGTGACATCAGATAAGTCAAGAAAAAAATCAAGAAAATAGTCAAGAGAAAAATTGTCCTCTAGTGAAAACCACTATGGTGGCACTTTGGAAAAGTACCATGATGAAAACCTGGATAACAGGCATCATGTGTAGAATCGAGCATCTATGTGCAACATTTTAGGTGGAAGCATCTCAACTTATCCATAATAAATCCAATCCATTTTTTATCCAAATCTAACTTATCTTGATCTTGACAAATGTTTGGTGTACACTTTACACTTGCTTATGGAAAAAATCTTGACATGGGTCACTATCATTGATCCTATCCTATCCAACATTATCTGAGCCATGAGGCATTGTCCAAAGGGGCATACTTTATTCAAACATGTTATCCTATCACAAGATAATCCATCACCTACATTTCTAGACATTGGGGACAAGTACTTACATCTTGCTTTAGAACAAATTTGGATCTATGTCTTCTAACTCACAATATGATCTAGGCATTGTCCCAACAACAAGGTATACCACCAACACACTACCAGGGTAACCTTCAAAACAATTTATCCCAACAACAAGGTGTACCACCAATGCACTACCAATGTAACCTTCAAAGATACCAACAACTTGGATTATTCCTTCACAAAAAATTATAAGATATCAACATTTGCTTGAACCTCAAGGCTAGTTCAAGTAGATTTCCCGCAACATATCCTCTAGAAAAACGAGGTGAAATATCAATCCAAGTTTTCAACATTTTACACCCCCTAATGAAGGTACTCTCACCTCGAACTGGGGGCAACTTCTCAAAATAGGTAGTGGATTAAATCCTTGTGCATCCCATCATAGTCAAAAACTATCAAAATCAAAAACAACAAAAAACAAACAAAATCAAAATAGTCATAAAACATGAAAATACCAAAAATAGTTTATGCTTTAAGTCAAACCATTCGAACTACGTGGTCTTTCTGTGTAAAATGTAGGCAAGGATTATCAACCCCCGAGGCCATAGGTCAGTCCCCTTAGGTATTTATCATGCTTTCTTTCAACTTAGTCACAAAATTCAAAATCCAAAAACATTCCAAAAAAAAGAAAAAAAGTCAAAAACAAGTTCTTCTCAAAACAAGCAAACTACGAGTAAAGCTCCTGGAAACCAATAATCATGTCAAATAGCTAACATGGCCATCACTCTCTCGAGTAAATCAGTTTGAGAACCACCTGCATTCAACACATGATGGCAATTCTTTGCTATGAAAAAACATGAAACAAACCTAAGATTATGAACAAACTAGCTCAAACTTCCAAAAAATAGCAAAAGCGGTTACTTTTTTGACAAAAGCGATAAAAACAATCAAAAGTGGACCTATTTTTGTCAAGAGCGATAAATAAATATAAAAGCAGTATAGATGAAAAAAGTGAGAAAGTTTCTCAAGAGTGAACATTTGTCACAATGGCATCCATTTAACTTGAACAAATGTCAAAAGCAAAGATTTTAAACAAAGGCGAAAAAAAGAAGTGAAAAAGAATATCAAAAGCAAACATATTAGACAAAAGAAATAGAAGCAAACATTTTAATCGAAAGTGAGTGAAAAAGAAGAAGAAAAAGCAACACAATCAAAAACTTCAAAAGTGACAAGAATGATTCAAAAGCGTGAAAATCACAAACCTACCGCTTTTGCCTAAAAATCTTTTTTAAGCAGTTATTACTCAAAAATTACAAAACAAAATTATTCTAATATCTTGAAAACACCAAAAACAACATCAAATAACATCAAAAAGCACAAAAACATTTGAAAAAGCTCAAAAACCCTATCTCTATCATCACCTATCCGCAATAAAACATCATCCATAATAAACAAATCGTCATCCTCACCCTTTGACAAAATATACAAACAAACAAAGCAACATCAAAAGCTAGAACTTTCAAGCAAACAATCACAAATATTTGATCACAAACAAATGAAAACAATGGAAAAGTGTTAACTACCTATCTTTTGAAAATTCACCAACAACATCCTGAGATATGTCTTGACGGATCTGTTCCTACAATAGACATGATCAACACCGGATAATAGCCCCAAACCAAACAGATATGGCAAGTGATACTGCAACATTGTTTTATCATTTTATTGTCTTATATTTTCGATTTATCTTATTGGTCCTCATTCCTAGGATCTCTTGAGGATGTCCGTAAGGATTTAGAGAAGAAGGAATGGTGGTATTAATAGTCACTTTTTGTTAGTTTTGTTTGTTGAATATTTTTGTGATACTAACACAACAAATACTTGTTTTATTCTATGTGTGGAAGTTGTTTTGTAGCATTTCATGTAGTAGTGGCATGCTAGGTTCTTTATACCTCTTGTATTGCTGGTCCAACATGTTCTAAAAATTCTCACCCATACACTCTAACAAGGTTTCCGTATGTCTAGTATGAGCAAGAATACTCCTTGTTTGTACAGTCAAAGTCCACACAATAGATACAAAATTGCCTCGGTCATTAATACCCTAGTTCATCGTGTCTATTTGCTACATCAATAAGGATTTTTAAAGATACAAAGCCTCCAAGAAAAGCAAAAGCAAACTCATCAATGACTAACAACATCAACTATTCTTCAATTTGTATTAACATTTTCTTCTTGTTGCTATTTCTTCTATCACTCCTTGCACTTAAACACATCACACCAGCTTATCAAAAAATTTGGTTCATTATCCAGAATTTTCACCAAATTTCTCGAGGGGGCACCATGCATGCTATCCTGTCTAGGGCATAGTGGGGCAACTCTGGGACATACTGGGGAAACTTTTCAACATGAATTTTTTATTTTTCTTTGACACAATTCTCAAAATTGCATTGTATCAAAGAGGGGAAAAATGTAGACACCTAAAATTGTCCTGACTGGAAAACAACACTATTTAACTAACTCTTGCTCTTCTAATTAAATAATGCATTATTATTTAATTATTATCATTTCTCATATTTGTCTATTAAATAAGTGATTTAACATTATTTAATTAATTCATCCTCAAATCATCATTTACATCAGGAAAAACCCCAATTTCCTCTATTAATTGAATAATATTACATTATTTAATTAATTCACTTTTTCATCACTTTTGACCAATTAAATAAATTTCATTTATTTGATAAAGTCCTAATCTAACTTTATTCTTCCTGATTAATTATTAATAACGTCAATTATTTAATTATGTCGCTAATTAACCCTATTCCCCTAAATCAATTTAATTATTAAAACATAATAGTTTAAATAAATCACTTTCCCCTATACATGAATAATTGAATAAATTATTCAAAACATCATCCAAAAGGTCAAATCAAATAAATACAACTTTGTTTGCAAAAGTTAAACTTGGTTTGCACGTTCAACTCAAAAAGATTAATTAATTATCCTCACCTACTTTCATGATTGAGCAAATTACAATCCCCTAATTTCTCGATTTGATTGCCTAACTGATCCATCTATTCCTAATAGATCAATCTATTCTTCAATTCTACAAATTATTCAATCTATTTCTTGAATCCCACTGAACATTCAACATGATTTCTTCAATCACATCGATTACATAAGAAATTTGTACTAATTATTCCCATCTTAAATCCTCTCAACGGTTTTGAACCATTGATCAGGATACTCTACTACGTGATCTCAAGCATTCATTTCGAAACACAAATTCTATATAACAACCATCTTTCTTCCTCAAAAATTATTGAAGAATCAACATCATTTGCACGATAAAGTAATGCAGAAATATTAATTGAACTTTTAACATCTTATTACACACATCTTCGATCAACAACATTGCATGTTCTTCAAAGATTTTGCATGCACAATGGAGGCTTCACATTGATACGAACAATCCAACATCTTTTTGAACACACTCTGACATGGGATGGTAAAGTTATCTTTGTTTTTTATTTTTTTATGATTTCTTAGGATTTTATTGTTTGTTTTCAATAGCTTAAAAACTTCATTTCATGAGTAATGGGCATGGATCTTCTTCTTTTTTGAGTTAGATTAGGTTCAATTCAATTCATTTATCTCATTGCATCTTTCATGATTTCCCCCTTACATAGGAAAAATAGCAAATAACAATCATCATCTTAAGAATTCTCTGCCTACTCTCTTAGATAGATATGATCTTATAAAAAAACTCAAGAAGTCTATAAATTTCATCAAACATGGTTTTCTCCATGATAAAAAATTAATTCCTCAAATGCATCATGGATATAAAATGGATAAGAGTATGCCTCCTATTTCAATAATAATTACTAACTAGTAGCCAATAATTTTTTTTAGAATATGAACTAGAAAGGTAAAGACCAAAGGGAAAACGAACAAGGAATCTTAAAACCTATCTATTTTTAAGAGACTAAAACTAAGCAAGGATTAGGGTATATACCTTGGGATGCATCTCTCAATAACATTAATGAAACTTAAAAAATAATTGATAATGCTTCATCTAATGTTAATTGTGTTGAAATTGTTACTCATCACATTGACCCTTGTGAAGAACTTTTCGATACCAACATCTTTCCAAATATTTTTTCTTTCACCATAATTCTTGACTTGCAATATCCTAACCTCATTGAATAGGGATCAACACGATCACATACCATTAGGAAAATTCCAAAATAATGAGGCTCTCTTCAAACTACTCAGTGTCAAAGATCTTTTCTTCCTCAAAGAGACAACGAAAAGGGATTTGATATTGATTTATATAATTCTACATATTTGTGGAACAAACATAATATTTTTCTCCACATAACAAATAAAAATATATGTAATCAAAGAAATCAAAATTTAAAACTCATTCAAGACTCAAAAGATGCATCATTTTATGAGGAACTCCACCTTCCCCTTGCTCCATAAAGGTTACAAGATGGATGAACTCTCTTAGTAGAAGATATTGTTGACATAAACCTTAGCACCAAACAAGACCAAAAGTCCACACAAATTGTAGCTAGCATGAACTTAGAAGAACAAAAAATTCATAAGGATCTCTTATAGTATTCTAATGTGTTTTCCTATTCCTATTCAAATATGTTGGATTAGATCCTTCTCTCATCATTCATCACTTGGTAGTTAGACCATATGCCAAATCAATCAAGAAAAAACTCAACAAATGTACCCCAAGATTACTTTATTGGTTAAGGAGTAACTTCAAAAACTACAGGATGTCACCTTCATCAAGCCTATTGGCTACTCAATATGGATCGCCAATATTGTACCAATTTCAAAGAAGACAAAATCTAGTCATCTTTGCTCAAATTTCTATGATATCAATAAATCTTGCCCAAAATATGGGTTTGATTTTCCCAACATCAACACAATAATTGATCTTATAGTAGGTTATTGATTTCTCTCCCTTATGTACATTTTCTTAGGATATAATTAGACATATATTACTACAAAATATTAGCATAGGACTACCTTTGTTATACCTTGTGGAATCTTTTATTAGCAAGTCATGTATTTTGGCCTAAAGAATACAAGAGACACTTATTAGACATATATGGCTATAATATTTCATGGCATGCTCCATCATGAAGTTTAAGATTGGGAAATGCCAAAACTAGAGAAGACCACCCTATCGTCGTGCATCATATCCTACAATGGATCAAATAATACAAGTTCACTTGAATCTAAGTACGTATTTCTTCAACATCACTAAGGGAAAACTTTTGGGTTACATCATCTGTTGATGTGAGATTGAGGTCAATCCTAAAAAGTTCAAAGCTATACTCAACATGCATTCACCATAAAATCTCACCAACTTTGTATAGCCTTCATAGAAAATCACTGTCTACTAGATGATTCATTGACTAACTTGTAGACAAGTGCCAACCATTCACTTATCTACTCAAAAAACATGGAATTCATTGGGATGATACATGTGAACAATATTTTGACAACATTAAATAATATTTTGCCTACGGGCATCAGTACTTATGCCACCTAAAGCTGATCAACCCATGCTCATGTATATCTCCACCACTGAACATGCATTGGGGTCACTCTTTACATAACATAATGAAAAAGGTAAGGAGTGTGTCATATACTATCTTATCCAAAGTCTAGTTTCCCATGAACATTAATACACACCTATCAAAAGGGATTGTCTTGCTATAATATTTTCTTCATAAAAACTTAGACACTACTGCTCTCATGTTCTACTAAGCTCATTGCAAGCATTGATCCTCTACGACACCTTCTCTCTAAAATAACATTAACATGTAAAATGGAAAAATGGATGATGCTCCTTAGGAAATTTGAACTTGAATATGTTGACCAAAAACAATCAAAGGGTAATTCATTGTTGATCAATTAGAAAATACAACTCTAGAGAATGCACAACCCATAGTAATATAATTCATAGATGATTTCCTTCTTCATATCAATGAACCACAAGAATGAACATTATATTATTATGGCTCCTGCACCAATCATGAATTGGGATTAGGAATCTTGTTAGTGACAACTCCAAGGGATACTATCCCTCAACATTTCAAAATAAGTTTTTCATGCACCAATAACATAGTAGAGTATGAGGCCCTATTAGCATGTTTAAAATCAACTATTCAATGGAATGTACATTTTTTAATCTTTGGAGTTTCATAGTTAATCCTCAAGTAAGTCACAAATTATTATCTTACCAAGGATGAGAAGTTTCTCCCCTATAAGAATAGGGTGGATATATTTAAGTAGTATTTCACCCAGATCCAATTCAATCATGTTCCCTTCATAAATAATAACTTTTTCAATGCCATGGAAACCATTGGTTATCTATTTGACATCTCTCCTAATGCATAAGAAGGGACAATTTTTGGTTGATTATTTGTTGATACCTACATATGAAGTTCCAAATACATAGATGGTATGTGACATGGTTGATTCCACTTCCCCTAGTATCATGAAATTCATGCCTATTTAAGCAACCAAACTATCCTACTTAACTTATCCAATAACAGAAAATGCACATTCATTCAATGTGCTACCTATTTCACCCTTCTTAATAGTACCCTCGATTATAGGGGTTATGATGGTGCACTATTATGATGCCTTAACTTAAATGAATCTAATACAAAATGTAAAATTCCATGATGGTATGTGTGGGTCTCACGCTAATGATATTTCCCTTTCAAAGAAATTTTTAGAATGGGATACTACTGACTGGCCATGGAGAATGATCTTGGCCAATATGTAAATAAATACCTTGCTTTTCACAATCACAAAGATTTAACTCATGCACCTTCACAATATTTAAAACCCATAAATAATACGTGTCCCTTATATAAATAGGGACTTGATTCAACAAGATAAACCCCTCCTATATCCACAAGCACATTATATAACCACCCCCAAATACTTCACTAAGTGGGTAGAAGCCATTTCTCTCACTTATGTGACTAGTAAGAAAATTTTAAAATTTATCCTCAATCATATAATTTTATAATATGGTATTCCTAGTTCTATTCTTACTAATAACAACTATTTCTCCCTTAAAAATACATGAATTAGAAGCCATCTATAATAAATTCCATATCCAACACAAATGTCTCTCCTTACCACCCTAAGGGCAATGGCCAAGTTGAGGTATCAAATAAAATCCTTAAAAATATTCTCACGAAAATTATCAATAATATTGCCTATGACTAGCACTTGAAATATTCCCCCTCCCTTTAGGAATATTGTAATAGTATCTATATACCCATAGGAGCTACTCATTATTCATTAGTCTTTGGTACTAATTCCATATTTCCAATCAAGGTCAAAATTTTCTTCTTGTGTGTATAATTACATCTAATTGATGAGGAGGAATATCAAACTACATGCCTACATGAATTATAACTCCTAGATGAAATTTGTCTCATAGATTTAGATAACATATAGGTCTACTAGAATTATATTTGACACAACTACAAAAAATGTATTCTGTAATTGGTGACTTGGTTCTTAAGGAAAATCATAGAAACAAAAATTAGGATAAGGAAAAGAAAAGAAAATTTGAGCCTAATTGGTTGGGCCCTTACATAATTATGGAAAAGTATGGTTCATGAGTATACAAGATGGATATATCCCATGTATAAGAACTTGAATAATTAACTTCATTCATATTAAGCATTTTCATGCTTGAGAGGCCATTTTCATTCTATCAAAAAATGCCAAAAAAAATACTAAAGAAAAATCATCCATTAGTGAAAACCATTTCTATGGTGCTTTGAGGTATTCACCATGATGAAAACCTATCCATAGGAATCGTTTCAACAACAAAAACAATCCAAAAATCCAAAAAATAATAAAAAGAAATTCATCCTCTAGTAAAGACCATTTTATGGCACCTTGGACAAGCATCATGATAAGAGAATACACAAGTGTCATGTATGATATTCAAGATCCCTCTTATCTATATGTAATATACACACTTAGTGGCATTGAATTTATCCATTTCATCCACTTACCACACCCTTACTCGTGGACCCTTAATGTAATGTACAAGATTGTACCTTGATCGGTGCTTCAAAAAACTATCTAGAAATTTTTTAATCTTTGGTAAGGTTCTATGATCTATACTTTTTAAACTAATTTCCTTTGATACTTAAACTTTAAAGATATCATCACCTCTTTTATGATAATGAACCTTAATATGTCACAATCCTATTGTCAAAGCAAATAAATAAAATAACAATGCTAACACATTAGTCCAACTTTATTACTCTAGTTTGGATGACCCAACTATCTCTATCAAAATCATGACAACTTGATGATAGGAGACATCTTGGTTGTTTTATTTTGTCACGTTACATTTAGTCCCAACAACATACTTCCCTAGGGACACCATAACTCCTTATACTATGTTGCACCTTGAGGATATGATCACTAGGACATGATTTGAATCTTTGCATTTTTCTTTATTGTTTCTCTTAATGCTTTTATTTTTACACATTTGTGTGTTTATCTTTATTATTTTTATTAGAGTAAAATTGGGTTTTGAAGGGCCCCCAAAACTATTTACATTACACATAAAGCATCAAAAGCACAATAAAATATTCACACAACAAATACCTAGTAGACTAGACACAACAAAAAAGAAAAAGATAGACTAGACCAACTAGAGGTTTTTTAGAGTCCCTATAGATTCCATTTCTGACAAATAAAAGTCCTCCTAAAGCTTAGTGAAATCAAATTAATTTATTGTTTATTTTCATCCATTTATGTATCTTTTTTGTTTTATCTCTTGATTTTATTGTTTTGAGTCATTCCTCTATGCATATGGAGTATTTTAATCATGGTCCATTATATCATGATGCATAACATCTATGCAAAATTAATATTGTTTCTCAAACATATTAGAATCTCTTTGTAGATTCTCATCATCTATTTTTTTCTCAAAATACTCTAGAATATCTCATATTCCTTCATTTTCATTTACAACATCATAATCCATAATAAAACACCATCCTCTAATAACTCCACCATCCTCACCCAATCCATAGCTATTCCCTTTACTAATTCCAATTTCATCCATTTCAATAGCACACTTGTGTTGTCCAAACCCGCCCATGCTCTCAACTAATCATCTCATAATCTATTTAATCTTAAATCCACCCAATCCCAAATATAGAGCCTCTCTAGTCATTGAAGCATCCTTCAAAACCAATCTCAACCAATATAAGCATTAATTTTAGGATATATATTGTTCCCACATCAAAAACATTGTCAATTAATCCTTAATCTTTGACACTTGGGGAATATTCTATCACCAAGTCCCTAACATACTTTCTTTGAAATGGAAAATTGCTTCTTATATTCATAATGCCATGCCAAAGAGAAAAAATAGACACTGAAATATCGCAAACACTCATTTCGTACCATCAATCCCATCTTGATACCTAATAACATCCATTCACTAGAAGAATTTATTTCACATTAATTAATTCACTTCATCAAAATAAATTAATTAAATAATATTACTAAAATTAGATTAAATAATTTATTATCCACAAATATCTAAAATAATAAAATAAATTCACTATCCACACTTAATTTAGTAAATCATGATAAATCAAACAAACTAAATAAATCAATTAAGTAATTGATCAAAATGGTTAACTTCGAAAGAAAATTAAAATCAAATCAATTAATTGTTTGAAAAATTAAACTAAACTATTAAATCAATAAATCAACTACTTGACTAATAATAGTCATCTTATCCTCATCCACTCCATCATTCATGGGATAATATCTTGATCTGAGATTGAATCTTAACCATCCATGTATCCTTAAAATCCTATAAATTGATATCACACCATTCACTTCAAAAAATCACAATTCTAGTTTGAGCAAATAGATGCTACTAAAATAAGCAACAAACATAAATTATAGTCAAGAGTATATCCATAACACTCTAGCAAGTGTTTGCATGTTTAATTACAAGTAGTTTTAACTTGTTTTTTTTAATTATTTTCCTTGTTTTGATTTCACATGCCCACATTGCACTTTGGATTGTCCTCATAATTTGTAGAGCTTTGCTTTATAATTTTGCATGATACTCTATCCTCTACTCCACCTTGTATAGGAATTCAAGCATTGGTAGTATTATTTCATTGTATAACAAGATGTGAGGATATTGTGCCTTCATCAACCCCTTAAAAATGAATTACATTGAAAATTAGTAAACACACACTTCATATGCATATTCTTTGCTAATTTTACTACACCAAATCAAAGTGTGTCACTATTGATTACTCCAAAAATATAGAATGATGTACTTTCAAATGATTTTGAGAGATTATTAGAGTGAATGCATTTAATTTCTTTAAATACTGGCGCATAACATCAAATCATTCCAAAAATATGTTTAGGTGGCTTAAGGAAAAATAGAAAAGGGGACCATTTGACCAATTCTGCTTTTAAATTTTAAATTAGAAAGGAACAAGTTTGCAACCACAATGCTTCCCCATCTCTACATACTTGTATTAGATTGGTATAATAGTCAAATCCATGTGATAAATGACTAAATGGAGGTAGGCACATAAATGAGTGTGGTAAACAATTGGATAAGATGAATGTGTGAGTGTGTGTTTGTGTAAATGGATATGGCAGGATTAAATTTCTAGAAATATGTGTTTATAAATGATTAAAGAGGCTAGGTAATGAACTCAACTTGACATAATATCATGTAATTTATCATTATGTACATCTATTAAGACATTACTTCAAAATATACAAAAAAATGAATGGAAAATGACATGGGTAAGAAAACTTCACCATTGCAATATTAAATCCATTAATATTTGTATGAATGAAAGAAATAAAATTGAACTAATGAAATATGAAAGAATTGAAGCTTAAAACATATTTTTTATGTGTTTCCCTTATGCTTATCGCATACCCTTAATTGACAATCTTTGTCTTAGAAGTGATTTATTTGAAGATAAGACATTGTTTTCATAATATGGAAGATAAAAAATGTCATTGTTTATGATATACCCTTAGTATGAGTATGACCTTCATGAGGAGAATGGAGAACCAACAATATAAAATTTTGAACATTATATTCTACAATATGATAATGATTTTTTCTATTTCTTAAAATCTTAACAATTATATTGTTATTATATGAATAATATTTTTTTATTAGAGAAATTTTGAGACAAGTTTAATTCATAGTAAAAAACATAACATAATTGAAATTGAATGTAAATTTTTAATTATGAGATCAATGCATTATTAGATTCCATCTTTTGCTCTCCTAAGGACATAAAATGCAACATAATTGAAAAATCAAGTTGGAAAAAGGCTTCACAAAACCTATGAAGGAAGACTTAACATGTCCTATTAATTTCACCAAGGAAAATATAGTGAAGTTATGAAATTAAATAAAATCAATTAGTTTGAAGAGGAAGGATAGAAAAAATATAGGTTAATTGTTGAGATTGATAGTGTGTTGAATATTTAGGTGTTGAAGATTTGAAGTATTACATTACTTGATCTAAATGGAGTGAAATTTTAAGTCGAAGTGTATAGAGAGTAAATTAAAGAAAGTAAGGGGCATGGAATAATTCACTTCACTATTAGATTAGCTTGCACAAACATCTCAATTATTGTTATTTTTGGAAAGTGAGTAAACTATTATTTTAGATAATGTCTAAAAATATAATCATCTTTATTTAGAGAATGGCTATTTTTAAAACTATTAGAACACATTTTTTTATTTTAGAATTTATATTAAGAGAATAAGCTTTATCAAGAAAATAGCTTCTTTCAAAATTATTACTAATTTATGTAAATATTTTTTTTAAATAATTTTATTTTTAGGGATGTACAATTGTGCAAAGTGATATCAAACTCTATAATATTGGTATTGTATTTGAAACAAATTAATAGTAATTTTTTCTATATTTTATGCAAAAGTTAATTGTTCAATTCATTTTAGGTGCACTGATGAAATAATTATGCTCTACACAATTTCATCATTTGCATTGAATATTGTCTTGTGTGAATGATTTCATATATTTAATACTAATTATGAATAATTGTAAGCTTTATATTTGATTATTGTTAACTTGGGTGTTTTTAAATTTATATAGAATACTCAAGTACTTTGATTTGTGGTGTGTTGTCTTGTGTGTGATTCAAATTTAATTAGTTCATTTGCACATACTTTTTAGTGTCTACAATTTAAATAGAAAGTGTGTGGGTGTGTGTTGTGATAGGTTAGCTTGCTCATAGAGCTACAAAAAATACAAAAAATTATTTATCTATGGATGAATTGATTAGTATTTTTCTCATACTTGAGTAGCAAAAAAATGATGTGGTAGACTAGTTTATTTTAGGTTCCATTTAAAATCCAAAAAATCTTTTGTAATTTTATTGATGAAATTTTTTGTAGGGTTTTATGTAATTTTTTTAGTTGTACAAGTTAGCTTCCACTTCTAATTTGAAGAAAAAATTATTTTACAAATTTATCATACGCATTGTTTTATGTTGTCTTGAAAAGGACAAATTACAATGCTAATAAGGTTTTTCAAAAGTGTGTTTCTAGGAAACCAAGAGTCTACACTTAGGCACAATTCTACAAGTGATCCTTTGTTAGCTCATAAGAATAAGAGAGAAGACATAAGATGGGTCTTAGTAATTTTAATTGATATGTATTTTATAATTGTCTTTATAAATGACCCAAAGAGTGCGCACATAGGAACAATTTTACAAGAAATCATGTGTTTCTCATGAGAGTGGAAATTAACACATAAGATGGCTCTTGCTAGGTAAAACGTAAATATTAAGAAATATTTTACTTTGCATGACAAGTTGATAGAAATAAAATTTGGATATCCTTTGTAGTAACATGATATCATGAATCTTTTGGTGGGAATGGTAGTCATGAAAAAATGGTCATGATCGACCTTTATTAATTAAATAGATCAAACTATGTCATCCCCAAGCAAGCTCATTTGTATCTCTAAAAGAGAAAATAATCATTCTATACTTTTTATTTGGTGCAATCAAATTGAACAATTATTCAAAGAATCAAGTGTTCCTATCAAGATGTTAATGGTTTATGTTGTCCATTTGGGGTTAGAAAACCACACATGTTTTTACCCAATATGTGATGTGGACCACCTACAAGTGATGTTAGAATTTACTTAAAAGGCATGAATGCTAGATTCATGAGTCTTAATTAAAGAGATTTATTTTCCAAATTTAATCATATAATGTCCCATACCTATCTTGCCCTAGAATTTGCTTGTTGATTAGGTTTAGGATTTCTTCTTTCCAAATGAACAATCTCCTAATTCAATAACCCTAGATTTGAACCCTGTATTCACCATATTAACAAAATATCTATTAGCATTAATATCTAGATATCCAAATTATTAGCATAATAATAAAGCAATAATGAAGACATAAGAGGAGTGCCATAGGTGGATCTGCCCTGAAGTCCTCATATAAACCTCAAGAGGATTATCCATCACAATCCTTCTTGCCTATTGGCTTAGTACATGCATGCTCCACTCATGGCAACACCTCATAAGACACTCCTCCTATTAGGGGAGAGGAACCATAGAGTCGAAGTGGTCTAAGGCCTACCACCTCCTATTGCCCAACCCTTGATTCAGGCCCGTGGGGCAGAATATTGCCCAACCCTTGCTCAGGCCTGTGGGGCATAATCTAAGGTGGGACCCCCACCCCTCCATGACCCAACCCTTGTCTCGGGCCCGTGGGGCGGAAACCTAGGTGGGGTTTTTAGACAAACTAACTTACTCATGATTCACCTTTCCTGATAGGTTCACAAGCACATAGCATACAACCTTTATGCAATCAAAAAATATGCAGTTATTATTGATTCATTTGTATTTGCATCCATTATGCTATGAAAGTATTTAACATGAGTATATAATCCAATGAGTCCTACCATGATAATGCATCATAGTGCATAAGTAAATGTGGCAATATTAATATATATATGTCAATCTTTGTCAATCTTTTATCACATTCTGTGCTATCCATGATGTATGAGGTCAATGCTAATGTATTCTATAAAAGGTCCAGCATTAGCCAAATCTAAATGCATTCTATTACATGAAAGATCCAATACTAATAAAATCTAATGCAGTCATAGTTAATACTTAAAACAACCAGGTTCTATTCCCATAATAGTGATGCAATGAGACCCAATCCAATCTGTTAACTTTTACTTGTCTTTCCTAAGTGATTGAGGAAACGAAATATCCCAGAGCTTCCCCTATGACCGATCCAAGGAGCTGTTGTTCTAATTCTGAAACTTGGGATTGCTAAATATTAATGGCTAAGTGAATTACTTCACCTGAATCAATGTGTCGGGTCTCCTACGGTGGACTTAATTGAATGCTTCTTCTTGTAATGCCCCTTATGATCAAGCAATCCCGACCTTGTCTCTCTTAGGCCTGCTCTTATTTCATGCGTTCTTCACTGGGTAAGGCAGCGGTGGATACCACCTCTTACTCGGTTGTCTAAGACTCTGCGTTTAATATGAAGATTCAATACAACCAAATTTCATCCATCGTCACATTTTGTTGATCCTCCTTTGATAACCTATCTTCTATTCTTACCGTTCTCCCTAATTCTTCATATCTATCTCCTGGTCGTTAGATCGAGTGGCTCTCTAAGGTCAGGTCTGTGGAACAGAGGTCTATATTCATCAAATCTCCATCGACTCCGAAGTTACTGTGTATATATTTCTGTAGATTCCTCTCTATCAACGATCAGAATATGTTTTGATATTCCTTTGTTAACCATACTCCCTCTGACTCTTGATGTTGATGCAACTTCAGCAATACATTCGACCCTAGAACGTTGATGTTAATAATGAACACTTCCTGACCCAACTCAGCCTCCAACACAGATAGGAAAAGACGGGTATATGAATGTTCCAGATATCGGATCTTCCTCCAGATAATATTACCCGTCCAGTCAAGAGCACAGATGCAAGAAATGATCTTACGCCCATTCATCGCCAATTATGATATTGACAGTCTCTAGCGTCGAACAATAATATGCCTCCAACCTCGAGTCGCGCGTGACAAGCTCTACACCAGCGGTATTGGATATGAGCCTTCTTCGAGTAATATTTTAGTATTATTTTATTAATTTTAGATATTTTAATATCTATTAGTATTTATAATATAATAATTATAATTATAATATTCTCTTTGACAATTATAATTATATCGAATGGTTGGCATTCTTAATATGTATTTTTTTATTTTTAATGTCACGATTTTGGGGATATGACAAATCATGCAAAAGGAACCCTATTAAAGGACTTGCAATATCTTCTTTCGAGACTCTCATGTATGTGATCCTATCCTAGTGAACTAATGTCTAAAAATTTGAGTAGTTGTTCAAATTTTGCATAAACATAACAATTTGGCCCAAGAACAACGATAAGATGACAATAAATGAAAACAAAAGTAAGAATAAAAATCTATTATCTATATTCAAGGCGTGTAAAATAAGAAAATATACTATAATATATAGTTTCAAGGGATGCACAAGTAAGGGTGACAAGCTTCCCAGAGGAGAGCAATGAACAAGAGGATCGACTCAACTATAGGAGTAGAGGTGTCAAGTGAATTCATCTTGATGACCAGGTGAACCCATCTTGATGAGGGAGATGTGGCACCTAATTACTATCAATTAAGGAGCTAAATGAGATAGAGGTGGCATGTGCTCCCATCAATCAAAGAGATGATATGTACATCTTATTTCCTAATTTACCCAAGTATAATATTAATTGCCTAAGTAAACTTAATATAAGGTGAAATAGAATATTACACCAACAATTAATTCCATCCTTCGATAATATTTAACTTAAATATTTTAGACTACAAATCATTTTTCAATAATTCACAAGAATACCTTGTTCTTCAAATTGTTGCATTAAATTCCAAGGCTACCGATGGACTCTATCAAAGATATTTGTAAGATGCTCTATTTATTTTGTTTGGCCATGTATGCACTTGATTATTAAATTCCCTACTACGCCTTTGGTCATTTTCTTGTTCTTGACTTGTGTTTATATTAAGTTTAGTTAGATTTTAGAAGGTTGTATTATGTTTTAGATATTCTTGATTTTTATCCTCTTCATTGATCATTTTAAGAAGTGGTATTTTTTATCTAATATTTTTTGTTTTATAATGTCTTTTATCAATTTATGTATTATTTGTTTCATGTTTTAGCAAAAATGAGTGGAATAATTTTGTTTACAATACACTCATAACCTTTGTATGTTATCCATTTTTCTAGAACCTAATGTCTTCTTTCCTCTTATATTTATATTTTAATTATTAATGTTTTATTGTGTTATGTCAATTTGTGTAAAGAAAACTAATGTTTCTTGCTTCTCATTTGGTTAAAATTTTATGCATAAACTTGGACTTGGAGTCCACTCATTTTATTATAAAATAAGAAACATGAACAATTAGAAATATATTTTCCTCCCATGGGAATACATTTACGATGGGAGTTCTCTAAATAGTACATACAAAATAGGAAAAAACTAAATCTACCTTAGGTGACAAGAAAAATGTATCAAAGTAAACCATTTGCATTAAATAAGAATGACTTATACAACAACTAGGAACTCTTGTACAGGGGGCGACCCTTTGGTGAAGTGGTGGGGCTTCTTGCTTGTAGGGCCAACAACCAAGGTTCAAACCCTGCGGGGTCTTTCCCTACTGCATCAAAAATTGACACTAATTTTCCATGGTGCTAAGGGGAGACCCTTTGGTGAAATGGTGGGGCTTCTTGCCTGTAGAGCCAACAACCAAAGGCTCATGCCCTTAATATCATAATTTAATCGTCTGCTTATCATGGCATCAAACTGGTTAGGGAGAAGGGGATTTCTAAGCTATGGATTGAGGAGGACTCATTGAATATAATTAATTTACTAAAAAATTATTCCCATTCGTCTTGGTCAATTGAAATATTTATTATAGACGCCCGTTCATTATTGCATGAATTTGATGAGGTGTATATTTCCTATGCCTTTCGTGAGGCAAATGGGGTGGCAGATTTGTTGGCAAATCTAGGGGTGACATCAGCTAGATCTTGGGAGGTTAATGATAACCTGCCCATTGAATTAATAGCTTTGCTTAATAGCGATAGCTCCTAATTCGTTGGAGGAAGTTGTCTTTCAGTCCAAGTTGATTAGACTCTTAGCACTTGTGATGTTCATCAAAATTCATGGAAATATGAGTTGTATTTGTAGGAGGATCCTAGCCATCATTTTATTCAATACCTCGGTTGGCAGGCCCACACGCTTTCTAGGTGCTTCTCTTCCTTTGGCCTTAGTGTTGAATTGCATTCTTAGGTTGTGTGCTCTTGATTTTGTGAACTACTCACCATTGAAGATGGTTGGGGATAGGTCTAGAACTGAGCCTCTTTCATGTGATGAGTTCAAAGCTAATGTCGATGTCTGGGAAATTTTATAGAAAGGTGGGGTAACCCTTTTCATGGAGAAACTTCATGGGTTTAAAATGAATGTCTCTTAGGATTTCGTCGATGCTTGGCATGGTCGGGTGTTGAGCATATTTGGCAAGGACATCACTATCGGTGAGGAGTTCATCGTGGAAGTCACTAGGTTTTCCACTGAAGGAAGGAAATTTTACAGGGAGAAAGCTATGTCAAGGGCTACCAGAATGATTTTTTTTCAGGATGGGGAGAGGGCCAAAATGGTGAGGCTCAATTGTACGGGTTATGATCGAACCAAAATCAAGCCTATTTGGGGTGAGGTGGCTATGGCATTGATGCATTATTTTAATTTACATGGGAGGTACTCGACTCTATATGGGCATCATTTCATGATGCTTAATCACTTCTGTCATGGTAAGTTTATCTCTTTCCCTTTCTATCTTCTACTTTCTTTGGAAGATGGGATTACGGACTATAGAAGGAATCCTAGGAATCCCTTCTTGCATGAGGGTTTAATGTTTCTTCTTATGGAACATATAAATGCTAATTATGTTATTGAGCCCCTTATTCCTGTTAAATCTAATAAATCCAAGAAGAGGGAGAAGGGGAGTGGGAAATTTCAGATTGAGGAGGTGGATGGTAGTGTTGGTACATAAATTGAGGAGGAATCTGATGCGTTGTCGGATGGCTACCACACAGACTTGGATTATACTCCTTTTGGGAGAAAGAAATGTTCTGCTAAAAAGGTTAAGTCTTCCACTCCATGTGTGAAACACAAAATTCAGGCGACTTGTGATGAGGAGGTTGTGGAGGTTAAAGCTAGTAGAAGGAAGACTAGGAATTAGGGGTCAGTGTGTTCCTAGGAAATTGAGGATAAGCTGCAAGAGGGTATTGGTGTTAATAAGGCCAGAGAGGTGGTAGATGTGGTGAATGATGATCTGGACTATGGTGGTGATGGGGGGCCCCAATGGTAGGGACAATGAACAGTGTGGTGGATGTGGAGGAGTCTCTGACTGTGTCAGAATCTAAATACAAGGGTAAGGTTAAGGTTGATTCTCCTTAGGGTTTCCAAGATGACGACCCACCCATGAGTTCCCATTAAGGGAGGGGCTTGTACTGGGGTGCGATGGACTGCATGCAAGTGTCTGGTCTAGTCAAGGAAGGGGCTGATATTTCCTTTAATTTGCTTATGTAGCTGGTTTAGGAGGTTCAGGACCTCCATAACAAGTATGACACGATTGATCGATGCAATATTTCTACACTTAGAAGCTTAAAGGAGAAGGAATCCATTTTCAATATGGTTAAATCATTGAATTATAGCCTTGGCATTATGGCGGAGGATGTGTCCAATTTTAAGAAAGATCATGGTCCTAGGTTGTCCACGGTGGAGAGGAACTCTCTGCTATTACGCAAAGACCTTAATACGGTGATTAACATTAGCAAAGAGAAGCTTGAATCCTTGGCTGAAGGTTTGGTGTTCCTGAATGAAAAGGCTAGGGAATGGATTGGGAGAGCGTTGTTTAGTGATTCGATGAACCAGGATGAGGGAGGGGAGGCTAAAAAGAGTTTGCAGGCTGTGGACTTGGGCATGGGACCGAGTGTTCGCACTCGGAGCAAAACCAAGAAGAGCAAGATGGTGTTGAGGTAGGATGTTGAGGAGATCATGGAAATGCACGACAAGGTGATTTCAAAGGATCTATAAGTAGCTATAATGTTAAAGGAACTTCTTTAGATGTTTCTTGTTATGTTATCTTTTTGTCTAGTTTTTTGTTTCGTTGGTTGTTGTTTGTTGATGGGGTATTGATTGTTGTGTAATCAACTTGTTTTTTGGTGTTGGTTTGGCAGCCAATCTACTATATCTTTGTTGGATTTCTCTTTTTGTACAAGGTTTCAAGGCCCCTTCAAAACCTGTTTATCGCTAATAAACAAGGAACTCTTGTAGAAAAAAAAGAAACTTCTTATACAAAAATTTTAATATCTTGCATAGCCATATGAAGCCCTTGCATAATTATTGAATTTTCTAGTTTTTATAATTTTTAAACCCTCAAGTGGGTTACCTATGGGTTGGGGGCTTATTTAAGGTTATATTCATAATTTCCCTTAAAGAAGGGTGGCAGTTTTTTGAGTTTTTGGGAAGGGTATAGTGTTTAGTATTCTAAACTTATTTATGAGAATGGACTCAATGGGGTGTAGTGTCCAAAAATATCACCCACCTCCTCTTAATGGTGAGAGGACTTGCTTGTTGGAGTGAAGCACACTCCAAACCTTTTATCTCCCCAAACATCTCACACCCAAGTGTGAGCACATGTGGGGATTTGAGCCTGAGGAATGAATAAGAGAGTGACATGTGTAACCCTCTCATTCAAGGGATTCAAACTTGGGATGGACCTATATTTATTTTCCATTGGAAGAATGGGAGATGGTTATTATTTTTGCTACTCTTGAATTTTCATATGAGTTTTGGGGGACGGGTTGATCTTGTTGGTTTGGAAAAGGGAAGTGGAAAATCTTGGTTGGGAGCTCTTCATCAATCTAATATCACCTTGAGAAGATTTTTTGAGGTAGGAATTTTGTTTAAATTTTGCATTTGGGGTTTTCTTTATATGTTTTATGATTATGCATTTGGATGGGATAATGTCTAGTATATTGGATTTTTGTTGTTGTTATGTGTATTATTGATAAATGGATTATGGAGGCCATGCTCACCCATTTTGGGAAGAATAACCTCAAGGGGTGAGAGGGCAGGACCCTTCGTGGGAAGAAATCCCTCTTTAGAGTTCGAGAGAGGAAATGGGTATGAGTACCCCACTTTGGTATGTGTTACTATGGAGATTTGGGTGAGACATATGGTATAGAAATGGAGTTTTGGTGGAGATTTAAGGATTAATGTGGAATATGGTTTAAATATACTCCCAATAGAGTGTTGTCCACTCTCTCCCCCCATTCATTGGTCCTATGTGGATTCAAGTGTTAAAAAGTATGTAGGGAGTTGTAGGTATGTTTGAGTTTCCTTCACACATTGTTTTATGTTGTATGTTTGATTGTACACCCATTTCCCTTTGGGAGTCTCCTAGCTCAGGGTTGGCTAGTTTTTCTAGCCAATGCTTGAGTGGTGAGTACTAATAGGTCTAGATAATAGTTTGTTTTCTGTTGGTTTTATGCAGACTTTAAGATACTTTTAAACACACTTCCTAACAATATTCCATATCATATTATCCTTTTTGTATCCATTATACAAACCTAAGACCCAAAAACATGGTGATGGAATTATGGTTTAATATATTAGCATTAAATGGTTTATATGAATATGTGCATGAAAATGTGGATGGAAAGTTATGTTTAATTATGGTGGTTATCCTTGTGTACATATTTTGTGAAACTAACTTGTTTGAAGCAAAAAGAGGAACCATGGTACATAGTCGTTGTGGGATGAACCCATAGCAAAAGGGAGCATTGGATACCAAAATAGAGGAAGTTGCAGAAATAGTTGAACATGGTGATTATTGGTTAAAGGCATTTAATTAAGATAGAATGTGCGCTATCATAAACAGTTAATACACGTTGAAGAAGAGGTCATTCTAATATGGTAGTTTGATAGATGGACATATCATTGAATGTATTTTGTTTTGACAAAGTTCTAGTTTGATAGGGTTCTCTTTCTTTTCAGTTATAGGTTGAATAATCCCAAATCTTGAATCCATGCTCTAGATATCTGGGAGTGGAATTAATGATTTTGGTTAAAGTTGTTGCTTTCAATAAAGACTCCTTCATTTTGTATATAACTGATGGTTGAGATTGTAGCTTAATTAGTTGGTTGTTCATAGTTTATACTATCTATTATTTCCAGTTGAAACATGAATCTACGAAATGGTTAAATTCAGTTTGTGTAATAGTACTTTGTAATCTTTCATCTTATGTAATAAATGGAGATCAATTCATGAGATGCATGAAATCTATTAGTTCTAAGATTAATTTTGGTTAAGTGATCTGAACTGTTACTTGAGCAGGCCACTCAAGGTATTGTTCTTCACTTCATCTTTCAGTTATTTATTTCTATTGGTAGTTGTTGATGTTATAGCGGCGGGAGATATCTTTCTCTCAAATGTAAATGATAAATAATTAATAAGGCAAGTCGGCCTTAATTACAAATTAAATTTTATTTCTTAAAGGAGGTCAACCTATATGAAGAGACACCTTGTTTTGTATATAAGCAAGGAGAAGACTTGTCATTTAATCATCAATTCCAAAACATCAAGTTCTCACCTTAGCAGCAGATCAATTTCAAGGAGGATCATATTCATTTGTATATTTGCATCAAGGTGTGATGCTATTATTCATTGTAATGATTTAGCCTTGAGTAAGGCCAAACTTGTAAAGTAGATTTCTGCTCTTGTTCATCTGATATCTATATATAAGAGATATATATTTTATTGGGTTTTTCTCCCTCGACTAGGAGGGTTTTCCCAGGGTTAAAGTGTTGTGTTTATCGTTCATGTGTTGTATTTCTTCTTATGGCAAATCTGATCCTAAAAATAACATGGTATCAGAGCCAAGTTTAAGAAAGGATCTTATCAGATTTGGGTGAGCAGTCAAGACAACTCTTCGAGCATCATTCTGGAAATTGCATATTTATTGAATTTGTATTTTGGGAATATCTGAGAATGAGAACTCTCAGGATTCTTTGCTATGTTTGGACAGAAACCCATCACGACATTATCTTAGTGTTAAATTATGGGATCTCATACTCTGACAAGCATCCTTGGCACAGATTTTTTGTAAGGACTCATATTCATTTTCCATGCCAGAATGAATATAGAATTGGCGAAAGGTCACATTCTATAAGGATTGCAATATTTTAATCGCCAACCATGATATTAGGAGTGCTCAGAGATTTATCATTGCAAAAGAAGACAAAGAAGTATTGACTTGTCCAATGTTGCTTGGGTGTTTACTCATATCATGACTATTTTTGGACAGGGATTACTTTTGGGTTGTTTCTGTAGGAATCGTTCTATTTTGGAAATCAAGTAAAGACAAATTTATTTTCCAGTAAGTTGCTTGAGATAAGACAAAGATTGGAGCCAGGCGCACAAGGAGATTAAGAACAACGATTAGAAAAAGAAAACAAATTACAATATATCCACTCGACAGCTGACAAACAAGGAATAATAAGACAAGAGACATTTAGAATAAATCAAGTCCACATCAGCGTCAAAGGCAAGCAGGATAAAATTATCGGGAGCTACTTAGGTGTATATGAAGACAAGCATATCACATAAGACAAGATTAAAAGACACCTAAGGAAAATAGTGACGGGAATAAATTAAATCAATCGTTGTTTGCTTCTCTTCAGCGCCCAACTTGAAGACATCACCTGAATTTTTGATGGGAGAATTATAATCATTATCGGACCTTGATAGGAAAGGATAGTCACCAAGAATGAAGAAGACAAATATTTATGGAATCGTGGAACTCTTGCAGAGGAACAAATATTATTTTTTTGGAGTTTGATATCAAAGTGTGGGAGCTACTAGGACAAGTCAGATGATCATAGTCTGTAGTGGCTAATATTTATATCATTCGAGCCTCCTTATCTATTGTCATATAAGAGAAATAGGTGGTGAAGTGTCGATTTCATAAGAATAGAGGAAGTCGTCTAATATCAACATCCACAGGAGAGGATGCATCCTTGGGAGAGGTCACCATCGTGGATAAAGGTCGGGGCTTCTAGCGACTAGGACACAACTATTTATATATATATATATCTCTTCAGTATCCAGGAAACATTAATTAGCAAGCTCAGACATTCTCAAGTGATTGATCTAAAAAATATGAGGTCAATTACATGGGATGGAAACACTGAAGGTGGCAAAGATGAGACACAACTACTGGTCTAGCCTAATGGTGTACCAACATAAAGAGATAAGTATTTTATGCTTGTACCTTGAATTTAAATTTTATGTAGTTAATAATAATTCATGTAATTGGGAATAGTGAATCTGTATGCTTCTAGCATTGGCATTTCTCTTCGAGATAGTTTAATTATATGAACTATTATTAATCTCTCTAAAATGCTTCCAGGACGGATCGAGGAGAAAAAGGATGATGAGAGATTGCATAAGGAATTCAAGGGAGGAAGAGCTTGATGCATCCTGTGAGGAAGTCACGCAAGCTAAAGAAATGAACAAACATGGAGACATAGCTTGTTGCCTTGGGATTGAGCTAGTGGTGCATAACTCTCATGATTCTTCACTCGAGGGCACAAGGTTGGGTCAGCCTTAGATGGAGAATTTGAGATCAATTTCTTTGAAGAGGAGGAAATAACATTCAGAGGGAGTCTGACAAACCAACAGAGGAAACCTTGGACGAGGAGGTCAGAAGGTTGATGCAAGTACTTGTAGCTTTAGAGGGAGTCTCATCATCATGAAGATTTTTTGTAGTGTATATTTCTCTGTGACAGAGAAGTATGAGGTGAAAGCCCTTGTAGTGTATATTTCTTTGTGACAGAGAAGTATGAGGTGAAAGCCCTTGTAGTGTATATTTCTCTGTGATGGAGAAGTATGACGTGAAATCCCTTGTAGTGTATATTTCTCTGAGACGAAGAAATATGAGGTGTGAGCCCTTGTTCATCTCTGAGACTGAGATGAGACATCATGTTGAGAGACTCCATGACGAAATCACGTTGAGAGACTCCGTGATGAACCCTTTGTACTTGTGTTTTTCCACACATGGGAGTAGCCATGGTGGACGTCATGTTGAGAGACTCCATGACGACATCACGTTGAGAGACTCTGTGATGGGCACTTGTATGTGTGTTTCTTTCCACACATGGGAGTAGCCATGGTGGATGTCATCACGTTGAGAGACTTTGTGATGTATTCTTTTTCACAAATGGGTGTATCCATTGTGGATGTCATGTTGAGAGACTCCATGACATGGATATATAAAAAGATACCTCCCTAGCTAAGAGGGATTGTTGATGTTATAGCGGCGAGAGATATCTTTCTCTCAAATTTAAATGATACATAATTAATAAGGAAAGTCAGCCTTAATAAAAAATTATATTTTATTTCTTAAAGGAGGCTGACCTATATGAAGATACACCTTGTTGTGTATATAAGAAAGGATAAGACTTGTCATTTAATCATCAATTTCAAAACTTCAAGTCCGCACCTTAGCAATAGATCTTCATTTGGTAGCAGCAAATCAATTTCAAGGAGGATCATATTCATTTGTATATTTGCAATTATTCATTGTAATAATTCAACCTTGAGTAAGGCTAGACTTGCAAAGAAAATTTCTACTCTTGTTCATTTGATATCTATATATAAGAGATATATATTTTGTTGGGTTTTTCTCCCTCGAGTAGGAGGGTTTCCCAAGGTAAAAGTGTTGTGTTTATTTTTCATGTTTTTTTGTATTTCTTCTTATTGCAAATCTGATCCTAAAACTAACAATAGTTAATATTAGTTTACTATTGTTCATGAATTATGTGCAAGATAACTGAGATTTCATTTCTTGCTTACTACAAGTAATGCTTAGGAACATGCATGTAATAATTATTAGTAATACTCCGGAGGTCAACTTAGTTGAGTTAGTAATCTTAATCATGTTTTTGGTTAACTTAGTATCATTTTGTTAGCAATAGTTTATTTATAGCCTTTACTATAGGTACTTGTAGCAACTAAGTTTTAGTTATACTTTTACTATTTTACAGTTTTGTGAATTTCCAACAACTAGAATAACTTCAAAAGGATAGTTTGGGAAATTTAAGTCCATGAAGGCATATATAATGTTGCACCATCATAAACTTACGCACCTTGGTTGATGATTTAATGTAGTCTTAAGCAATGTCAAGTGGACTATTTAGTTAGTTGACCCTCTGAATTAAGTGACTTTCACCAAGTTTACAAAAAATTAGCTTAGACTCTACATTTTTGGTGTCATTGTTGGGGATGGTACTATCTTCATAGACCTTTCTTATAGTTTTCATAGCTAAGTTTCCCTTTTTAAGCATTAGGACTATTAGAAATCACCTTTTTCAACACCGACCTACTAACATTGTGCAAGGTCATAGCCATACAAGGAAAAATCTGCCGTATGTGGATGTGAAGAGATTTAACCAAGGAAGATTCATCCCTTCAGACACTCAAGATAGAGAAGATACTAGTGGTTTTGTTGAGTATATCGCGAAGATTGTTGAAAAAGTAGATATTGTCCTTCCATCTTCATTATCATCATCATCTTCCACATCTATTGAAGGGACCTTCTGAAAAATGGTAGATGCAGCAGTAGATGACCCAGAGCATGGTACCTTTGAGTTCCCTCTTACTGACCAAGCCAGAGCTACTGTGCTAAAAAATATTCCACCATCAGTATTACCAATATTTTATGGCTTAGTAACTAAGGACCTAGATACCTTCCTCTTTGAGTTTGATGTCCTGTGCGGAAGTTATGATTACACTACCAATGCCCACCAACTCAAGCTCTTCCTAGCTACTCTTAAAGATACTGCCCTTATATGGTTTATGGGGCTTGGCAAGGATGTTGTTCTAGATTGAGACGCCATGAAGAAAAATTTCTTGGAAAAATACAAGGACTATTGCAGAGGATTAGACTGAAGAAGAGATGACATTTTCTCAATGTCTCATAAAGAGGATGAGCCACTAGAAGACTATGTGGAAAGATTTCAATTTGCTTTGAAGAAGAACCCACAACATAAACTATCGAAGGAATCCCTTAAATTAGTATTCTTAAGGGGAATTAATGAAGAATGTATGGATGCCCTCAAGCTTATTGGGGGAGGAGACATTTCTACAGGTCCATTTGAAGACATTTGTAAAGTTTTTAGGAATGATTCTAGGACTCTTTCCAAGAAGCCAAGAGCGAAGAGGTCATCAATCAAAAGTAAGTCCTCTAATGGGGTTTCCAAAGTTGAAATTAATAATTTATTGTCCAACATGAAACAGGATATAATCAGTCATCTAATAACATAGCTGGACACTCTCCACATCAAGAAGAAGTAGGAGGAAGAAAAAGCCATGCTCATTGAGTATTGCCCTAACTGTAGGCAGAGGAAAGGCAATTGTAAGTGCAAACGAGTGGCTAGTATCTAGCAAGAAAGGATTGAGAAACCATATTTCTAGTCAACTGAAGGAGATGATGGAAAAATATTCTACTTAGCACAAAGGAGGCCATGGTAGCAAAGACAAGGTATACCACCAAACCCCCTTAGTTTCAATCCATCTTTCCCTTTGAGCAATCAAATTTTTTTTGCTTGGAACACTCAACCCTTGCAAAAAAATTAGAACCAGTGGAAGAATCTTCAACAATGGCCACAAGCCCAGCCAAATTGGAACCAACAACCAAACCCATGGCCACATCAAAACCTTCAAGGTCCTAATTACAATTCACAATGGCCAAACTAGAAAAATCAATGGCAACCTTAGTGGTAGAAAGGCCAATAATGGTAGCAACCCAATATGACCTATCAACATCCCATGCTCCCTCCTCCAAAATAATAACAAGCTTTGATGCCTCCATCAAATCCTTAATCTTAGCCACCTAAACAAGCAAAAATACCTGCCCAACCTGCACCTTACCCTAACACTAAGCTTGTTCAGCAGACTTATACTAACGAAGCTATGCAGTACCCCACTTATGGGGTAGAGGTGAGTGTTGTCCACCTTAGATTAGGAAAACAACTTGTTGGGCCTTCATCCCCCCAAATTATAGAAATGGAGGATGAGGAACCTGTATTTGAGGCTTCTAATAAACCACCTTTGGAGCCTAACCAAAATCAAGTACACCAAACTACCTTAAATCCCAAGCCACCTTTTCCTGAATGCCTAGCTTTGCAAAAGCATCACACATAGGCTGAGACCGACCTTTTAGGGAAGTTGAAAGATGTTAACATAAAAATACCACTCATCTAATCTATCAAAGACATTCCCATCTACACTAAGACAGTAAGAGATCCATGTCTTAAGAAATCAGGTAGAAAAAGGAAAGATCCACAAATAGTTTATGTTTTGAGGAATATTGCAAACATCATGTTGGGGAACATTACAGTCCCTAAGTATATTTACCCTAGTAGTCTAGTTGTGGACATTAAGATCAATGGGACCCTCATTAAAAAAACTTTGATAGACCTAGGGGCAGCCATCAATGTCATGAAAAAAGAAACAATGCAGTTGCTTTAGTTGGTCAACCTCAGGCCTACACAAATTGTCTTGCAATTAGCTGATAGGTCCATAGTTAAACTTGAGGGGATTATTGAAGACCTAGTTATTGCATTGGATTCATGGGATTACCTTGCAAAATTCATAGTATTGCAACCCAAAGTTAATCTTGCAGGTTACCCACTCATCCTGGGCAGGCCTTGGTTAGCAACAATTGATGCATTCATAGGATGCAGATCTGGTAAAATGATAATATCCAATGGGACAGTCACAAATAACTTGGTTCTTTATCCACCTGCCCAACCATATGTAGACCTGGAGCACTCTATTTGGCTCAATTTGGGTGAAGAGGAGGAAGATAGTTGCTCTCTTCATACATTGATGACTATTGAGCGCAACCCCTTATTGGATGACCAAGATGAAGATGAGCTTATCGCTCATATAATTCAAAATGACTATGGTAGGAGCCTACAACAACATGATTATCTCATATGCCTACAAGAGCCCTTGCAAAGTATTGTACCTATTGATTCTACATAAGAGATATCACAACTATTTCATTCACTACTCCCTCAACAATGTTTACCAATCATACCAAGCCTTGATCCCTCATTAGTTCAAGAGTTATCAAAGGAGTTGGAAATTTTGCTAGGGAGGATGTTAAATATTAATAATGCCCTGATTGAGGAACAACATAATTCTCTGAAATTAATGTTGCAAGCACACTTAGTTGCATTTGCATGGGATTACCATGATATGAGGGGCATTGATCCTGATCTTTGCATGCATAGGATTTACATTAATGAAGGCTATAAACCTATCAGACAACCACAAAGATGCATGAATCCAACTCTAAGAGATATGGTGAAAGTTGAATTGTAAAAGCTTTTAGATACCAGCTTTATATACCCTATTTCAGATAGTGAATGAGTTTCACAATTGGTTATAGTTCCCAAGAAAGTGGGGAAATGGAGAGTGTGTGTTGATTACAAGGAAGAAAATACCGCCACAAGGAAAGATCACTTTCCACTACCATTTATTGACCAAGTTCTTGATTCTTTGGTTGGAAAGAAATATTTTTCATTTCTTGATGGTTCCAGTGGTTATAACCAGATCAAAATTGCACCAAAAGATCAAGATAAGACCACATTTACCCGCCCTGGGGAACTTATGCATATTATGTTTTACCTTTTGGATTGTGCAATGCTCTAGCTACCTTTCAAAGAGCAGTACCCAACATATTTTCTGATTTTGCACACAACTGCATGGAGATATACATGGACGATTTCACCACTTATGGTGAAAGTCATGATGAATCTCTTAGTAACCTGGAGAAAGTGTTGAAAAGATGCAAGGAACACAATTTATCCCTCAACAATGAGAAGTGTTTCATGATGATGAAACAAGGCATTGTGTTAGGACACTTTATATCTAGTGAAGGCATACAAGTTGATCCAAAGAAGATTGAGATTGTATCTACCCTACCTGTACAACAAAAACAAAAAGATGTAAGAAGCTTCCTTGGACATGCAGGTTACTATAGGCGATTCATCCAAGATTTTTGTAACATTGTTACACCTTTGTTTATTTTGTTGACAAAGGATTGTGAATTTGATTGGATTGAAGGCTATCAGAGTTCATTTGAAAAACTAAAGGTAGCTCTAACTCATGCACTAGTTCTAAGAGGCCCAAATTGGACATTGCCATTTCACATCCACACTGATGCATCTGACTTTGCAATAGGAGAAGTCCTAGGGCAGAAAGAAGGGAATAAGGAATATGCAATCTATTATATCTTCAAAAACCTCCAAGGAGCATAGTTGAACTACACTATGATTGAAAAATAAATGCTTGCAGTTGTCTACGCCATTAACAAGTTCATACATTATATAACTAGTTATCAAGTGTTCATACATACAGATCATACGACCATTAGGTACTTATGCAATGGATTCAAAGTACAACTATTGAGTGGGGAGAGTGGGAATATTCTAACAAGGATGGGGCACCCACTAAAATTTGGAATAGATCCTTCTGAGAAGCTGCTGCAAGCATTATTAGTATAGGAATCTACCCATGCCTTTAACAATGAGTCCCACTATAGGGGATAGGGCGTTGTGGGTCATCGAGCCTTCTATAGAAGTTTGTTGGCCTAGAATGAATAAACCAGTGGTAGGTGGAAGACTTGTAAGGTGGTTATTGTTGTTGCAAGAATTTGACATAATAATTGTATACAAGCCTGGAAAGGCTAATGTAGTTGTTGATTTCCTGTGTAGATTGCCTACCCAATCATCAGAAGGAATAATTGTTGATTCTTTCCCTAATGAGCATCTATTTTCTCTAAATGTACACACACCATGGTATGTTAATATAGCAAACTATTTGGTGTCAAGACAGATTCCAAGTTACTTTTCTCCAAGGGAGAAAAGGCAATTGGTTCATAAATGCTTCCCTTATTCATGGTTTTTTGGATTTTTGTTTTACACTGGCCCAAATAACATTATGAGAAGGTGTATTAGGGAGGATGAAGTGTTTGACATATTGAAAGCATGCCATGATGAACCTTGTGGTGGACATTTTGCAGCCAAAAGGACAACTTTCAAGATCTTGACAATGGGATATTATTGGCCCACTTTACATAAGGACTTTGTTAAATATACTAGAAGTTCTGACCACTGCCAGAGGATGGGAAGACCCACAAGAAGTGATGAAATGCATTTACAACCCCAGCTGGTCCTGGCTCCTTTTGACAAATGGGGGCTATATTTTATTAAACCTATCTCTCCCAGTTCAAATAATAAAGAATACATATTGGTATGCACTGATTACTTAACCAAACGGGTTGAAGTAAAATCATTGTAGTTTTCCAGAGATGGAAATGTTGCAAATTTTTTATATGAGGACATCTTCGCCAGATATGGTGTACCAAAAGAAATAGTGAATGATCAAGGACCACAATTCACATCAGATCTAATTGCAAAGTTGGTAGAAGAATATCAGATCTGGCACAAGAAATCTAACCCATATCATCCTCAAGCTAATGGACAAGTAGAGGTTACCAATAGGGAAATTCAAAATATATTGACAAAAACATTGCAGCTCCATATAAGAGATTGGGTATCCAAATTGCCAGAATTTGTGTGGGCATACAGAACCATGCATGGAGGACAATAATAGGGTTTACCCCTTATGAGCTATTTTATGGTAAAACAATAGTATTGCCTATATAATTTGAATATAAAACTCCAAGGACAACAGTGGAGTTAGGCATAGATTAAACAAAGGCACTAAAGGAAAGGTTACACTCTTTTAATGGGTTGGATGAAATCTGCATGGAAGCATTCCATCATACAAAGGTTATGCAACAATAGCACATGAAATGGCATGATCAATTTATCAAAACAAAATAATTTAATGAAGGAGATTGGGCTCTATTGTGTGACTCACAATATAAGGATTTCAAGGGAAAATTCCAGTCTAGGTAGTTAGGCCCTTATGAAATTAGTAAGGTTTATCCAAAAGGAGTTTGCATACCATTGATGCAACCTGGTTCTCCCTTCTTGTTAATGGACACAAACTCAAGTTATATAAGAAACCAATACAACATGATGACTTCATCTTCTCACTCATACAACAATATGGCACTCACAGTGAGCTTGAAACATAATCTGATTAACAAAGTCCTACATCTATACTGAGGGACATGCCAAGCATGTTTGGTAATCTAGCGGTTGAGTTGCAAAACTCAGCCCCTAAAGTCACCAAACCTAATTTTCCATGCTTTAAAACACATGCACACACAACACAATATTTATGCACACACTGCACAGTTATGATAATACTTAGGCTATCTTCACATGAGACCTGTTCACCATATTCATAAGGTACCTGATATCATAGGGACCTATAGCTTCACACTACCTGCATTTTGATAGGGACCTGACACTGTAGGCGCTCATAGCAACGTTCGATGACTAGAGAGAATATTTTATTCCTTTGGCATAATATTTATTGCAAGGTTATGAGCATTCATTTCCATTATACCCATATATTCATCCTAAATATTGCAGCATAATTATTTTATTGTCTACATACATTTCAAATCTTTCATTTTGTCACATCACTAGCTTGCATCTATCTCACCGTATCCACTTGCCATCCAAGATACTTATTACCTTGCATTTAATATTTGTCCCATAAAATCCATAACCGCATATATTCTTTCCGTTTTCACGTGCCACTGATGGTTATTTTCGCACGATGGTACTTAAGGTATACTATTATGATTATGCAAGCTTTCTTTAAACTTTTTATGCACTTTTATTTCATTTCCACACATGTGAATTATTAAATTATTAAATTCCATCAACTCACATTTATATCGCCTCTAAATCATCATTTTAAAGTGAGGTCACTTCACCCATTAAGTTGGGGGGTACACTTAATCTATCTTTTCGCTAGTCTTTTCAAATTTGTCACCCTAATCGAATTAATGAAATCATGACATGCAAAGCCTAGAGTTATGTTTTTATTGCTATTTCTGCTCACTACCATTTCTGCAATTCCTAAAACTTGAAACCCTATAGAATTTGTAAGAACCTTAGCTTGGTTTCTATTAGAGTTAAATTTGACAAGGGATCTATAGCTATAGTCTACTGTGGTAGTAAGAATACATTTGGAAACTAAGGTTTTGAAGTTATAAGTGAAGATGAAGGTGGTAGGTAGAGACTGAGTTGAACTCTTGAGTTGATTTGGTATATTGAGCAATAAAGAGAACTAAGATGGGAGGAGATGTCATAAGGAGAGAGTTGACAACTCATCAACAGATTTTGGAGGACGTAGTTGTCCTTCCTATATTCACAAGGGTTGGATGGCTCAACTATTTCCTAAAATTGACAGAGTATGGTGATGATTTAACGAGAAGATTTGCATAAACTATTCAATACGACAAAGCCATGGTAAAAAGACTTTATGTGGATGCTTCAGAGACCACCATTGCTCAAGTAATTGGATTGCCAAGGATGAGAGCAGAATTTCCAGCTAGATCTGATGTAGTTACAACTCGGGAGGAATTTTGTACAAGAGGAGAGGAATTGGATTCCTCATCACAAGGTACAAAAAGAATGTCTCTCCACTAGTTATGGGCAAGGTGTGCTTCTTATATTGTCAAATATATTACATGTGATGGGAGACAAAATATGTTGTATACTATCCATTTTAAGTTATTAAGTCATCTTAGGCATAACAGGATAGTCAATGTACCTAATTTTCTATACCACCTATTGAAAAGAATGGCTTTGGAGTATTGGAAAAGACAATCTAATACTTCTCTCTCTCACCATTGCTTGGTTACCCTGCTGATAAAAAGAAGCCTAAGAATTAAGTACCCACAAGTAAGGTGGGAGGATTTTAGGGCTGAGGAGTGTAATGACATCAACAGTTTGTTGGTAATTCCTAGAAATATAGGAATTCAATATGAACCACAAATTGAGCTCGAAGAGGAAAACCCTCATAATTCACCTGTGGCCTCACCTGCCCGCAACCAAAGAAAACATGTAGAACTTGAAGAGCCAAAGTCTGGAGCGTCCAAAAATCAGGAGTTACCTTTTGCTTCAAAGCCACATAAGTCTAAAATCAGGATAAGTAGTGTATCCACTACTTCCACACCCTCTAAACTAGAGGAAGAGGATCCAAAAGGAAAAAATATTGTTCAGAAGAAGAAAAAGGGAGTTAAAAAGGAGAAGAAGAAAGTTGAAGCAGAGATACTTACACCTAGACATTCTGGTAGGATTAGGCAACAAAATGTTGCAAAGGGAGGTACAGGGGAACCTGAGGGAGAAGAGGAGAATAGAGAACAATTCTAGGAAAATCAACACCAGCAGGAACAACAGTAGGAAAATGTCACAATTGTGAAGATTGATTCTAAACTAGGAGGGAATGCCCCTAGTGATATGAATGCTCCTATGAAAAAGAGTAGGTATGTGATAATGAATTATGATTCTAAATCAAAAGTTTTATTTACTGCAGAGAAACCAAGAACAAAAGCTCCAGATAGTCCCATATATGGAGAATATGAAGGAGGGAATGAGCAGTTTGAAGGTAGAGAAGAAGTTTATCTTGAGGAGAGGAATGTGAGGCAAGAACTCTAGGAAGCACTAGATACAATTAAACATCTAGAGGAGTTAGTGAAAAACTATGAGCATAAGGACAAAGAAAGGGAAGCCAAAATGAAGGAGATGGAGGAAAATTTCTAGTTGTATGGTCATGATGCTAAGTTCGATTTGCTAGCACAATTGGCTGTTACCAAGACAGGGGATAAGGAACTAGTTGTCCCAAGTGAGAAACTCCCTCCTCTTAAAACTCTTGGTTATCACACATCTTTCTCTCTAGGTTACCAATTGTGGAATGTAACTAATGAGTTTGAAAGAGAAAAAGAAAAATGGAAGAAGGAAAAGGAGAGATATATGCAATAATTGGAAAAGAAAGAAATGGAATTGAATAAGTCAACAGTCTGGTTGGAAGAAGTTGCAAATAAGGTTGCACAAATTGTCAAATGCAGGCCTCCACCCAGGACTTATGGATTGTTTCTACAAGAGAGGTACTTGTGTTTTCAGTTTAATAGATTGATTAGTAAACAATCAATTTCCATGAGTCAACCAGATGAGTTTCTTAAAAAAATTAATACTTCCACATTTGAGGACCAGGATCAATTGCGTGAATTTTATCTGCACAATTATATGATTCCTGATGAAACATAATGGAACCCCTTAATTTTTGTGGGGGATCTTCAAGTCAGAGCCGTTGCTTCTTACTATAGGAATGAACATCTTAGAGGAGAAATTATGGAAGAATATGATAAAAAGAGAAATCTGTTGCACTTCCAGTGAGGAGACGTTAAGGATTCAAAGACAATTATTTATGAGTGGATGAGACTTCTTGGGCATAAAGGAGTTGGCAAGATAATAATGAAACCCAGGAAGGAAGACTATGAGAGGATGAAAATGCTGGTTGTAGGAATTGTACAACAGTGTTATAAGTATGCGCAAAACTGATGGAATGAACTAACCCTTGAATTGCAAAAAAAGGAGCCACATTTTGTATACAACTTTACTGCTATGCTCTAGAGGGTGCAAAAATACATGGCAATTAGTATTAACAAAGGAGTTCATTGGATACCCCTTACATTTCAACCACCTATTCTCCTTTGTCCAATTCCACATTGTATTGGAGATAAAGGTGATAAATGTGAAAGGGAAGAAGCTATCAAAATGAGGTAGCTTTCAACATACCAAGGTTTTTATCTACAACAGGATCAAGGTGCTAGTATAGTCATGGACCTAAGGAAATTCGCTCTGTAGTATAATCAAGACCCTTAGTATTTTGCTTGGGGATAAGCAAAAAGTTAAGTTGGGGGGAAATGATAGGTCTAGATAATAATTTGTTTTCTATTGGTTTTATTCAGAATTTAAGATACTTTTAAACAAACTTTCTATCAATATTCCATATCATATTATCCTTTTTGTATCCATTATATAGACCTAAGACCCAAAAACATGGTGATGGAATTATGGTTTAATATATTAGCATTAAATGGTTTATATGAATATGTGTATGAAAATGTTGATGGAAAGTTATGTTTAATTATGGTGGTTATCATTATGTACATATTTTGTGAAACTAGCTTGTTTGCAGCAAAAAGAGGAACCATGATACAAAGTTGTTGTGGGATGAACCCGTAGCAAAAGGGAGCATTGGATACAGAAACAGGGGAAGCTGCAAACAATTGAACATGGTGATTATTGGTTAAAGGAATTTAATGAAGATAGAACGCATGCTATCATAAACAATTAATAAATGTTGAAGAAGAGGTCTTTTTGATATGGGACTTTGACAGATGGACATATGATTGAATGCATTTTGTTTTGATAGAGTTCTAGTCTGATAGGGTTCTCTTTCTTTTCAATTATAGGTTGAATAATTCTAAATCTTGAATCCATGTTCTAGATATCTAGGAGTGGAATTAATGATTTCGGTTAAAGTTGTTGCTTTCAATAAAGACTCCCTTAGTTTGTATATAACTAATGGTTGAGATTGTAGTTTAGTTAGTTAGTTTTCATAGTTTATACTATCTGTTATTTCCCGTTGAAACATGAATCTACAAAATGGTTAAATCCAATTTGTGTAAGAGTATTTTGCAATATTTCACTTATGTAATAAATGGAGATCAATTCATTAGATGCGTGAAATCTATTAGTTAGATTAAGTTCAGTTAAGTGGGAATAGTTACTTGAGTAGGACACTCAAGGTATTGTTATTCACTTCATCTTTCATTTATTTATTTTTATTGGTAGTTAATATTAGTTTACTGTTGTTCATGAATTGTGTGCAAGATAACTAAGATTTCAATTCTTGCTTACTAGAAGTGAATGCTTAGGAACATGCATGCAATTATAAGTAATACTTTACAGATCATTTTAGTTGAGTCAGTAATCTTAATCAGGTTTTTGGTTAACTTAGAATCATTTCATTAGCAATAGTTTGGTTACAGCCTTTATTGTAGGTACCCGTAGTAACTAAGTTTTAGTTATACTTTTACTGTTTTACAGTTTTGTGAATTTCCAGCAACTAGAATAACTTCAGAAGGATAGTTTAGGTAGTTTAAGTCCATGAAGGCATATATAATTCTACACCATCATAAGCTTACACACCTTGGTTGATGATTTAATATAGTCTTAAGCAGTGTCAAGTGGACTGTTCAATTAGTTGACCCTCTGAATTGAGTGACTTTCACCAAGTTTACAAAACATTAGCTTAGACTCTACAAGTACCACCATTAGCCTATGAAGGAGATATTTGGTTTTTATGTGTAGGTTGAAGAAGCTTGGCTACCTTACAGACCTAGAAAAGTTACAACCACAATCCATCCTAAAAATGTTAAGAAAATTACCTCTATGTACAAATTTCTTATTCTGCGAGGGAAAGAAAATGTTAAAGTGTGTAAGGACTTGAAGTCACCTCCCGAAAGTGCCTCGTATTATGTTTATTATAGTTGCAAAGTAGTAAAGTTGAACAATTAATATATGAACAATAACCTTGTTTCTTGTTATTTCTGTTATAATTGTATACCAATGTATTGCTATAGTTGAAATGAATGTGTAAATACAAATTATATATGAAGGGCTTGTTGTGTAATACTTGCTACAAAAATAGATTTTAAGAAGTTCATTTTCACCACTATATCAAGATTAAAATACATTTTCACCTAAACTAATTTGATAATCAATTGTTTCTCTTCTAAGTCATAAGCAAAATTTTAGAAATAATTTTATATTCATCATTTAACATCACTAGGATTTTTTTTGATAAATTTGATTGCTAATGTTTAGCTTATCCAAAAATATTTTAACATCTAAAAAACAAAATTCTATTAGATATGAACTCTTAGATCTTCAATATCAAGGATAAAAAAATGATACATTAATGATGTATATAAAGAAATTCAAATATCAATCTTTTACTATGTTATCAATGAGTAACTATTCAATATCAATATTCAAATACTACAATATCAATCATATTGTCAATTCTAACTAATTATCACATGTAAAATGAGTGACTTCACAAATCATCAACTAATGAAACTAAAGCATGCACTACTTCCAAATAACTATGAAATGAAAACCAATACTTCTTATTAATATCATCTTATCATATAATAACCAACATGATAGCTAGGACATAATGCTAACCAAGATTGTTAGTTTCAAAATATCCAAATGACCACTAAATGATGACATGTCCATAAAAATTAGCCAAGGCTAAATATTCCCAAAGATAACCAATTGACAACTAGGTAGAAATATATCAATTAAAAGAAAATGACATCTAAGATTTTGAATGACAACATTTTTGTTAACTAGATAATATGATAATGACTTAATGACAAAGCTAATTGGGATGACAGTCAACTTAAATCAAAAGAAAACTAAGCTTAGACATAATCAATTACAATGATAACTATCTTGATTAATTTGTGACAAGGCTATGGTATTCCCAAAATTTACTATGATATTAACCATTCAATAAGGATAACCAAAGAATAACAAATGTAAAACTATTGCTTGAAATGGATAAACTATCTAATTTGAAACACCCTATTTTTGATGAATTTAAATAAGAGTAATACATAACTCGAGAATGTGAATTGTAGATAGAAAACCATGAAATAAATGTTTGCATGAAATATAATTTCTTGATAGGTCTTAGAAACTTTCATGCAACAACAATTAGCAAGTGAAAATCCAAACACACCCTTTTACATCAACCTAACAAAGCCAAATAAAGTAGCATTTCAGAAAAAGGATTTAGACATCCATTTATAACATGCATGCAAAAGATGGAAGCATAGACTAGTCTTGCAAATTGTTTGGATAGAGAAACTTAAAGAGATATAAAAAATCTCATGGGTTGCCAAAATTGCAAGACAAATAATCATGTATTTGTTTTATGGTCTTTAAGAAAATAAAGACAAGTGTGAAATCCAAATTCTACAACCTTAGTGACAACTAATATCAAAAGAAAAAAAATAGAAATCAAGTATAATAATCCATCAAAACATAAATAAAACAAGCACTTAGATGATCATACATGCAATATTGAAAAGCCTAAACTAAACACAATCTATTTTTGATAGATCACCTCAAAATTATGAAATAAAAATAAAAATGTAAAGGTTACAAATAAAAAACATGCCATAGATCATGGGAGATAACAAATAGGGATAGACTCAAAAGAATACATAAGGAAAGGATACATTGCTCAAAAGAGGAAGATGCATTAGTTCAACCTTTTTTTTTCCACTCCCTACATTTCAAACACCTAAAATTCTTTAAATAGAGAGACAAAAACATGTCATGTGATCTATTAAAAGATTGCTTTAGAGTAATGAAATCTAATAAAATCGATTTGAAAAAATACATAAAACAATTCATAACTTATTGTCTTTGAAACATACTATTTTACTAGATTTATTGATCAAAGAGAAATATTTTATCATGGCATAAGATATCATTATCTAAAATGAAATATTAAATTCATATTTTTAAGAATGTTTAATAACATTAATAAGTGAGATTGTCAATTTAAGAAAATAAATAGATTTTATATATTTCAATTGATTTAATATGCATATATGAATAACACACATAGACAATATTCATAAAGAGATTTAAAGTCGTTAAATTATCTTTCTATAAAATGATCATTTTAGGCAACAAGGACTAGTTCTAGTGTTAAATCATATCATAAACCAACCTCAAAACATACTATAGAGAACAATGAACCAAACATCATCAAAAGCCATACACTTATGAATATCAATAAAAGGAAGATCAATAATCTTCATAGGATAACTCAAACGAAATTTGAAAAATGTGTGGGTATCAAATTACTTGATAAATGAAATAAAAGAAGGGTCATAACAAACTTGCTATTTGGAACTTGTATCTATGAAATAGATAGTCTTGACAAACACCTTTAGGAGTTTGCTAAGTGAGGATCTTTTTATGCCAAGTCTCTAGGTTCAAATTAATTGCTTGAGCAATGATAGAAGACATGCCAAGCAAACATGTAGTGCACCTAATTTCTTGTTAATGATGTAGATGTTAATGTAACTAATGATGTAATGTGATGCTTTGTTATGATGCGCTCTATTGAGTCTCTCTTTTAAATTCTTAAAAGTTCATTAGAGTTTGTCATTTTAATCAACATCTTAATAGAAGTGTTAATATTTTTTAGACTTAAGTAATCAAATAATGGCTAATAAGAAGGGAGTCCGCTTAAATCTATATTTGAATTTGAAAATTCTAGAATCATTCATACATCTATAAATTTGATCTAAAAAAGTAAGGATGATAATAGATCACAAAAAAAATATATATAATCAAATTAAATTTAAAATATTTAAAACTTTTATAGGTATTCAAACGTATGCAATTTTCACTCTTAGATGTGATAGAAGCAAATTTTATAAACAAATAAAGCCCGGACCGTTTGAGGCCTTCGTATCTCTTTATCACGCCCACCACGGATCGTTCTAGTCAAAGATTTTACAGTTGTAAAAGTTGGTTTGTTGAGACCCTGCGTTTGACTAAACATTCTACCTTTAAAATGTCAATGTTGCCCTGCATAAAAGGGGGAAATATGCTAAAATGGACAAATTCAAATAAATAATAAGTAAGATTCAAGCATGCTAAGCATAGTAAGAAGATTGAATGCAGCAAAACGATAAGTGCCCTGCCCGAGTCCCACCACTCCTGGCTCAATTCTGTCAATTCTCTGAGCTTTGTTGTCATCAATTGCAGGTCATCTTAAAGGGTTTCAGAAGCCTGTTCTGTCGACGTCTGCGTTGGCACAGGTTGAATCCTCGGTGGGGAACGCATCTTTCATACAAACTTCAATCTTGATAGGGTGGCCTCCATGCATGCAGTAATCTGACCCTTGAAAATCGCCGAATTTCGAATTTATTGGATGAAGTCCGGCGAAATTCGTGACTTAGCTGCCAAGTATGTCCAGAGCAATACATTGTTGGAAATAAGTACTTGAATTATTCTACATTTAGGTGTTGGTTATTAGGGAGGGGAAAGATAAAGATTTATTTTTTAGGTCACAGTCAAGTCAGATGCCAATTCAGAGTTTGAAATCCCCTCATTTGGAAGCTCACAAGAGGATTTATTTTTATTTGCCTTAAATATGTATGTGTCTTTACGCCGCACTGAAATCCTTGCCTGAAAAATATAGCAGGAGCTAACGCCTGATTTTGATAGAATTATGAAAGATTCGGGTAAGCCTAAAAAATGTGTGGGTGATGAGGTGATATCAACAGAGGGGGAGCGTGAATCGATGGATTTGCAGTCTGGTGTTTTTGGCATTGAGGGTTCCTGGCCTAGTATACCGCAGTTAACAAGTGTGCAAGATGTTTCTGTCGGAAGCGTTGCTACCACACGTGATGCTGATAACAATTACAGCATTGCAGACATATGTGTTGAAGATGATCCTAAACCTATCACTCAATTTCTCCCAGGTATGGAACTTTTTAAGAAGTCCTTTACCCTTTGCCTTTCTTAAGTATGCCTGTGTAACAAGAGAGAACAACTGCAAATGCTTGATGTCTGATTGCTTTGCATTGTTTCGAAAGGAAACATGGTTGTACGTTCATAAAAGTTGAATGTATCTTCAAATAATAGTCTTTTGTTGTATGAAATCCTTCCCTTGGAATTTGATTCCTGTAGCAGTACTTGTAACAAAGATTTTCTGACACCAATCGTGCAAGCAAATGTAGAGATCTATATGGTGTTAAAACTTGTGTGCATTATTTTGTGTCAGGACTCATGCAAAAATAATACTTGCATTGATTTGGTGGGTAGGTTATTCATCTTTTGACCTGAATCAAGTAACTACAAGCTCAAGAGAGTGCTCACCATCGAATCATAGAATTGAGAATGGGTCCAGGTTAAGTATTCAATTAATCGAACACAACCCTGAACTGGAGGGCGCTGAAATCGCTTCCTCTAGGGATTCGTCAATGCTATGCAGTAAATCATCTATTACAGAGCTTCCCAAAAGCATGGAAAAGGATGAAAATAGGCAAGTTCATCATGCATCAACAAAGCGGGTTGCTAACATTGCACTAAAGGATCTTGCAAAATACTTTGATGTGCCAATCACTGAAGCTTCTAGGAGGTTGGAGGTGGGACTTACAGTCCTAAAAAGGAAATGCAGAGAGTTTGGCATCCCACGGTGGCCACATAGAAAAATCAAGTCCCTTAACAATCTCATAGAGAATCTACAGGTGATCATGCCCATGGCCAGTTTTTGTTTCCAGGAAATTTTTGTTCCTTTTTGTATCGATAGCATATAGCCATCTCATGCTTGGTGTGAACGCAAAAATATTAGAAATAACTAAAATACTAAACCCATCTGAATTTGTATTGTTAAGACTGCTTTCACTGGACCCGTGACTTCGCTAATATATTCTCTATCTCAATACAAGTAGACTGGAAGACAAACATCACCACAAAGTGGGATAATACGTATACACAGTTTCATGATTTATAAAAATATGTTATTGTTATTATCATGAATCAAATCTTATGTTTGAAGGTGTGGTTCTTTTTTGACAGGAAGAAGCCAAGAGACAGGAGAGAGAGGACCAAGTTGCAGCCATGGCAGTAAAAAAAAGAACTAGGATATTGGAGACTGAGAAACGAAAAATTGAAGAAAAACCTGGGACAGACATACACAGGGATACAAAGAGGTTCCGACAGGACGTCTTCAAAAGAAGGCATAGGGCAAGGGTCCTTGAAAAGAAGTATGAATCTCTAGACACAAACTGGGAAGATGGAGATTCTTCAGTTTCTACCACTCTGACATTGATGATAGATCAAGCCAGCATGTCCCCATCTACCAAATAATTTGTGTTGTTGTATTGTCAGTTGTAGACCTTTTCGCTCATATCCATTTTGCCATACTCAGTTGTGCAGAATCTATGCATTTGCCAGACTTATTATGCAAAAACCTTTGCCTTCATGCAGAAGATATGCACTCCCTATGGAGTTTTGTTGCGTAGAACAAGATGAACTCTATGACCAGACCAATTATATATTTCAACTGGTTGGGGCAAATTAACTTGGCCGTTTCATATGTTTAGCACAAGAAAATTGCGGGAAAAAGACATTGGGAAACAGTCTATTCTTTATCTTTATTGTATTTCACTTTCTCAAAAACAATTCAAGATCTCAAGACTTGCACGCTAAGTACCCACTGGCTTTTGAGCATAAAGTGTAAAACTCATGTTTGGCTGTTGGCCTTTACCAATTAATTTGGGCGATGGTTTTTACTCATTATTTGAGCTGTATATCACATTGTTTTGCAACTGATAGTGTTTTTTAGGTTACATTGTCATTGTTCTGCTATATTCTTTATGCAATATTCCCCAGAACTGGTCATTTCTTACAATAAGGTTGATAGCAACTTTGAGCAACTTAATAAGGAGGAAAGCAATTCACAATCTTATGCAGTAAGAGGAGACATAAGTTTTGATTTAAGAAAAATCGAAGGCATAAACATTATTGTTATTGGAAGTTTAGTTATTTAGTTTTAGAATATTTAAAGATGACTAGTTGTGTGATCATAAAATTTAAAAGTTACAAAATAATAAATATATAAATATATTTCTTTCCCCTTGTCGACCCCCCACTTTCCCATGTCCTGGAAACATGGTCGCACCTCTGCATTTATTGGAAACTCAGGAAACATTGATCTAAACAATGAAGTGTTGGAGTTTAAAGACAATCTAGGTGGGTATGATTGTGAGGAATTGCTTCATCGGAGAAATTGAGCTTGGTTATCACTCCTTTGAACTCGATGGCAGCTGCGTCATAAGCTTTTAGCCGCTTCTTCTGCAGTGTCAAAAGTACCAAGCCACTCTGGTTACTCTTTTGGGGTCCCTGATTTCAACAGCCCATTTTTGCCATGGGACAAATCTATCCATTTTCACTAGTCCATTGTTACGTATTCAACAGTTATCAAATTCTTAAATTCTCGAAGTCTTACTGAAATTGGTTTGGACAAATGTGGCAAGTTAGTCAGGTCTATGAATCAGTGATCCTAGATTTGCAACAGGTTGCAAATGATGAATGTCAAATGGTAATATTGACAAGAATTTTGGCTATAGGCATACTTTGATCCTTCCTTTCAGGTTTAGTGGAAATATTTAAACATCATGAACCCTTGTCAATAGATCTAAGTATGTCCACATTATTATACTACAACACACTCATGCTTGTTTTCTCCCCTACCATGTATATGTAAATACAGGTACTGCAGTAATAGTCAATACAGAGTTTCAGCTGGCAAGAATAGATCTCCCTTGTTGTCTAGTCTCTCACCCTAACCATTCTACATCAGTTATTTGAATAAGAGGAAAAATTCTAAAGTGATATGCCAGGGAATCTGAGGATTTTTTAAGCCATTGAACTTTTTGCAAGGAAGTATTTGGTCCTACAACCTATTAATGGAACAAACTGTGACGTAGATTGAAGAGGAGCTGGTGGATTCGTCTGCAACATCATTTTTTCTTAGATATTTCATATTTATTACACCCAGATTTTGCGCATATTGGTATACTGTTGTAATGGTGAAATGTGCAGAACTATGCCAATTGCCATTTAGTTTTGGGCTTATTTTGAGAGAATGTCTTAATTCAATTACATAGTGACATGTGGCACACTTTTGTGCTAAATTTGACTCCTTACCTGATCCCTACCCACTGTCATTTTCTTCTCACCTTACACACATTTACACATTCAACCTTATACCTGCAATGATTATATTGGATATCATGTTATGTTTTATCTCTCTTCCCATGTTGCATATTATTTCTAAGTGCTCCCTATAGCAAATGGCCAATTAGAAAAGGCTTAAAAAATCTTGGTCCTTAAATCTACAAAATTCCAATCCCTTGTTGATGAGCTATTATAACATGGTCCGCACATAATTTAGTACTTTATTATATTCATTTGGAGAGGATGAATCAAGCGTTTTATGTTTTTTTCTTATTACCACTTGGTTTTTAGGTTTTCTCTGTACTACTTGTAAAGGTCTTGTTCCAGAAATATGAAACCATAGGGCTCACCACTAGTCCCTAGCTTTTGCTTGTTTAAGAAGGTTTTTGCACAAACTAGTTGCTCTCAGGACTTTTACCCCACAGAATAGCAAGTTTTCATGAACACATTTTTACCCTTGGCATTCTTAAGGATACAATTGAACTGGAAGTGATTGAAATCAACCTCATCCAAGTTGAAGGATAATTAGAGGATACGAAGAATTTTTCTTAACAATGATGACAATTTTTAATGCCCTGTCAACATTTTTGTTCGTGTTTATAGCCGTTCTACAGGTGGTCATGTATTTTTGCTATAGATGACTTTAGTATTAACTCTACATTAACAAATTAATTAAGTACAGGCTGATTAATGATTGATATATTAATTCAAGTGTAATTCCTATAATTATGTGACCTGTTATTTGTTTTCCATATTCTAGAACCCAGCTTGCAACCTGTTCAAACTACTACTAAGACAATTAACAATTTTCAGAAAGAAGAAAGAGATATACAGCTTCAACTATGTAAAGAAGTTATCATTATGCAAATCTGTAAAAAATTCTATGAAGGAAAAGTGGGTCCCTGCAGCTAGTCATATTTCTTCATCAGCTTGCACGTGTATACTCCTAAAAGAGATTAATGTTGGACAGGGATTAATGTCACTTCTGAGCATTCAGTTGAATGCAATTTCTGTTGTAAATCTTGTAATGTCAGCTGGCATTGCAGTTAAGTTCTGTGTTCACATTACTCATGCATTCTCTGTAAGTATGCTCTGAGTATTCAAGTTCCAGTATTCTAGCTTTGGATGTTAAAAACTTTTATGCCAAACTAGGATCATATATTCTCTGATTGATTACCTTAAAAATTCAATATATACTTTCCAAGATTGATCTCCCAATTCTCACTATTACACATTTTAGAAATTGCCTTCAAAGGAATGTGATGTAAATGTGTATACATGAGTGAAGGAGGCAACAGATCTCCAGATTGCAGCTGCAGCAAGTAATTCTGCTTGTGTGACTTAGAAACTTGGGCCTCAACCATTAGCGTGTTACTTGAGGAAACGCTATCCATTTTCTTTTTTTTTCCTGGAATCGTCCTCAATCCTGGTTCCTCTCCTATATTTTTGCATCTTTTCTACTCGCGAATTCTTTATTTTCTTTTCTAGTTCACTTCCGTTGTCTTTGTTTTCTTTGTGAACCTCAATCTGTATCTCTATATTTTACAGGGCGGTTTTATATACCATGTCATTGTTTTTTGGTGATCTCTGTATGCAAACATCAATAGAAAGGCAAATAGTATGAGTACTGTATGTTGATATGAGAAAAGTACTCAGGTAAAAGATTAAAAGGAATAGATGTGTCACACTTAGAACTCAGTTCTGGATGAATATTTCAGCACCAATTTTTACAGTAAGGCTTTACGGCTTAGAAGCATTATTTCATTATTTTCTTCCAGAACATCTATGCTGGTTAACAAAATGCGACAGTCCTAATGCACAGAGCATCATCCATTCAAGACCTATTTATGTAATTTGAAAGTATGCGTCTATGCATTCAAAATCATGATCAAAGCATATATCTGTCAGAAAACATTATTCATCAAATTATTTCACATTCTTGCACTATGTTTAACGGTTGGACCTCACACTTGTCATGTAAGTTAAAGACATGCATACGAATAAGTGGATAGTTTCTTCTTTCAGTGGCATGCTTCTACCACAAAACACAAAACAGTATTCTGAAGCAAACCTAGGTCAAAACTAACACTAGGCTCTCAGGAATTATCTAGCAAGGAACATAACCCTAAGAAAACCTATGCTTTTTTATAAGATGGATAAATGAGCTTTTGCCTCACTTTTATTGGAGTTTTCTCCTAGACTTTTCGTTTCAAGGGGAATCCTTGTGTCTTCCATTTTATGGTATTATTGCTCTTAATTTTCTTTTAATTCACAATTATTTACTTGCTTAGAAATTGCAGTTCATTTACTCCTTAATAAGATCTGTATGTGATGACTAGCAGTCAGGTATAGGTTTCTCTAATTTATAGATCAAGTTTGGTATAAAAGCAAGTTCTTTTCTTGTGGAAGTGTTGTGACTCGGAAATAATTTTTTAGGTTCATGCCCACAACAAGAGGAAGTGGGAAAGGGTTGTTGCCTTTGCAAAGTAACATTGAATCCTAGATTTGGAGAAGAGAACTAAGAAGCATAGCAATAGATGCAAAATCCCTTAATGAAAAAGCAAGGCTCCTTGAGCCAGAATATGATGTTGCAAGCATATATCAATTAATGGAGACAATGAGCGGAACAACGGAGGCTCTCATGAAGAAGTTGTGCATATTGAAAGATGCCAAGAGCAAGGGGAAGTCCCATTTCATAGAAGGAGCAAAGCCATGGTGAATCAAGTCTGTCCGGAACTCAATTCATAACCAACACAAAGATTGAGATTTTGCCATTCGAAGGAGAAATGGAAGTGGAAAAGCTTGACCATTGGTTGGTACAATTGGAGGTATATTTTTATATGCATATCCTTAGTTTGGAACAAAAGTTTTTTTTTTTCCTAGGTTAAGAATAGGAAAGCATGCTTAAACTTGGTTTGAAAGTCCCTTGTATTCTATGGCTTTAAGAAAACAAACTTCTATTAGTTCATAAGAACAATTTAAGAAATTTATTAAGAAACAATTTTAGTCAATATGTCAGAGAGGAAAAATGTAAGGAGTGGCAATTTTTGAAAAGAAACAATTTTAGTCAATGTCATAAAGAGGAAAACTGTATGGAGTGGCAATTTTTGAAGCGAATAGGACAAAGTATACAAGATTGCACTAGTGAATCTTGTAGAAGGGCATTCCAAATGAGAAAGATGTGCAAGATGAGGAGTTGCTGACGAAATACATCAGAGGCCTTCATAGCCATCTTTGTAAGCCTGTATTGCTCTCTAAGTTGGACACAGATGATGCATGTGCACATGCTCACTACCTTGAAGTGCGCAGTCCTCCATCTTTTCTAAAGACAAAAGGAGCTATGGTCAAGACAAAGAGAACAAGTGCTACAAGCACTAAAACAAAGCCTGCAAAGTATTGTGACCATTGTGATACGAGTGGTCATATTAATGAAACATGTTTGGAGCTACATCTAGAAAATTGTCCTTTTCGGCAAGGTAAAATGGGTAACAAAACCACTATGCCTATGGTTGTAGAGGGCAATGAAATTAAATGTAATTCAGAGATTGGTTCTAATTTGTCATGCACTACAAAAAGGATTAGTTTTAATCTTTCGGTAGAAGAAAAAAGGGAGCATTCAAAGTTGTTTAGCATTAAGTTTAACATTCTAATCAAGAATGTTAAAGTTGATGTACTTCTCAATTCTTGTTCTCAAGTTAGCCTCATTTCTCAAGATTTGATTGGAAAAGCTGGTATTCAAACATATTGACACCCCAAGCCTTTTGCTTTGGGTTGGATAAAAGCTGGTATTGATTTGTCCAATAATAACTATAAGGAATGTAAATTCAAGTTTGCTCTTAACTGTAAATTTGTTAACAAAGTGCTTTTGGATGTTGTCCCTATGGATGTATACAGAGTTATATTTGGCAGTCTCTACATGTATGAAAGGAAAGTTGTGTACTAACTGATGGCCAACAAATACTGTTTATGCAAAGGTGGACAGTGTTTCATGTTGAATGCCTATAAGGGCAAGAAGGAGCAACCTAAGGTCCTGAATCTTCGAGCAAGGAAAATGTCAAGCACCCAGATCATTCCTTGTGTAGGACAAAAAGAGCGTTGATATGGTTCCTTCAAGAAGTTCAAGCGCTTTTGACCTTCAAACAGCTTCAGACAGTTGAAGACACAGGTTTTGTGATCTTGGTTAGAATGGTTCAAGTCAGGTGGCAGCCATATCTTTTGTTTAGACGAGCATCCCTTTCGTTTTGAATTTTCGTAGCTTTTGGGGATCACGCATCAAAATTTAGATATTGGACTTGGAAATTTGGAGAAAAATGAAGGTTTTGGTAATTTTGTGCAAAATTGGTAGTTAAAAACAAGGGGCAGTTTTATAATCACCAATTCTGGTTCGTAATTGCAGTGATGGTTTTGTTACATGCTCTCAAATGGCCAGTGACGCCCAAAAATGCTTCTACTTCTTTTTGTTTTTGGTTATTTAAGGCTTCTGAGATTCTTGACAAGACTGTATGGGTCTATAAAACATGTGTAAATGGACATAGAGGCACAGTTAAAGAATTTGGATGGAATTCTATTTGACTCTGGTAGAGTTCATAAGTTCAACTGATTGTCACAAGCAAAGTGCATTATTGAAAGTAACGATGAGCTGTTGTGGCGATTGTAGGGACCGGAATAAGTTAATTTCAGACTGGTGTGCCCAAGAGGCCTTAAAATTTTATTCCCCTTCGGAAATAGTGGATAAGTGAGTTTTTGCTTCACTTTTGTCGGATTTCTCTCTCAAAATTCTGGTTCTCCAGGATAAATCTTTGTGTCTTCCATTGTGTGGTGTTATTGCTCTCAATTTCCTTTTAGTTCATCGTTATGCGATTCTTAAGTTTATGTACAGATCACTTTGCTTGCTATTCCCAGTTCTGCTGTTATCTTGCAACCAGAACTACACATTACTCTCCGACATGAAAAGAATTTCAAGTCATCGTTATATTTTTTTGAAAGTTACCCTATCGCTACAGGTTTCCTTTTCTAGGTTCATGACGCTGGGAACTCTACCAAAATACTATCAGCATTGTGTATCTTGATTGGCTTAAGAATAAACTCTCCGTGTCCCGATTCACATCGTAAATGCCACCCTTCATTGAGTTCTTTAGGTGTCGATGGTTTTCTTGTTCTGGAATAATCCTTCTTGCCATCTGATTAACATTTATCCCACATCATAGATAAGATACAGGCAGGGCACAGATACAAAATAACATTAGATGCAGGAGCATGTTAAAATACAGGTAAAATGATAGGTACAAACTGTAATCACATCAATTTTATAAAAAATTCCAAAACATCGGGCATCCTCATTATTATAGCATTTAGTGTTCAGCTACCGAAGGATAGCAACTACTTATTGCATAAGTAAAAACTTTGCATAAGTAAAAACTCCTATTGCAGATGCAGGATCGCAGCAGCAGCATACTCACATACCTGGTGTAAACCGCAGAGAAAATATGCATTGATACTACTTCCTAGGGAAAAGCGAATAAAACCAATTAGAGTCCAACATAAAACAAGAAAGCAAGCTTGGCCTTGCTGATCATGGAACATCCATTTTGATCTACATTCAATGTTTGTTGATGGACAGAAAATCTCTCCATTTTTCTGTGTTCTTTAAAATGTTAGAACAAAGAATATGGGAAACCGAAGCCAAAATTTTGGTTGCTTTCTGGAACTTTTCTGTTATCTCTGCATCGTATCCCACAGTAGTAATCTCAAGTACCCTTGTGTTTCCTCCAAATTTCAACTGTATTTATAACAAGCTTTACTTTTGTTTGGGCACCTTATCATACTATTAGTTACCTTAGTTGCAAGTTCATTTGCATCCAAATCAATGGTATTATACTTCTGATAATTTACTGTAATAGGCTATACTAGTAGATCTATGGGCTGGTTGCAACCTCTGTTTCCACTGGACAACAATGGACCAGCTTCCTAGCATGAATGAGCCTTCCACCAAAGAATCTGCAACATTTTGCTTCCCTGTCCTAGTTACCAAATGTTTCGAAGAACATGTGCTAGTTGTGGTTCTAGATTTATTTGTTGATTTACCAAGAACGAACACAAAACTGCTTATGCTTGGTGATGGAATGAGTTGCTTGTGTTATTGCTTGCCAATGTCGTTATCATCCCTATAACCCTTCGCTTCTCCTCAATGACCGATATGGGAATCATGTGTTTCAACATTTCTGGTTATGCCCTTGGATTATTTTCTTTAAACCTACAGAATTCTAACTACCTTCTTGATTTCCTCCTTCAACTTCCCATGTTGACAGTGTAGAAAATCTACATTTAATTTTTCTTTACTAAACTTTGCACTACATAAGGCACGAGGCTGGTTATAACTAAAGCTACAATCTTCTTCTATATAAATGCTCTAATTGTACCTTCAATAATAAGATTTGTCCAGTTTTTACCATCTTGATTTCCACCTTCAACTTCCCATGTTGACAGTGTAGACAATCCACAATTTATCATAACTAAACACTAAATAAGGTATGAGGATGGTTAAAACTTGTCTGTGGCCACATGAAGTTTCATATTCTGTCAAGCTTCTGAGCTAAACATCGTTTTTCCATCAATTCAAACAATCATATTTCAAAGTAACTCTTTGGTCTATGTCATATTTTGTTGTTTTTAAAAGTATTTTTGCAGATCCGCAACAGAGCTCTCAAATGCATCTGATGTGGCGAAGGACGGACTGAAAAAATATAGAAAAAGATCAACTATCGTGGAGGACAAAAAGAGACATATTGTTGATTTCATCACTGTTGAAGAGTTGTTTCAGCAGTTACCGAGAAATCAACATCTCTTTTAGCATGGGGAGGTTATAATGTTTGGGGTTCAAAACATCAGAAATTCTGGCTATGTAAATACAAGAATTTTCAAAATTTAAAAATTTGGTCGGCCCATGCGGAGGTATGCACTTTTGGCCAGGAATACACATTTTGTTTTAAACTTGCAAGGAATACAGATTTTGTTTTAAACTTGCAGATGAGAATATAAAGTGAGCACCGTAAAGAGATAAAGATCAGAATTTCTAGGTGTAAAAGTTTCGCAAAATAAACCCCAGTAGAGTACCATATAATGTACTAATCCTGTTCGGAAAGCCAAAGAAAATGTGGTCCTATTTCTGTATTACGCCCTAGAGCCTAAGAACAAGTTCTATTTGCCAAAATTGCAGTCATTCAGAGGTGCGCGCGGCAGAAGCTAGAGCAGTAAAAAAAAGTTTTTTCTTCGAAACCGCGAATACATCGTTAAGCGCGTGCTCTAGGATGTAAAAAACGAGGAGGAATTTTTCACAAATTGCAGTGCAAACGCATGAGAAAGTGCAAACGAGAATTTTGAGCCCAAATTTGATTGCATGGTGCAGGATTGCTCGCTGTATTGAAGGTATTTGATTTGGAATTGAGAAGTTTTAAGCCAGAAACATAAGCGCTCGCCTCATATGGGAGTCGAGTCTTTTTTAAGGACAAAGTCCAACGCTAGCATACAGGTGTTCGCCAAAGGTACAGGTGCACATCTCTGGCACATCAGTTTTCAAACTGGATTCCAAGGTGGGTACGCACAGCACAAAGGGAGTTGGCGAGTTTGAGGGTCTATAAGGTGGCACGCCTGTAGAAAGGTGTCAAGATTCCAGGAAGCCGACTGACTCGACTATACTTTTAGAAAAGCTTTTGATAATTGAGGACAATCTATATATAGCTGATCTAAATTTTGATGGTCTATGGACCAATGTCTCAAATTTAGACTATATTTTTACATAGTCGTATATATGACACTTTAAAATTATTAGTAAATTGTAAACATTTGTTGTATGGGAATATAATATTTTATTTTATAAGAGACTGTAAGGAGGTGGTTTGGAGTAGTTGATTTAGATAAACATAGAATTGGTCATCATTTCATCATGAACTTACATTTGTATATTAGAGATAAATCTATAATTTATTGTTTTGTCATTTGTTAGATCAAGTCAGAGTTGTGTGGGGGTTGGAGATAGTGTTGGAATACGTAGAGATGGTGGCTCGTAGCAATAATCTTAATAGTATTGCCTCTATGGTAGTTCACCAAGTCCTTGTAGACAAATTCAACACATTGGTAACTAAGGTGGAAAGGATTTCTCTCCACTTTGTCCACCCCATGGTTGGTTTTCAATCTAGGTTCACCTACTTAGCTCTTAGGGCTCCGACTAGATGGTGCAAGTGACCAAATTAGATAAAATGAAGTTTGTTTGTGCTATGATCAAAACTATCATTTGGGAAGCAAATTTGGAGCCTCTGGTCATGTTGGTTGTCAATGGCTTGAGTCAATATGTGTCTTAGAATCTTGTTGCAATGTGAATTTGGTATTGGGTGTGTCTGGTAACACTTGGTTGATGTGTTCAAAATATATATTATTTTGATGAATAGGTGTTCATATCTATATTAAAATAAGATAAAATTACACATTCGCAAAAAAAAAGTTTGGGTGGTAAAATTGAACACCTCGAGAGTCGCATGGGTAGAGCTCAGAAAGTATAAAGTCACATAGGCCACACCTAGAAAGCAGTAAATATTGCAAACAAGATAAAAAAAAGCCGTTAGGTAGCCATGTCAGTGCCAACAGAGGGAGGTGGGTCTTTGTCATCCAACTTCCCCATACAACAGTGGGGTTAAGAGTGATGTCAAGAGGATCATAGTTGTCGTCGCCCTTGTCTTTATCTTCTCGTTGAGGAGAGATCATCAAATCCAAATGCATGAGCCATTTAGTAGTATCAGTCGACCAGCTAGAAATGTCGCCAGAAGCTCCGCCAGAAGGCCCACCTAGAAGCACCATTGCCGCCTCTAGACACTCCTCTAGAAGGCCACCCCAGGTCAGCTTGAGGAGGAGGAGAAAGTGAATGCATGTGAGGAAGCAAGCCACTATGAGGAGGAGCTTGGGAATGGGGGCAAGCCTGAAAATTCTTGGCAGAACCACTCCTCTGTTGGCCATGCGAAGGTGAACGGCTTCGAGAGAAAGTGGGAGAGGGAGGCACATGAGCAACAGTGTAGGGGGCATTCCCCCAGTGGTCCAAGAGCTCTTGAAGGTGACCCACCTCAAGCACAACTTTGTTAGCTTGCACTTGAATCTGTAATAGCACATTAGAACATATAATGGCTTTAGAATAAAGAGAAACATGTTTATCAATTTGGCTATGAGAAAAAATGCAGGATTTTCTATCTTTCCAAATACTGAAGAGGATTTTCACCCTGAAAGTGTGCTAAATCTAGGTATACTTAGCAAGGAGTTGGGGAGAATCTCCCAGCAACACCATATGCCAAGAGAACTTGGCTCTAGCTGGAAGGGCCAAAAGAAATCATGAATCCAATTCCACAATTGTTGAGCTCTGGTGTAAAACCAAAAGAGGTGCTTAAAAGACTCAGATTGCCCATAGAAAGGGCAACGAGGGTCTTGAACTCCTAGATGGGAAAGCCAAGACCCCATTGGTAAGCCTTGGAAAAGAATACACCAAGCAAAGTGGGCAAGCTTGGGCTCAATATGATGAACCACATAGAAGAAAACCTTTGGTGCCAAACATACACTGAGGAGTGAAGATGCCACCTTTGGTTCAAATTGTTAATCATCAGATAGTGAGGCGAAAGCCATTGGTAAACAAGTTGAGGCTTGTAATTCCTAAACGGGGTGTCAGAAACCCACTTCCAATCTTTCCACCAAGGCTTAGTGGAGCAGACACCAACTTTGTGAAGCATATTAGCCGGAATGACCCTAACTAGACCTTCAAAAGTTTCTCGAACATGGTTTTGTAAGCCAAATTTGGCTCTAAAAGCTCCCCATGTCATAATGTTCATCGCGGGTCTAGAAAACAAGTCTTGAGGAGACTAGATACCCCTTTTGTGGAATCTGAGAGCCTTAAGCCAAGATAGCTTGGCCAGAGGCCAACCCATATTGGCAAAAAGAGGAGACCACTAGATATTTTGTTGATTGAAAGAAAGCCCATCACTAAAACCAGTGCCATTCCATCGGAGCCAAGGCTTGACAAACTCCCAGGCACGCCAAATGCTTTTGGCAAAAAAAGTGCCCATAATCTGAACAAGCTCCTTCATAATGAGAAGGGTGTGAAATCCAATACCTTTCCAGGAAGGTCTGTGAGTAGGATATCCCACCGAAATGCAATGTATGAGAAGAATTTTTCAGGCCTCATCACCATTGAGGGCACGAATGATCCATTTGACACACAAAGTCATCCCTTACCTTTGAAAAATCTTTTAATGTATGGGTTTAGTGTTTGTGTAAGGATGATAGATTGATATAGTGGGTGGCAATGTTGAAAATATGTGGGTTTCTTGTCATTTTCTCATGGCTTACGGTCAAGGTTTTGGGATGTGGTCTAAATATATTTGAAGCTCATGACTAGTTAAATAACTATAATATTTCTCTGATCTTGCTAAAGATAGATAATTGTATTAATTTACATATTATTATAATGGAGTTGGCCTTACTCACAATTCACAAAAATAACTTATAAGTAAATATAACCTTTTAAAAATATCTTTCAAAGATAGAATATCATTTTTTTTTAAATAAAGGTGGCAGAGCCACGAAACTTTTATTAAATAAAAAGGAAATTACATGTCAAGAGGGAAACAAAAGGATGTAACACTATCTGCTTAACCCAGGAGGAACAAAAAATTCCCAGAGATTACAAAATTAGAACATCATGCCTCAGATGTAACAATACCGTACAATAGGCACCAAAACCATGTAGAGCTCAAGAGCTACGCCAAAACAAAAAAAACATGAAGGACTCAAGAGAGTCAAAATTCGAAGACCTTAGAGTGCAGATCCTAGAAGCAGAAGAGGGACAAAGGTGTAGGGCCTGTGAACCATAAGAAGGTTGTGTGAACCGAAGCACTAAAGAGTTGGAAGCCACTAAGACACCTGCAAAGGAGAGATAAATCCAAGGAGCTTCCACCAAAAATCGAACAAAAAATCATCTGAAAGGTTAGCAGAGAACCGAAGAATTCGAAGAAGCCAAAAGAAACAAAAAGGATATCGAAGGGCCAAGATACAAAAATCCCAAGTGGTACTTTCTTCTAAAGTAGCAATATCCGTAGGTGGTGGAAAATGAGGTTCCTCATGTGGCTCAATAAGAGTGTGTCTGATGAGTAGACGAACTGCATTATAAAGCTCCTGAACCAAAAAAGGAAATTGAAAGAAACCCTCAAGTGGTACTTTCTTCTGAAGTAGCAATATACGTAGGTGGCGGAAAATGAGGTTCCTCATGTGGCTCAATAAAAGTGTGTCTGACGAGTAGATGAACTGCATTATAAAGCTCCTAAATGGGATCACAAATGGAATTTCCATAGTGGAGCCTAAGGCTCATAAGGCATGCATTAAATTATTGTGGGCACTCATTAAGTAAACCATGTGCCATAGCGCAGAGGAGATTGGAGATGCATCTATCAGAAAGTACATGTTGTTTGCAAATAATACCCCCAACCAGATTCGAGCCTTGGAGAATATCATAACTTTCCAAAGTTGGTTGCAGTGAGGAAAGTGGACAAACATGTGGGAGCAAATAGTTGCCAGCTAAAAACTTTACCATTTCCACGCACCACAATACATCCATAAGATTTGAAACAAACTGTGAAGCTAATTCATAGGGAAGAGCCATAGGGTTTAAATCCATCCAGTCAAAGCCCAAAACAACTTGAATTGCATCCATTACTTGTTTTCATTCGAATGAGAATGCTCACCTTAATTTTTCTTCTGTAATTGGAGAATCATCTCGAGTTTCATGTACTCTAGGAGGAACCAACACCCTGAAAAAACTATCCAATGCCATCGAAGAGAACTAGAAGTAAAAAACCCAAAAGATGTGAGAAAAAAGCCATCCAGAAAGCCAAATATAAGATAATTGTGTTGGTCACCGAAGCACCGCAAGCAAAGCCTCACACATACTTGCATTAAGAATGTAATGAATGTTCAAGCAGAGCCAATACTTTCAAATTCTTTTGGTGCCAAGTGTCATACCATACATTCTGTCTTAGAAATGAAAAAAACAATTAGCAGAGGTCCACTAGAGGTGTTGCAATTTTCTCCAAAAAAACCACTTAATTCGCTTCTCCAATGTCCATCAACAAGAAAGAATTCTTGCAGGAAAACATCGAAGAAGCGAAAGAAAATTCTCCAAAAAAGTCATATTCCAAATTTGGCACCAAAGGAAAAGTTCAATATTCATAGGTCGGGACGGATGGAGTTGGGGTTTTCACATCTGCTGGTTATGCAGGGTGCGTGTGGCCTGTAACAGGCCGCAACCCCCTGCTTTCTCTGGTCTTTGTTAGTGTTGTGCGTGTGGGGTGGGAGTTGGGGTTTTTCTGCTTTGAGTTTTTGTGTTGGGCGTGTGGGGGTGTTGGGTTTTTGTGGTGCTTGGGAGCTGTTCGGGAGAGTTTGGAGCTGGGAGGATTTGGTGCTGGGGTGTTGGGCGGATTCGATGCTGGGGCAGGGTGTGTGATTTGGTGCTGGGGTTTTGGTGGTTTCGGTGTGAGGTGTTGGTAGTGGGGATAAGGCAAGGGTTTCCAAAAGTTTGGTTCTTGCTGGGGGGAAGCCGCCTCAAGGATTTTCTATGGATATGCATGCAAGAGGGTCAGATTCCTTGTTTGTGGGTGAGAGTTCCAAGCTTAAGAAAGTGAATGGTTTTTTTCCGCAGAGTCAAGCTCGTCTAGTTCTGGTTATTTCTCCAGAATCGGTGCATGATGACTTTTCTTATTTGACTCAACATGTTCTGATTTGTAAGTTTTTGGGTATTCATGTCCCCCTCTCGGTTTTGGAGTCCTAGATGTGTCGCACCTAGCAAGTTGAGGGTAATTTTGATATTTTGGTGGCTGGGAATGGTTATTTCTTGGTTGATTTTTCTTGAGTTTTGGACCATAATCGTGTTTTTGAGGGAGGGCCGTATTTTTACAATCAAATGGACTTGTTCATGAAACCCTGGCATGGGGGATTCAATGTTGTGGATGATTTTCCTTCCCAGGTTCCTGTGTGGGTCCGCCTACCGTAGCTTCCTTTGGAGTTTTGGAGAGAGGATATTTTGCATCGGATTGTTGCTTTGTTGGGGAAGCTGGTTGCCATTGCTCAGACTACGTTGGTTAAAAATGTATTTTCTTTTGCTCGCATACGTGTTGAAATTGACTTAAATAATCCTTTGCCAGATTCTCTAGAAATCTGTATTGGCTCTGCTTCGTGGATTCAGCAGATAGATTATGAGTCCCTCCCTTTTCGATGTCGTTTTTGTCATGAGTATGGACACCTTCAACGCCAATGTCCTCAGGCATCCAGAATGGCTGGGGCTCCGTCTCCTCCTTCATCAGGACCTTCGGTGGAAAAGGGAGATAAAAGCAAGGTGCTTGTGACTTAGGCGGGCTTGATAAGGATGGCTTCATTCCTGTTAATCCGAAAGCTAAGGGGAGGGGTCAGAAGTGGCCCTATAAGGACAAACAGAGTGATCGGGGATTCAATTTTTTTGAGGTCTTGGATAATTAGGCCTTGGAGGAGGGGATTCCTATTGAGATTTCGTATGGGGCTACTAGTATGGATACAGGGCTGGAACAGGAAATTGTTGTTAAGGACACTTCTCTACCTTTAAAGTAGGGGAGCTTTGGGCCTCCGGATGCTTCTACTGGCTTACATGATGATATTATTTTAGCGGATTTAGCTAAGGAGGCTCTGTCTTTAGGTAAAGGTCGGGGGTCAGCTTCTTATCTAGGGGTGCTACAACGCCCTCTCAAGAAGGGGCATTTTGAAAACTCCTCTAAAGTCAGTAGTAAGAAGGATGTGGATAAGATTAAAACTACTGGGGATCTACTGGTGGAATCTGGGTTTGTTAAGACCATTGATGCTCACTTCGCTCAACCTTCCTCATGATTATTCTTTCATGGAATGCAAGGGGGTTGAATAGCACCTCCCGTAAAAAATCTATTTAGGATTTGATTGGGGTTCATTCTCCAGATATCTTTTGTGTTCAGGAGACTAAGCTTCAGGTGGACTTCATGCTTCAGCATGCTCCTCGTATTTGGTTTTCTGGTCAATGTCAGTGTATTGGTTCTAGGGGAAGTTCTAGAGGTTTGGCACATTTCTAGGATCCTCGTAAGATTGTTCCATGCTGGTGGATTTCTTGCCATTCCTCTATTTCGGTGGTGGCTTCGGTTTTGGACTCTGGTGAGACTATTTTGGTTAGTAATGTTTATGCTCCGATTGACATCTGTGGTAAAAGCCAGCTTTGGGCCCATATCAGATATGTTAGGTCTTGTGCACCTTATCTGCCTTGGATCTTAGCTGGTGATTTCAACTCTATCTTGTGTCTCCAGGAGAAAAGAGGGGGGCCCGAGACTGGGTCCTGCTTTAGATTTGTTTCGGGCTAATGTGGATTCTCTTTCTCTTGTTGATGTTAAACCCTCTAATGGCATTTTTACTTGGAATAATCAACAGAGTGGGCCATAAGCAATTTCTAAGCGGCTTGATAGGTTTCTTGTTTCTAGTTTTTGGGTTGGGGGCAGTTTGGTCACCTGCTCTGAGATTCTAGATTGGTGTGGCTCTAATCATTGGCCAATTAAGTTTTCTGCTTCTTTTCCTAATCCTAAGAATCCTCCTTTCAAGTTTCAGCTTATGTGGCTTTGTGATTCTTCTTTGTATGATCTTGTTGCTCAGTGGTGGTAGGATGGAGCCCCTGCGTATGCTACTTCTATGTATTCTTTTGTTAAGAAGTTGCAATGTGTCAAGTATCATCTTAAGCGATGGAATACGTTGTGTTTTGGTAATTTTCGAATCAAGAAAATGGAAGCGCAGGAGAATCTTGCTATTATTACTCGTTAGATTAGGGATCTGGGATTTTTCGAGGCTCTTGGACATGTGGAGTCCTAGGCCCTAAAATTGGTGGAGGAGTGGGAGCTTCATGAAGAGATATTTTGGAAATAAAAGGCTAGGATTGACTGGCTTCAAGAGGGGGACCGGAATACTACTTTCTTTCATCACTCTGTGCAGGCTTGTCGGAATAAGTGTTATATCTCTTCTCTTGTTAATTTTGATGGCTTAGTTATATCTTCGCAACAGGCTTTGTCTAGAGAAGCTCGCCAGTTTTTTTCTGCTTTGTTTACTGAGGATTCACTTCCTGCTGATGTTGAGGAGAATATGGTTCTTTCTTGTATTCCTTCTTTGATCTCTAATGTGATGAATGCTTCTCTTATTCATCTGATTACTTTGCCTGAAGTCGAGGAGGTTGTGTTTGGGATGAATAAGGGGAAGGCTCCTGGCCCTGATGGCTTCCTAGTTGAATTTTTCCAGGAGTTCTGGGACATTGTGAAGTTGGATTTGTTGGAGGTTGTTCATGAGTCTCTTCATAATAAGAAGATGCTTCGCGCCCTGAATGCTACTTTTTTGGTTCTCATTCCTAAGAAGGAGGGTGTTGATAGGCTTTAATTCTTTAGACCTATTGTGTTCTATAATGTGGTGTATAAGATTATTACGAAGTTGATTGCAGAGTGGCTTAAATCTTGTTTGCCTATTGTCATTTCGGACAAGCAAGGAGGCTTTGTGGCGAGTCGTCAAATTCAGGATGGGGTGGTGGTTGCCTCTGAGGTCATTCATTCCATGGCGACCTCTAAGGATAGGTCTATGTTCATCAAGTTGGATATGGCTAAAGCCTATGACAAAGTTAAATGGAGTTTTCTTCAGAAGATTCTATTGGCTTTTGAGTTTTCTTCTTATTGGGTGAGTTGGACTATGAGTTGTGTGACTTCTTCCTCATTTTTGGTTATTGTGAATGGGGAACCTTCAGAGTTTTTTGGGGTGACCAGGGGCCTCCATAAGGGGGATCCACTCTCTCCCTATCTGTTTATTATTATGGCGGAGGGGCTAGGTCGCTTTCTTAAATTTCGGGTTTCTCAAGGATTGATTCATGGTTGGCAGTGGGGATTGGTTCTACCAACACTTTCTCATCTCTAGTTTGTGGATGACACCTCTCTTATGGTGTTGGCTCGTATTTGTGAAGTGAATCCTTTAGGCAAGCTTTGGATACCTACCTTGCTGCTTCGGGTCAGAAAGTCAATGAGCAAAAGTCTTCTATTTTCTTTTTTAATACTCCTCAAGCTATCTAGCGGAGGATTGCGGCTATTCTATGGTTTCCAATTGGGTCTCTACCCTTTGTCTATTTGGGGATTCCTCTTGTTGTTGGTCATCAACCTAGGTCCTCCTGGAAGATGTTGCTTGATAAGTTGAGGAAAAAGGTAACTCATTGGACTCATCGGTGGTTGTTTACAGCTGCTAGAGTTACTCTCTTTAAGTCTGTGATCTAGGCCCTTCCCATCTATATGTGCTTTGTTCAATCGGCCCCTATGTATTTCCTTAAGGAATTTGATGCTCTCTCTCGTCAATTTCTTTGGAGTGGAAACTTGATGTCTTCTAAGTGGAGCCTTGTTAAATGGGAATCTATGTGTAGACTGAAGCAAGAGGGTGGTCTCGGTTTACGTTCTACTATTTTGAACGGGAAAGTTCTTGCTGCTAAGCTTTACTGGCGTTGGTGTACCAACCAACATCAGTTATGGGCCCATATTCTCAATTATAAGTATCTTAGAGGTGTTGCTTCTTTTGAGATTCCTCGCTATCCTCTAGAGGGGAGTGGCTCTATGATTTGGCATACTTTAAAAGTGGGGGCTTAGTTGATTAAGCGTGCGCTTTTCTAGATCTGTCATTCATGGTCACAGGCTCTCTTTTGGTTGGATTCTTGGGATGGTCACCCACCTATTCTTTTTGCTTTTCTTCATCTTCAGCCCCTTTGTGATGTTTTTACTACAGCTGGTTGGGATACAGTTGAGCATTACAAGATCGTTGAGCATTGTGACTCTGTTGTTACCTTTCATTAGAAGCACCCTTCTGAGTGGCCACCTAGGGGGTCTGAGGGGTATAGGCGTGAGCTTGCTTAGCTTTTTGCTTCCCGTGCTTGCAATTCTTTGAGGGGACCGAATATTTTGGCTTGGGATGGTTCTAATATGTTTGGGAAGTACTCTATGGCTGCTGGTTATAAGCAATTGGGTAGGCAGTTGTTTGGGGATATTAATGTCCCTTGGTGGAAGCAAGTTTGGCACAAGTTGTCATGGCCAAAGTGCAATTTCTTCATGTGGTTAGTGGCTCAAAATTGGTGTCTTACTTGGGACAATTTATGCAAGCGTGGTTTTCAAGGCCCCTCAATTTATGTTTTGTGTCGTGTTGTGGAGGAGAATCTCTCTCATCTCTTCTTCCAATGTTCTTATGCTAGGGAGATCTGGCATTTTTGGTGGAGGGTGTGGAATACGCCCTGTGGGAATGTTTCCTCGTTGGCTGAGTTTGTGGATCAGTGGGGTAGGGCTCCTATTTCTACGTCCTTTCTTCAAGTTGCTTGGGCTATTGGCCCATCCTTCATAATTTGGAATCTTTGGTTGGAGAGGAATTGGCGGATTTTTCAGGATGTGTTGTTGATGGACCCTCATTTGTGGTGGAATATCTTGCATTCTTTGGGAGAAATGGTTGCGGCTAAGTGTGATCTGACAGCTTCGGTGGCTCCTTGTGATGTTGGCTATTATAATCGTCTTCATCTCCCTCCACTGCAATAATAGCTCATGCGCAATAGATTTCGACATCCTACCCCGAAGGTGAATAGAGAGGGAAGGTGGTCCCCTCCTCCTCAAGGAGTTCTTAAAATTAACATGGATGGCTCTTCTCGTGGAAATCTTGGTCATGTTGGAATTGGTGGGGTTGGACAGGATAGTTCTGGAGATGTGTAGTTTATCTTCTCTGTTTATAAGGGTCTTCATACTAATAATCTTATGGAGGCTCAGGCAATTTTATTGGTTGTGGAGCATGGAAGTCAGTTGGGTTGGCGCAGGATCATATGTGAATCTAATTCCCAGGTTGTGGTAAACTTGTTGAATAGGTAGCAATTAGATGATGTTAGTTGGCATCTGGCTTTGGTTGTTGAACAGGTTCTCCGTCTTTGCGCTTCTTTGGAGTCTGTTACTTTCACTCATATTCCTAGAGAGTGAAATGGTGTTGCTGATTGTTTGGAAAAATGGGCTTCTGATCATATTCAAGATTGGAACTTGGTAGATCAAGGTCAATTACCCCCATATTTGTCTCAACAGTTAGACCATTTGGTGGAGCTGGATAAGGCTATTTAATGGCCTTGCTTTGTAATTTTTCCTTGTTTTAATAAATTTTTACCCCTTTTTTGTTAAATTTGGCACCAAAGACTAATAGCCGCCAAACAAAATTTTGATTTGATTATCATACATTAGCAATAAATGTCAATCCACAAAGGAGCCAAGAAACCCTCGAGAATGTTCACCTAGATGAGACAGGCTCAATGCGGGGAACACCAATGAAGGACACCTGTCAATCCCAAAGAACATGTGTGATGAAAGATCACACATGCAAATCTACAAAATGTACATTCTGGTGTGAAATATAGACAACGAAGATCTCTAGATCACTGTAATTAATAACGGTCATGAGCAATCAATGGCACCATCAACCAAGCATAGGTTAGTCATATGCAAGAAGAGCAGGAAATTCTATATGAAAAATTTTTGGGACTTGAAAACACACCATTGGAAATTTAAAAAACACTTTGCACCAATCATTCCCAAGAAATGGACGAGGTAGGAGACTAAATTCAAAATAGGGGCCCAGTCGAGGGGGAATGATCCATGTTGCTTCCAACAAGGAGAATTACACAAAGGGTACAAATGACAATGATTTAATCCTGGACATAGGTTGGAGATACAATAGAAAGCAAAAATCCAGTGAAAGACCAAAGAGGCACAATATAAATAGGGGAGATTTTCCAATAATTTTCGTTAGAAGGGAGAATGAATTCCTTGACTAAAAAATTCCCTAAAAAATATTTTTTTAATAATGTCTTTATTAGCTAAAGACCACAACATTTGATAGCTTGAGAGTCCTTCAAGTTGCTTCAGAATGAATGGTAATATAGCAACTAGGTGCCAAGATCCATATATCAAAAAGGCAGTTCTAACTAAAAAGGTAGCACCCCAGGAGTAATGGATGAGAATCAAGACTTCAAGAATAGATCACACTCCTGTGCAGAAAACTCTTTATAATCAATAGAATCATCAATTGCTTTATTGGCAAGAAAATTTGCAAAAACATTAATCTCTCTAATGCAATGTGAGATTTGAAAAGTTGAGAAACTATCAAGCTATCTCAGAATGTGAGACAAGATATAATCTAGGTGCTAAGATTCCAAACCCCTATTCTTTAAAGCCGAGATCACAACCATTGAGTCTCCTTCAATGGAGATTTGAGAAATTGAAAGCTTCTTGGAAAACTTCAAACCTAAACTCAATGCTCTCAGTTCAAAAACATTATTAGTACAATCCAAAATCAATTCACATACAACACCAATAAAGCCACCTTTCCAATCCCTTAAAACTACTGCAATGCTTGATTTCCTAGGATCACCTCTTGAAGCTCCTTCAAAATTTAATTTGACGAAGTTTCTGGGTGGTGGAGACCACTTCAAGGAGTCCCTGATAAATTTTTGAGTCTTGGTGGATAGAGAACCAACTTTTGGGAGTTTCAAGAGCTACCAATTTTTCTAAATAAGGGCATCCCACAATGAGAAATGTTTACATTGATGAGCATTTTTCAGCAGGGAAGTTGAAGTCACTTCAGAAATTGAAATTTCATTTTTTTGCAATACCTGTGATAAAGAGGAAGGCTTCTTTCTAAAAATTTTGTTATTTCTTTCAAGCCATTTATTACAAATTATGATTGGAGGGAAAATCTCCCATAAAATGAAAAAGAAGAAGAATTAAAGAGTGAAGGCCATGAGAGAAAATGATGTAAGATGGAATTCTATAGGGGCTTGACCATCCCAATTTGTTCATTATCCAAGTCCAACATTGGTGCACAAAATCACAACAGAGAAGTAAATGATTTGTTGATTCAAAGGCATTTCCACACATGACACAAGTAAATAGAGGAGTAATACCCAACGTATTTGTAAAGAAAATTTTCATTTAATCTTTTTGGTTTTCGACCCTTGCTCTTTTTCAGCTTCGAGATGGGTCTGCGCTTAAAGGAGAAAAGACTGTTTCTAAAAGTGCGCAATGTGCCATGTGGTGGTTGCGTGGCTTTTGTATATTGTTTTCCTTTTGGGTGTGAGCCGAGGCATGTGTCAACTTGGTGGGGTTTTTCTTCAATGCCATTCTCATAAATTTGAGATTACTCACCCGCTTGACATGTCATCTATTCACTTTGGGTGGTTTGTATTTTTGTGGAGTGATCTCTTCGAGCAGAGTTTTTTGGAATGCGATGGGTGTCTTGCTTTTGAGGTGGAACCTTTGAGTCAGCGTCATTGACCTTTATGGTTGATCGATTAGATTTTTCCAGGCTGTGATTGAATCTGATTGTTCTCTGACAGTTATCTTCGCTAAATATCTAAAAACCATTAATGAAGTAGTTGGGACTTAATGAGCAAAGATTGATACAATCTAATCAAGGTCTAGGATCAGATTGTGGGCTATCAAAACAAGGCATCTGGTAGTTTTTGCTTCTGGAATGTTGGTGGCAGTGTTCTCTTCTTCTGGTTATAAATAGGGGTTGGTAGCATAAGTGGAAAAGTTATAAAAATTACTTGGAAAATCTTTTCGAAGGAGATAGATCTAGTAGAGAGTTTCATGTTTTCAGAAGTAGAAAGTTTTATAAAATACTGCTATTCTCTGGCATGCTATATTTTAACTTAAACTATCATCGGATTGGCATCTGACCTTTTCTTTTCAGTTCATATGATATTGAAGTTCGATCTATTTAGAGGAAATCTTTGAAACTGTGCATGTTATGGCCTTTGCCAAATTTCTTCTTTATGTTTCATTCATGTTAAAAACATTGTGTTAAGCTTCTTTTGATAATTCTAGTAGCTAATTTTCATGTTGTTAAGCTTCTATGTTGAATGATAGCTTTCGGAAATTGGATTATGTTTGTTGAACTTTTCCATATTATGTCGTAAAGGGAGAAAAGGTTCTATAATTTTCTGGATATTTTTGTTAATCTATAGAGTTTTCTTATGTCTGATCGGACCTTAATGGGTGCTTCCCATGGGGAGATTTGAAAGACTACACTATGCTTTCACTAAGCCTTTGTTGCTCGTTCTCTTCCCAACAATGAAGGGTCTGCGGCATTATGTGTCTATTATATTAGTTATAAGGAATAAGTTGAGGTTTGAAATGTTGTGAAAGCTTTAGCGCATTGCCATTTTTATGTTTTATTTGCATTTTTTTCGACCTTTTTCCCCCAACACAAAGAAGAGTTAGCTTTCTATAAAAATCTTAGAGGTTATTCAGTGAGGCGCAAATTGGTCCCCCACTCGCTAAATTTCCCAAAAGGGTGTCGGAGAGGCACAAGCTTTGATTATCAACAACTCTTTTTTTGGCATGCCTGGTGGGACTAAAGTTTTTCGAGCATCTGATTAGAAGTTAGAAATATTTCTTAAAATTAGACCAAGAAAAAAGGCTAGAAATTTCATGCCTAGAATCCAAAAAAGAGCATCTTTAAGAGGCTATTTTTAGTACTCCCAATTACTTTCCTTGATATCAAGGAGAAGAATATTTATAGGTTTTGTATCACCTATAAGGAGCAACAGGACAAAAAGTGTTAAGTCCAAGATCTAGAGCTTTATCTACCCCACTAGGAGGTTGAACTTTTCAAATTAGAATACCACTAACCCTATCTATAGGAATATGTTTTCAATGGCCCATCTAGGTGCCCTCACTCCTAGAAATTTTGTAACCTGGGATAGCGGTAGTCCGCTACAACCTCCTACGCCCCTAGACATATGGCTTGCCATACCTGCTAATTCCCTCAAAGCCATCCAAAAAATTTCTAGGGAGGATTTCAAAACCCCCTTCGAACATCTCCAAGATATAAAAAAGGTATGCATAGTACATAACATAGTAGAAGAAAATATTTCTCTTAGGTTATTGGTCACGTCTTTCAAGGGAAAAGCCCAAGATTGGTATAGGTCTCTAGCTTTTGGTTCTATCCGATCTTGGGATCAGCTCGAAGAGAAGTTGTTTGAGTGTTTCTCCGAAAAGGGAGATCGCTCCTCATTGCTACATCAATTAATCACCATCAAAAGGGCCCCAACCATGAGTGACTTCAATACCAAGTTTCACAAAACCTGGAAAAGAATTCTTGTGACCGCCAAGCCTCCAACTGCGATGGTGTTCATGTTTTACCTAAAGGCTTTCAATTTAGATATCACAGTCAAGGTAACCTCTATGGGCGGGGATACTCTGCCTGACACATACGATTTGGCTGTGCATGCAAAAAATAGTCTAATCGACGCCGGGAAGCTTCCACCACGTCCGTCAATGCCCATGTTCACAAAAATCTCTAGTGGCCCCCGGGAAGAAATTACTTTGAGCATCTTTGCTCCACAAGAAACTACTTCGACTATACCACCATTCATGTACATATACCCTAGTGCACAACCAAGCACATCAGGCTCCTCTTCACTAGCAACGGACGTCAATGATATGAAGAATCTCATGTGGTCTTTTGCTAATGAGCTAGTCCTCATCCGACGACAACAAGCAGCACCTCTGAAGCAAGCCATGCAGACTTATCAAGGAGGAAGGCCATCTTATCAGCAGAATGCTAACTGAGAAGCCTTGAAAGGAGGAGGTCAACAATTGACACTCGCAAACCAGATAGTCTCGGTTACCATGTTGCTTCAGGCTATCAAGAACAGTCCAAGCAAAGCTTTAGTCCTAGGCCAGAACAACTTGGTAGAAGATGAGAATGCATGGTGCTTCCCGTGTAATGATAGTCATATGCCCTCGAACTTTCTGAGGGGAAATTTTTAGTAGAAGATAGAAAAATAGAGAAGCAAGGGTGTATTCTTGAGTACAATATCAATCTCATAAAATGGAGAATGCCTGTTTCAGAGTGCTAACACAAGGAATGTCTTTAGAACAAGAGCTGGATATTGTACCAAACCAAGTGCTTTTCTCATGGATGGAAGAATAAGACACATTATTTGCAAATGATGCTCTGAAAACTAATTCCCCACAAGTACAGTCAGACTACAACACAAGGTCCATAAGAAGGCTCACTAGAGAATATGTGCAACAAGCTTCGCAACGTCCACAGCCATGTCAACTACAGTTGCAATAAAAGCAAGGTCCGCAGGCCCTATCCACTCAATAGTCACAGGTTCCGCCATTACCATAGAAGGAGATAGACAAAGTATCGATTCCACTCATGTTGGATCGGATCCTCCCGAAGACGAGAGAGATACCACCGTTCAAACCCAAGGCCTTGCCAGTCGAAGCACTCAACGTAGTTGAATAACTAAATAAGGTGTCTGCTAACATACTCTATGGGATGTAATATCCATTCCTGAAAAAAAGGCGTTGCTCCATGAAGCATTAAAGAAGGAAGAACAAATACCATGGATGAAGAGCACAAAGATATATTGAGAGGGGGGTGAATAAGTATATCAACAAACTTTTACCCTCTTATCTTTTATCAACTTTAACTTCTAGCACAATATCAACTATGCAATATGAAACAATGTGATCAAGTTGACACCAACAATTGTATTTTATGTTTTTATATGAGATTACAAAGATTGTAGGCACTAGCCTACTTGAATCATCAATTTTGTAGTTTAGTATCCACCAACCTACAAGGAGCACCAACCCTTAATTTGCAAGGCACCAACCTTGACTTGACTGAAAATAATGGATGTAGAGTAACTGTCTTCAAAAAGATCTGCACTTCTTCTATCCTCAATTTTTCTTTATGATGTTTTCTATCACTTCAAAGCCCACACAAGAGAATAGATTCAATGATCTGACTTACACACTACTCACAACGCCATTTTCAACCTTGATTTGGATATCAAATATGTAAGTTTCTCAAGAGTTGCAACCTTCTTATGAAAGAACATATATATAGTTGCATCCCTTGAAAAATATGCCTCTTCATAAGATTAATCTGAATTTGTTTATTTTAGTCTTAATCGAACCACTTTCATTTGATTCTCCTTTGATTATTTCTGCATCATTTATTATTAAATCTGTTTTTAAGAATGAGGCACATCTCCTCAAGAATTAAAACGAATCATCTTTAGTGATAAATTGTGTCACTTGGATGAAACACATCTCTTGAAGTAAACCGAATCCTTTTTTTTAATGATTAATTGCATCTATTCAAAACACAACTAATCATATCTTTAGAACATTGATTCTCATAACTCTTTTACAAAAGATGTCTTAGTTATAAAAACGATTCACATGACTCTTCAAAAAAAACATTTTAGGAGTCAATCGTTCTTCTTCTTCACAACAAATTGCATCTCTTCATTGATCAGGTATCTTAGTGTGATTCGATTTCATAAAGAACTATGTTAGTTTGTCTTAATGATTGGTTCCTCATGGAATTAAGTTAAGCCAACAAATTTGAATGTCTTAAATGACTTTAATCAGTTAGACTTCGATTATGTATTTCTCGGAATCTGATTAAGCCAACAAATATGAATGTGTCCCTAATGGTGATGATATGAACTTTGTAACTTCAATCTGATTAAGATTCTTTCCCAAAATTTGATTGAGCCAGCAATCTAAATGTGTCTAAATGGTGATGATCTGAACGATGATTTGAACCTTAAGCTTGAGAAACAAATTCAATTTGTTTAATCCATCATTCTGAACTTTATCCTTTTCCTTGACATAATCAATGGCATCATCAATGTCAACATATTCCAACATATTCTAACAATGATTTATCCTTTACCTTGAAATCAATGACAACAACTTCAAAAATCTCCCCCTTTGTCATTGATGAAAACACAACCATTCTTGCATTGCTCCCCCTTACTCTATTCCTTCCCCTTTGACATCAATGGAAAGGGGTCTTCAATAATGTCTTACATTTTGTTCCATGGAGCTACAAAATATTAGGTATAGCTCCCCCTGAGTGTTATGCTCCCATCTATCAATTTGATGGGTGTGGGACTACTCCCAACTTGTCCCTTAGATACTCAAAAGTCTCCTTTGGAAGAGGCTTTGTAAAAATGTTTGCTATTTATTCCTTGGTTTCTGCATATTCCAATTTTATTTGTTTCTCAAGCACTTGCTCTCTCAGAAAGTGATATTTAATTGGTATGTGCTTTGTTCTGGAGTGCATGACAGGATTCTTGGGTATATTGATTACACTTGTATTATCACAGAGTATGGAGATAGGATGCCCATACTCAACTTTGATGTCTTTTAAGTTTTGCTTCATCCATAATACTTGTGTACAACAAGCCATTGCCGCAATATACTCAGCCTCTACTGTGGATAGAGAAACTAAAACCTGTTTCTTACTTAGCCAAGACACTAGACTTTTACCAAGATAGAATGATCCACTACTTGTACTCTTTCTATCATCAATATTGCCAGCCCAATTTGCATCTGTGTATGTAGTGAGAGTGAGATCTTCTCCTCTTGGGTACCATAATCCAAGGTCCATAGTACCCTTTAGATATTTTAGTATCCTCTTAACTGCTTGGACATGAGTTTCTTTTGGAGTAGCTTGAAATCTAGCCACTAATCCAACTACTTGCATAATGTCAGGCCTTGTGGTTGTCACATATAATAGACTTCCAATCATGGATCTGTATTGAGTTTGATTAGCATCAGGAGAATCATCATCCTTGCTTAACATGCAACCTGTGACCATAGGGGTACTTATTGGATGAAAATCTTCCATTTTGAACTTCCTTAACATATCCTTTATGTACTTAGTTTGTGATATAAATATTCCTTCCTTCAATTGAGAAATTTGCAATCCAAGGAAGAAAGATAATTCCCCAAGCATTGACATTTCAAAATCTTTTTACATATTTGAAGAAAATTCTTTGCACATCTTATCTATGCTACCACAAAAAATGATATCATCTACATACATAACTACAATCAATGAATTACCATTTTCATCTTTGATGTATAATTTTCTATTTGCATCTCATCTTTTGAACCCTTGATCTTTGAGGTATTTGTCAAGTCTAGAATACCATGCTCTTGGGGCTTGTTTGAGCCCATAGAGTGCTTTCCTTAACTTGCAAACATAACCTTTCTTTTATGTCAATGTCAATCCTTCAGGTTGTTCAATATACACTTCTTCCTCTAAGTCTCCATTTAGGAAGGCATATTTTAGATCCATTTGGTAGACTTTGAACTTTTTGTAACTTGCAAATGCTAAAAATATCCTGATTGCTTCCAACCATGCAATCGGGGCACATGTCTCTTCAAAATCTACACCTTCCACTTGAGCATAGCCTTTACAAACAAGCCTTGCTTTGTTCCTTGTGATTTATCCATTTTCACCCATCTTGTTTTGAAAGACCCACTTGGTTCCAATGACATTCTTATCTTTAGGCCTTGGGACAAGTTCCCAAGTGTTATTTTTCTCAATCTGGTCTATTTCTTCTTCCATGGCTTTTACCCAATATTTTTCTTCACTTGCTTCATTAAAGTTCTTTGGCTCTATCTTAGAAAGGAGACAAAAATGTGCATGTTCTGTAGTGTTAGCCAATCTCCTTCTATTTTGTACTTTTGTCTCTAATTCCCCAATCACTAAGTCCTCTGGATGATTTCTTTGAACAAATTTGGATTGAGTTCTGAAGGATTCCTTTGATGAAGTTTTAGATGGGGTTTTGGATGCTACTTTTGATGGAGTGTTTGAATTTTATTGTCCTAGTTCCTCATTCTCATCTTCTATTGAATCTTCATCTTCTCTTTCATCTTCATCTTCTTTACACACATCTTGCATATCAAGATTATTTCTGCAACATCTTTGTATTGTTTTCCTTCATCAATTTTTACATTTGCACTTTTAATTATCTTGTGAAGTCTTTTGTTGTAGCACTTATATGCTTTACTTCTTGAGTAATATCTGAGAAAAATTCCCTCATCTGCTCTTGCATCAAATTTTCCCAAGTCATCTTTATCTCTCTTAATATAGCATGTGCTTCCAAAAACTTTGAAGTACTTAACTATTGTAGGTATTCCTTTCCATAACTCATAGGATGTTTTTTCATTATTCAACCTAATTTTTGCACAATTCAGAATATAAACTGATGTATGGAAAGCTTCTTTCCAAAATGTGTCTGCTATCTTTGATTCATTTAACGTTGTCCTTGCCATCTCTTGAACGGTTTTGTTTTTCCTCTCCACTACCCTATTTTGTTGAGGAGTTCTAGTTGTTGAGTATTGTCTTCTTATCCCATGTTCTAGGCAGAAGTTATCAAAATCATTTGAGGTAAATTCTCCTCCTTGATCAGATTTAAGGCATTTTATCTTTGCATCAACTTCATTCTCAACCAACCCCTTGAAGGCTTTGAACTTTTCAAAGGCTTCAGATTTCTCCTTTAGGAAGGAAACCCAAGTCATCCTGGAGTAGTCATCAATTACATAAAATATATTTTTCCTTGCAGACTTTTTGTTCTTGTTGGTCCACAAAGATCAGTGTGTATGAGCTCCAGTGGTTTTAATGTTGAACATTGTTTGGATTTGAAGCTTGCTCGTGTTCGTTTCCCAAGTTAACATTCTTTGCAAATGATGTTGGAAGATTTTGTAATTATTGGCATATCTTTCACTACTGTTGTTCTACTGATTTTGACAATGTTGTCAAAGTTGAGGTGGCCTAATCTTTTATGCCACAACCAACTTTCATCTTCTTGCATCAAATTGCAACTTTCACCATCTATTTCTCTTAGAATATATAAATTGTTTGTTGTCTTATCAACATGTGCTATCAGTTTTCCATCCTTTTTAATTTCACATCTTTTGGGAAGAAATGTTACACTATGTCCTTGATCACAAAGTTGATTTACACTTAGCAGATTTCCTTTTAAACCTTTAACATACAAGACATTTTCAGTTTTTGTTTTCCCATGATCTAAACTAAGTGTCCCTTTCCCTTTTATTTATTTCTTTGAATTATCACCAAATCTCACTAATCCTTCATCAACAGGTTCAAGAGAAATAAATTTGTTCTTGTCACCTGTCATATGCCTTGAAAACCCACTGTCAATATACCATCTATCCTTCTTGTTTTTTGCATGTAAAGCTATTTGAACAAACATGGACTTCTCCTTCTTCCAAATCTTGGTTGGTTTTTCCTTCTTCTTGATAGTCATGTATTCATTTTTATTTTGACTTGGAGAAACATTAAAAATTGTTGTGCAGAATTTTTCTTTGTGTCCAAAATTATTACATTTGTGACATATGATGTTAAAGTCCATTAAGGGTGTGAAGGAGTTATAGTTTCTTTTAGTGAAGCTAGGGACATTGTTCGCTTGGATTTTGCAATTTATGGCCTTGTGACCAAACTTATTACATGAGAAACAATATCCTTTGAAAGAATGAGTCTGCCTAGCCTCAAATTTTCTTTTAGAATGAGCACTTATCCAACTTTCTTCAGTTTATCTTGGAATTGTATTGGGTTTTTGTGAGTTTGCATCATTCCCTTTGCTAATATTCTTGCTTGCATCACTAGTCTTGAAGTTCTTTTCATTTTCCTTGGAACTTGTAGCATTTTTATCAAATTTTGTACATTGCCCTTTTTCCTTTTCCAATTATCTCTTCAACATGACAACTTCTTGTTCTAACTTGTTTTTTGTTTCATTTTCAACTTGTTCAACCTCTACAAGTTGAGTTCTTAAATCTTCAATTATTTAGTTCGATTCCTCCAAGCTTTTAGTCATTTCCTTGATTTTTATTTCATACTTGGTGACTTTATTTTTCAACTTCTTGTTCTGTTTATATGCATAATGGAGCTCTTCTTCAAGATCTACTTCTGCTTCATTGCATTCTTGGTCAACATCTTGTTCTTCATGTTCGCTATTTGTGTCTTCCATGGCCATAAATATTATTTCTTCTTCATTGTTGCTTTGGCATTCACCACTTTGTTCTTCTAAAGAGTTGCTTTGTTTCTTTGAATAAAAGCTCTTTTTCTATTTTTGGGACTTCTTTGAGTTGTGCTTAGAGTTTTTTTTTTCCTTTTTCTTTGTGTAAACTTCCTTTTCTTCTTTGCTTATGTCACTTTCATTTTGAGGAAATTTGGAAGCATAATGTCCAACCTTTCCACAATTGAAATATTTAAAAGGAAATTTTCCTTTGTACTTTCCACTTCCTTTCTTAAGCTTCCTCATGAAATAGGCCTCTACTTCATCACCACTTGACTTCTCACTTAATGTATCATGCTTGTTCTTCCCTTTCTTGGATGCTTTGAAGGAAATATCATTTTGTGGTGTTCTCCCTTCAATCCTCATTTCATAAGCAACAAGAATCCCATGTAGTTCATCTTTTGTCAATGTGTCTTTATTTGTCAATTCTTCTAATGCCGACACTTTGGAATCAAATCTTGTAGATAAGGATCTTAATATCTTATCAACAATGAATGCATCATCAACATCTTCACCAAGTCCTCTCATAATATTCACAATTTCATCAACACGAAGAAAATATGGCGTTATGTCTTCATCTTCTTTCATTTTAAGGGTTTCAAACTTCCTTCGATGAGTTTGCAACTTTTCTTTCTTCACTTTAGCATCTCCTTCATAAATATTTTGGAGTTTGACCCATATTTCTTTTGCTAACTTGCAACACATGACCTTTGTAAACTCATAATCTATTAAACTGCAAAGAAGAGCATGCTTGGATTTGGCATTGTTTTCACTTTTCTTCTCTCTGAATTGATCTGTTGGAGGGTTTGATGGAGGTGTATACCCATCTACAAAAAATTTCCAAACATTAAACCCAAGAGCATTCAAGTAAGCTTCCATCTTAATACTCCATAATGCATAATTAGTCCCATCAAAAATGGGCGCTTTGACTGTATTATTATTATTTGCCTTGTGTGCTCTTTAGGATCTCCCTTCAAGCAGTTATGCTTTCAAGAAGGAACCCGCTTTGATACCAATTGAAGAGCACAAAGATATACTGAGAGGGGGGTGGAGAATCAGTGTATCAACAAACTTTTACCCTCTTATCTTTTATCAACTTTAACTTCTAGCACAATATCAACTATGCAATATGAAACAATATGATCAAGTTGACACCAACAATTGTATTTTATGTTTTTATATGAGATTACAAATCTTGTAGGCACAAACCTACTTGAATCATCAATTTTGTAGTTTAGTATGCACCAACCTACAAGGAGCACCAACCCCTAATTTGCAAGGCACCAACCTTGACTTGACTGAAAATAATGGATGTAGAGTAATTGTCTTCAAACATATATGCACTTCTTCTATCCTCAATTCTTCTTTGTGGTGTTTGCTATCACTTCAAATCCCACACAAGAGAATAGATTCTTTGATCTAACTTACACACTACTCACAACACCATTTGCAACCTTGATTTGGATATCAAATATGTAAGTTGTTCAAGAGTTGCAACCTTCTTATGAAAGAACATATCTATACTTGCATCTCTTGAAAAATCTTCCTCTTCATAAGATTAATCTGAATTTGTTTATTTTAGTCTTAATCAAACCACTTTGATTTGATTCTCCTTTGATTATTTCTGCATCATTTATTATTAAATTTTCTTTTAAGAATGAGGCACATCTTCTCAAGAATTAAATTGAATCATCTTCAGTGATAAATCGTGTCACTTGGATGAAACACATCTCTTGAAGTAAACCAGCCCAAATCCTTTTTTTTAATGATTAATTGCATCTAATCAAAACACAACTAATCATATCTTTAGAACATCGATTCTCATAACTCTTTTAGAAAAGACATCTTAGTTATAAAAACGATTCACATGACTCTTCAAAAAAAACATTTTAGGAGTCAATCGTTCATCTTCTTTGCAACAAATTGCATCTCTTCATTGATCGAGTATCTTAGTGTGATTTGATTTCATAAAGAACTGCGTTAGTTTTTCTTTATGAACGGTTCCTCATGGAATCAAGTTAAGCCAACAAATTTGAATGTCTTAAATGACTTAAATCAGTCAGAACTTCAATTATGTATTTCTCAGAATTTGATTAAGCCAACAAATATGAATGTGTCCCTAATGGTGATGATCTAAACTTTGTAACTTCAATCTGATCAAGATTCTTTCCCAAAATTTGATTGATCCAATGATCTAAATGTGTCTAAATGGTGGTGATCTGAACGACGATTTGAACCTTAAGCTTGAGAAATGACTTCAATCTATTTAAGCCAACATTCTAATATTTATCCTTTGCCTTGACATCATCAATGGCATCATCAATGGCAACATATTCCAACATATTCCAACAATGATTTATCCTTTAGGATTCAATCATTCTTCTTCTTCACAACAAATTGCATCTCTTCATTGATCAGGTATCTTAGTGTGATCTGATTTCATAAAGAACTGTGTTAGTTTATCTTAATGATCGGTTCCTCATGGAATCGAGTTAAAGAAGGAAGAAACAAAGGCGTTGCTCCATGAAGCATTAAAGAAGGAAGAACAAATACCACGAATGGATGCAATTATGTCGCACAATCAGGTTAAAGACAAAGAGCTCGCATCAGACCCCCAACCTTCAAGAGTCATGACTTATGTGAATGTCTCAGACAATGCAAAGGTGAAAGAGGTAAGCAAGACAAATCCCACACCTTTATTTTCAATACTTATTGTACGAGATAAGATTTTACACAACAACATGATTGATTTGGTAGCTAGTACTACAGTCATGCCTAAACAAGTGGTCGATGCCCTGAAACTCAAGTATGAGCTTCTTGAGAAAGGATTCATGCAATTAGATAGGAAGAAAGTTTTGACCATCAGCCGCATCAAGGATCTATCTTTGACCCTCTTCTCATGTCCAAGCCAAATGGTCACACAAGAAGTGGTTGTGATAGACATCCCCCCAGTATTCAAGATGTGTCTTTCAAGGGACTTTATAGCAAAGCTTGGCAGATATCTAGCGCTCGATTGGTCTCATCTGATATTGTGAACCAAGCATGGGGAAAAGATGAAGATCTTGTCTGAATCCTTGCATCCATAACACATAGCAGATAATGCAGTTCTATGCTTTGAAGCAATGCACACCTTCTCAAAAAGGGAGATGTATTGTGTAGAGATGTTAGAAGATGAGGAAGGCACAAGTGATCAGACCCCCGAGGAGGAGGTCCTCCTCAACCAATTTAGTGACTCTAACCCATTCGAGAACTCTCATGCTACCAGATTAGGAACCTATGTGATCTTTGACGATGATCAAGTCTTCCCAAAATTGGTAAAAGAACAGGAAGAGCCTAATGGTCTGGGTGAAAATAGTCTATGGACACTATATTTTGATGGCGCCAAATGCAAGGCCAATTCTAGAGCAGGTGTTTGATTAGTACCCCCGATCGGATTAAAGACCCTTTAGCTTTTTGTTTCCATTTCCCATGCTCGAATAATGATGCAGAGTATGTTGCCTCGGTCCATGGTTTGTTCCTCGCAAAATGGATAGGCACGAAAAGAGTACAAGCATTTGGAGATTCAAAGTTGGTTGTAAGTCAAGTTCGTGGGAAAGCGGCTACAAAAAATATAAGAATGAAGTCTTATAGACACAGGGTATGGGATCTGATCGAGATTTTTGAGGCTTTTAACATTCAAGTTATCCCACGTTCCTAGAATAATGTTGTTGACCAGATGGCCTCGATTAGTTTACAATTTGAGCCAATTTTTGAGTTAACGGCGAAGTAGAATGCAATACAGATTATCATTCCATTGACAATTCCCGACAATGATCAGAACTGGTAGGTGTTTGAGCATGATGTTCAAATTTTCAATTTTTACAGAAATCAACAAAAGCTTATGACCATTCACAACCCGAAGCAGAGCCTTCTGAATGGAAAGTGATACAATTAAAAGGAAAAAATATCACTCGAGGTTTAATCTCTCTTGAAAATATTTTCAACTGCAAGGACACAAGAAATAGCAAATAGAGGTTCACTGCTATTGAGAAAGACTATGAAGATCTTGATGTCAGAAACGACAGAAATTTAAAGGTCGGAAGGGACGTTCCATAGAAGGATAAAGAGAGACTAAAAGGGCTATGTTCTAGATACAACGGGGTCGTAGCTTGGACCTATAACGATATTTGAGGATATGATCCCGACATAATTCAACATACTATTGACTTGGCTGAAGGCTCAAAGCCTTTCCAACAAAAACAAAGGCCTGTCAATCCAAAGGTCGAAGCATTGATGGCACAAGAGCTCACCAAATTGATCGAATCAAGGATCATATACTCGATTAAACATTATACCTAGGTGTCTAAACTTGTACCAGTTTGAAAAAAGAATGATGATATTTAGCTCTGTGTAGATTTCAAGGATTTGAACAAAGCTTCGCTAAAAGATCACTACGCTTTTCCCTCAATGGAGCAGATTCTGCAGACTGTGGCTAGATCAAAAATTTTCTCGTTGCTTGATGGTTTTTAGGGTTATAACTAGGTCTATGTCAAAGAGGGAGATTAGCATAAAACCACGTTCACTACCAAGTGGGGAACGTTCACATACTCAAAAATGCCCTTCAAACTCTCCAATGTCGGTGTGTCTTTTTAGCTAGCAATGGATATCGCTTTCAGAGGGTGAATTAACTAGATTATTCTAATATATTTGGATGACCTAACAGTTTTTTCAAAATCAAAGGATGATCACTTTGATCATTTGGAAAAGGTCTTCCAAAAATGCAAATAGTTTGAGATTTCCTTAAATCCCAAGAAATGTGTTTTTGGAGTACCCCAAGGCAAGCTACTCAGTTTTGTGGTATCGAAGGAAGGAATAGCGATAGAACGCAAAAGGTTGAAATCTATAATGGAGTTAACTCTGCCAATCAACCAGAAGGGGCTGCAATCTTTTTTGGGAAAGATATTTTTTGTCAGTTGGTTCATTTCAAACTTCGCAAGCATTGCAAGACCTATCATGCTAATGTTAAAGAAGAATATAGTGTTCAAATGGACCCTTGAAGGTAAGACAACTTTTGAGCAAATAAAGGCAGCCATCTTCGTGGCCCCGATGTTAGATAACCCAAACTTCTCCAAGTATTTCTTGCTCTACGTCTACAATAAACAACACAACATAGCTTCGATGCTCACTCAGAAAGACGAAGACAATAACAGAGAGCGTCCCATTGAATTCCACTCTAAGAATCTCAAAGGATATGAAGCCAAGGACAATTTTGTTGAGAAATAGGCTTTTACTATTGTTAAAACCCTAAAGAAATTCTGACACCTAGTATCAGCCAATAGAATCACCATTCTTGTCACCCATCCCAGTGTTTGGGAGTATATCATTGAGGGTGAAATTACTGAAAAGAGGGCCAACCGGATCACCAAGATCCTAGAATACGATGTAGATATTAGACCAACCAAGTTGGTTCAAGGAAGAGGTCTTTGCAAATACCTTGCACAAGAATTAAGCTCCTTGGCAGAGGAAGAGACCGATCAGGCCTACACAAAAAAGTTTGATTTCGACGAGTCGTGGGTGATGGATCAAACACAATATATGCAAAAAAGGCAGTACTCAACCAACATTTCACCTCACAAAAGACGTTACTTCCGACTGCAGGGCACCAGGTATGTACTAATTGAGGGTATTTTGTTTAAAAGAAATTATGATGGTGTCTTGCTTCGATGCTTAGATAAGCCACAGGCGGAAAGAGTTTTAAATGAGTTTCATAGTAGTCCTAAGGGAAAACATTTCTTCGCCAAAACCACTGCTCTAAAGATAATGTAGGTAGGATGTCACTAGCCCTCCATGCTTTTAGAGGCACACCATCTGGTGCGAAAATGTACTCAGTGCCAATATTTTGTTGGCAAGCGAAAAAATTCTACCATGCCATTGATCCCGATTGTAACTAAAGAACCCTTTACTCAATGGGGTTTGGATTTCGTCAAGATGATAAATCCTATTTCCAATGCTAGCCATAAGTGGATACTTATGATTGTTGGAAATAGGTGCCATTTAATTGCAATCCTAAACATTATTTCATGTATCTCCTAAGTCCTTGGAAATTGTTCCCCAACACTAGGATTAGAAAGAGATTAAATTTGAATGAAATGAACATGTTAATTGGCATTTGTAATTAATTCTAAATGATAGGAACATGTGAGGGTGTCCAAGAAGAGTTCCTAAATAATAGGAGCACATGGGACGCCCACATGGAAGGTGGAACCCACCTTGAGTTAAGTTAATAGTTTGGAGAAAAAGATAACACTTCAGTAATGCATGTAAAGAATTATTGTAATCTTGTTCTAAGGTTAAATAATACAAGCACTATTCATTCTGGTGGTGGAGTTTTTTCCTGAAAGGGTTTCTCCACGGTATATGTTGTGTCACTTCTATCTTCTGGTTTTATTCTTCTACAATCTTCTGTCTACTTCTGCAAATGGTAAAATGAATCTCAACAAATTAATCATACACAATTAATTGTGAGAAAGAACACTTAATTAGATCTACAATATAATAGTTTTACAAGTTCTAAAGCTACATAATTACATTTCATTCGAATTTAATCTCTTTCTAATCCTAGTGTTGGGGAACACTTTCCAAGGACTTAGGAGATACATGAAATATGTTTAGGATTGCAATTAAATGGCATCCTATTCCCAACGATGACAACCGATTATTTCACAAGATGGACGGAAGCCATTGCTCTAAAAAATGCTACATAAATTGAAATTGTCAATTTTCTTGAGGAGCTACTAGCAAGGTTTGGTTTGCCAAAAACTATCATATCCGATAACACACGAGCTTTTGTGGGTTCCAAGATGTTGGAATTTTCTCTCAAGCATGGGGTCTACCTCAAGACTTCATCAAATTATTATCCGCAAGGAAATGGGTTAGCAGAATTGACCAACAAGACCCTGATTAGGTTAATTAACCGCATCGGGTCGAAAAGACAAAGGGAGTGGCACAAGCACTTGTGATCCACTCTATGGGCCGATAGGATTACACCCAAGAAAATCTTGAAGGCCTCTCCTTATGAACTAGTATATGTAAAGGAGGTGGTTTTACAGGTGTTTCTATAGAGATTTTGGCCTTGCAACTGTTAAAGGCTTTGGAAGTTGAAGAAAGCGGTGGAATGGAAGTAAGGCTCATGAAACTCCTAAAACTTGAATAAAAAAAGGAAAAGGCCTATGAATCCATGATCGGTTGCTAGTAGATAGTCAAATGATGGTTTGAAAAAAAGGCCTCAAACCCAGATTTTTGGGAAGGAAACATGGTGCTAAAGTATGACGAGTGCACTGCGAGATCAAGGCAACACACAAAATTTGAAGCATTATGGAAAGGTCACTTTCGCATTCACGCGTGTAAAGAAAATAATGTGTATAAGCTAGAAGACATGGATGGAAATGTTCTGGATATACTGATAAACAATATTCATCTAAAATTGTTCCATTAAAGTGTGTAAGTTTTGTTTAAATTTTCACAGTTATGCACCATATGTAATTTTTTTGTAAAATATGATTAATTTTGTGACTAAGCCATGAGAATAACACAAAAAATGTTGATTTTATAGCGGCGAGAGACATATTTCTCTCAAAATTAAATAATAAATAATTAATAAGGAAATTTGACCTTAATTACAAATTATATTTTATATTTTATTTCTTAAAGGAGGCTGACCTATATGAAGAGATGCCTTGTTTTGTATATATACAAGGTGAAGTTGTTTCGTCAAATCATCAATTCATTCTTCATTCAATTCACACTCTCAAGGAGAAGTTCGCACCCTAGCAGCAGATCATAATATTGTAGCAACAGTTCAACTTCAAGGAGATTCATATTCGATTGTATCAAGAAGAGATTCTTATCATTTATTATGTCAAGTTTGCCGTTGAGAAGGGTCTGATTTGTAAAGAAGATTTCTACTCTTATTTTTTCTATATAAGAGATATATTTTGTTGGGTTTTTCTCCCTCGAGAAGGAGGGTTTTCCCAAGGTAATTTGTTGTGTTCTATTATTTGTTGTGTTGCATATCTACTTATTTACACTTCTAATCATAAAAATAACATGGTATTAGAGCGGCTCTAAGAAAAGATCTAATCAGATTTGTGTAAGTAGTCAAGTCAACTTTTCATCTAGGGTAGATCTTGAAGGAAAAATATTGTAGATCTAAGGTTGCAATTTATTCAGACTTAAGGACAGATCCTTGAAGGTGAATTTGTGCAAAAAAAGAAAATGGTGAACAATGTCAAGGTAGAAGATAGGCTTGATGGAGCCTCAAACTTCAACTCTTGGAAACCCAGGGTGCTTATTGTATTAGAGGAGAATGATGTTCTTGATTCGTGGAAAGTGATATGCTCGAGCCTTATGATGATATTGAGAAAATCGAGTGGAAGAAAAATAACATGAAGGCTAGAAAGATCATGATAGACTATGTGATGAATCACCTAGTACCAATCATCTCTAAGTTGAATACAGCTAAAGAAATGTTTGATACTCTAAAAGGATTATATGAGATCAACAATGCCAACAGAGCCCTTGCTTTGAGACAATAGCTTGACCATGTAAAAATGGATAAAGAAGATTTAGTCATCTTATTCTTCATGAAGATTACTAATTTGAGAGATCAATTGAGCACTATTGGGGATATAATTGCAGACATAGATCTTGTTATGTTGGCACTAAATGGTCTCACTCAATCTTGGGAACCCTTTATTCAAAGCATCAATGGGAGATCTAAGTTGCCCAAGTTTGATCGTCTTTGAGCTGATTGTATTCAAGAAGAGTCCAGGTTGGCAGCAAGAGGAATTGGGCGAAGCTATCATGATGTAGAAAATAAAGTTCGTGCTACACATACTTCTAGAGATAGAGGCAAAGGAAGAAAGAGGAATAGAGACAGAGAATCAGATTCTACTCCATAACCGAAGAAGAAGGATCTCTCTCACATTCAATGTTTCAAGTGTGACAAGTATGGTCACTTTGCTCGAGATTGCAAATTAAGGTCTACACAACATGTTTCTACTGCAGAAATTGACATAGGGACATCTCAGAAGGAGCCAAGCTCTAAAGTTGATTCAAAAGGTTTCTTGTTCTAAATTTGATCAGTTTCTTCAAAGAGGAGGAATTAACATTCAAAGGGAGTCTGACATACCAACATAGGAAACCTGGGACGAGGAGGTCAGGAGGTTGATGCCGGTACTTGGAGCTTCAGAGGGAGTCACATCATCATGAAGACTTGTTGTAATGTATATTTCTCTAAGAAGGAGAAATATGAGGTGAAATCCCTTGTAGTGTATATTTCTCTAAGACGGAGAAATATGAGGTGAAAGCCCTTGTAGTGTATATTTCTTTGAGATGGAGAAATATGAGGTGAAAGCCCTTGTAGTGTATATTTCTCTGAGATGGAGAAATATGAGGTTAAATCCCTTGTAGTGTATATTTCTCTGAGATAGAGAAATATGAGGTGAAAGCCCTTGTAGTGTATATTTCTCTGAGACATAGAAATATGAGGTGAAAGCCCTTGTAGTGTATATTTCTTTGAGATGGATAAATATGAGGTGAAAGCCCTTATAGTGTATATTTCTCTAAGATGGAGAAATATGAGGTGAAATCCCTTGTAGTGTATATTTCTCTAAGACAGAGAAATATGAGGTGCGAGCCCTTGTTCATCTCTGAGACGAAGATGTGTTTCTTTCCACACATGGGAGTAGCCATTGTGGATGTCATGTTGAGAGACTCCATGACAATATCATGTTGAGAGACTTCGTGATGAACTCTTTTCCACAAATGGGTGTAGCCATTGTGGGTGTCATATTGAGAGACTCCGTGACATGGATATTTGGAAAGATACCTCCCTAGCTAAGAGGGAGTGTTGATGTTATAGTGGCGAGAGATATCTTTCTCTCAAAATTAGATAATAAATAATTAATAAGGCAAGTCGGCCTTAATTACAAATTATATTGTATATTTTATTTCTTAAAGGAGGCCAACCTATATGAAGAGATGCCTTGTTTTGTATATATACAAGGTGAAGTTGTTTCATCAAATCATCAATTCATTCTTCATTCAATTCGCACTCTCAAGGAGAAGTTCGCACCCTAGCAACAGATCATAATTTTGTAGCAGCAGTTCAACTTCAAGGAGATTCATATTCAATTGTATCAAGAAAAGATTCTTATCATTTATTGTGTCAAGTTTTCCCTTGAGAGAGGGTCTGATTTGTAAAGCAAATTTCTGCTCTTATTTGTTCTATATAAGAGATATATTTTGTTGGGTTTTTCTCCCTCGAGGAGGGTTTTCCCAGGGTAATTTGTTGTGTTCTATTGTTTGTTGTGTTGCATATCTACTTATTTACATTTCTAATCATAAAACTAATAGAAAGAAACAAAAGCGTATTATATTATGTTCATCAAAATATATACAGTACAATACAAGCCCGAAGCTCTGAGAGAAGCTTGAAGCTTTCTCACGCAAACCCAAAAAGAGTTACAGTACAAAAAGGTGAAAAGGGGAGGCAACGCTCAAAAAAGCAGTAAATTTAAAGCCTCCAACCATCACTAGGTAGTCAAAATGGCTCTTGTTGGGTTCTTCTTCTTCTTCTTCAACAGGGTGGAAAGGGGGGTCAACACATATCATGCACAGGCTCAGTACACCAAGGGCCTCATTCCCCATTCCTGCAGCTATACACCAGAAATTCAAAATTCTTTTTCCATTCAAGCCCAGAAACGTGCTCCATGTCGAACTCCCTCAACATGAAGGAAGCCGTAGGTCGAGACAACAAGCGATGCCTCTTAAGGTCCATAGTATGAAAATCAGTGAGGAGGGGTAGCCAAACCACTTCCTCCCTATAATCAACGTGTCTATGGAGGTCCATGGCATTTAGAATGTTTCCACTAGGGATATCCACTTGCACGATCTCACCAAGCCCGTCCAAGTATAGAGAATCGAACATGGCATGGCACAACTCGATTATCCAAGGCTTGGTGATGTCCAAATCAAGCAAGGAGACCACGAAGCGGGAGACATCATTGGAGTTTCACCGTGGTTGGTTTTCATCCTTCACATAATCCTTTCCAAGCACCCACTTGAATGCCACCACAATGAGGCAATCATTCTTCCTCGCCAGGCGCTTAATTCAATCGTTGGTAATTTCACCCATGAAGGACTATTGTGTCCTTCATGCTAGGAGCCGAATGGGAGTGCCTAAGACAAACAACATGGTGGCAAACAATCTAAAGCTAGCAAAATGAGAATACAACAGGAAGGCTTGCTAACTAAAAGAGATTTTTCAAGTGAATATTTCACTAAGGTGGCATAACTATTTATAGAAAAGGTGTTAAGCTCAACCAACAGAAAATTCGTCTCCCACTAGACGACAATAAAGAAAATTTCCAAGCAACCAAAGGGCGCGAGATGAATTGTATGGAAAATCTAGCACCAAGCCTTGAAAAAAAAATGTGGGTGTTGGGAGTAAATGCTCGCGTATGTCGATCACTGCCATGTGTCCATTGTCGTCATCAACACCAGCTTGCTTGTTTCTACAAAAAGACATTGATTAACACACTAAGTTCTAAAAAATTAAATATTCATGTCTTTTCAAAGTACTTTACATCGCTTAAGCACACTTCCCATGGATAAAAGCATGATTTACAAAACATAAAGCTTATTTGTAAAAATGACGGCGAGGAGAATGTACTAATTACATTATCGTGGTGAATTTGACATTTCTAAGGGATATGGATCCCTAATCCACACGTATCACCTCGGTGGCAGCATTTAGTAATCCAGCAGTAACGACAATGCCTTAATGCATGTACGTGCATAAAAAATTGAATGCACCAAAAATAAATTTTTTCTAAGTAACAAGACAACAAGCAACCTTTCCTTTGAGGAAGCTCTCTGCAAATTTTCAACGCAACAATGGCAGAAGTGTCAACTTCTGGTAGAAAGGCTAGATCCTAGTCTAAAAGACCAGGCTATGTCAATATTTTTGGGAGAGATTCATTCACTAATGCCCCAATGCTAGAAGAGCAACATTTTTCCCATACCAAATTGGTACAGGAAAGCAACCATGTTAAGAAGGAAGCAGTGCTGGACTTCACAGACAACATTTTTGACCCAAGGTTGGCAACAAACCCTAAAAGCCTTAGGGAAGACGCATTACAAAGAATGGTCAAACATGGGGCAGCTGAAGGTTTTTCTTTAAGGCTCTGGAATTGTGATTTGCCATAGTTCATGTTGCCCACTGTATACCCATGTCTAGAGTTGGTGGATGCATGTGCCAGGAGGTTTGACAAATAAATAAGGGTTATAGTCGATGGTAGGATAAGGTTTATAATCAATGCAACGCCCATCCAAGATATGTTATGTATCCCTACAAACTGGGGCATTTAGAGCTTTGAATAGGAAGCGATGGAAGAGTTATGGAGAACCAGAACTAGACAGTTGCAATTTTATGATGAAACAAAGGAGAGGCTGAAAGGAGGTCAGCTCATCTTCTCTCTGTCATGCAAAAAATTCAAACAAGATATACAGGTCATTTTCTCAATGTTGGCCTGTATTTACGACTATGATGATGATGAAGGAGTTTATCCTTTCTAGATGGACATGGCTTTTATGCTAAAAAGGGAAAAGAGCCAGAAGTATTTTGATTTTGCAAAAGTAATAGCTAAAATGATGTTGGAATAGCTGAGGAATTATGGCACTGAGTGCAGGTTCATGTATTCTTTTTTTCTAGTACATTTGATCTTACATCAAAACTCTAAATTCCTCGAAAGGTACTTGTCACTATTTAGGTTTGATGTAAAGAGGTCATACCAGCCAATTTTGGTCTAGACCCATGTGCCTTCAAAGACATGGGATTATTACTAGTTTGTGGATTTTTTCATGAGGTCAGTGCTCGTAGACTTGTCCCCACACCCTTCGAGCCATTTTTCTCATGTAGTCTTGCAATGGATGAAAAGCTCGCAGACCCCAGTGGATTATTTTCTGGGGGATGAGTTCACTTTCATCAAATTCCATGGTTTTGTTAAGGAGCCTTTCAGGCTCCCTAAATTTGTAACAGATAGGGTTTTCGCTTTGGAGGCATGTTGCCAGTTAACCATTGCCAACAACACCTATGGTGTCGGAAGGAACAAGACAGGGCTTTACCTAACTTCCCTCTCCATTGCCAACAGTCAAGTAACACTTCTGAAAAGGAAGGCGCAGGAGGTGCTTACTAACAAATTGGTGCACCTGGGCCTAGTCCTCATTTGGATGCGATGAAGCTGGCCTCATAGGATAGAAAATAGAAACTACAGATAAAATTTGTGACACAACTAGCTACTCAGAAGATTGAGGCTTGTTTTAATGAAGAGTGAAATTCCCTATTGATCACTACCATGAAGCCGCTAGCATCCAAGCCAAAGGGAGAAATGCAGATGGAAGATTACGACATTAGAGTTGTGGGCCTAGATTTAAGTGAAACTCTCCCGCGTGACAAAGTGGTTTTGGCTAAGGCCACTCAGAAAGTAGTCTACACTAATTATGAGAAGTTGGACAAGAAATTGAAGAAGCGTGAGGTAGCATTGGAAAATGTAAAGGACACAGTGAGCAGGCTATAAGTGAAAATCAAGGGAAGAGATGTAGAGATGGCTCACATAAGACAAATATAGGATCAACGAGGGGAAGCAACTAAGTTGCTCGAGGAGGTCCAAAATTAATAGAGTCGGCTTTATGCCGAGATAGAAAAGTTAAGAGTTGAGGTTGTTGTTGAACATCAGACGAATGCAGAATACCAACGTATCCAAGAGAACATGCAGGAGGAATTAGATAGCGTCCAATCTCAGGCTTTCGATAATCTACAAAAGGCCCAGGTAGAAAAAGAAAGTGCAAAGCGAGAGAAGTAGGAGACCGAATCTATTTTTCAAACTCACGATCAAGAGGTCGGAAGGTTGGACTTTGAGCTAACAAACGCCCTTCAGGAGAAGAACTAGATGGAGGAGAATATGAAGGTAAGGGAATCTCAATTCCATTAGGAATTGGTTGTAGTGCAAGGATCTGGGATCCTCTCGATATTGAAGAGACTAATCTCCACGCATTGGGAAAGGATCATAGTTGCAGTTGTTGCTCTAAAGCTAGTCTTACAGTTTATAAGGGATGCTCGAGAATTGGACGAGAAGGTTGGCTCGGTGGCTGACCAAATTCTGCAAATTTATGCTTCCTGGGCCATGGAATAGAAAAATCTAATTTCCAGATTATGCAAGGCCACTGAAGAAGCTTTAGGAGAGGCAGGAATTCTTGATCGAAGGGTTGCCTCAAGGAAAGCAAGTGAATTCATCAACTGCCACAATGTCACGTCAAAAAGAAAAGAACACCAAGCTGCGTTGAATAGGAAGGTCAATGAGATCAAGGAGTTCAATGTTCTACTTGATTCCGGATTACCCGCCCTTTTCTCATCGGATGGAGAGGTATTATCAATCGAGCAGGTCGTGGATGTGATCAAACTCAAAATCGAGGCTTCTATAGTACTCCTAGGTCTAAGCACGATGCCCACTATTGACGAAATCAAGGAAATACTTCCCCTTACTTGGCTTTATTATTATGTCAGGGTTGTTTTGTCAAGGTGGGGAGGTGTTTCTTTTAAGGAAACCTTTGAGTTGGATCAAGCATACGAGATTCTTTGCACTCTCATCCAGCCCATTGATTTGGATTGGGAGGTACAACACTCTACCTTCCTCAAACTCCAAGAATTACCAGAGCTCTAGGTTTGTGCCTCCACAAGCGAAGGACCCCTGTGAGTCACTAGAACTATAAAGAAATTTTTCCTTTAATCTTTTTGGTTTTCAACCCTTGCTCTTTTTCAGCTTCAGGATGGGTCCACACTTAAAGGAGAAAAGACGGTTTCTAAAAGCGTGCAATGCGCCACGTGGTGGCTGCACGACTTTTGTATATCATTTTCCTTTCAGGCGTGAGTTGAGGCACGTATCAGCTTGGCGAAGTTTTTCTTCAAGGCCATTCTCATAAATCTAAGATTACCTGCCTACTCGACACGTCATTTATTCACTTCGGGCAGTTTGTATTTTTGCGGAGTGATATCTTTAGGTGGAGTTTCTCATAATGCGGTGGGTGTCTTGCTTCCAGGGTGGAACCTTCGAGTCGATGTCGTTGACCTTTATGGCTGATCAATCAGATTTTGTCAAGTTGTGATTGAACCCGATTGTTCTCTGACAACTATCTTCACTAAATATCTAAAATCAATTAATGAAGCAGTTGGGACTTAATGAGAGAAGATTACTGCAATCTAATCAAGGTCTAGGATTGGATTGTGGGCTATCAAAACAAGAAATCTGCCAGTTTCTACTTCTAGAATGTTGGTGGCAGTGTTCTCTTCTTCCAATTATAAATAGAGATTGCATAAGAAAAAAAGTTAGAAAAATTACTTGGAAATTTTTTTCGAAGGAGATAGATCTAGTAGGGTGTTTCATGTTTTCAAAAGTAGAATTTTTTACAAAATACTACTATTCTCTAGCATGTTATATTTTAACTTAAACTATCATTGGATTGGCATCTGACCTTTGTTTTTTAGTTCATATGATATTGAAGTTCGATCTATTTAGAGGAAATCTTTGAAATTGTGCATGTTATGGCCTTTGACAAATTTCTTCTTTATGTTTCATTCATGTTAAAAAAAATTGTGTTAAACTTATTTTGATAGTTCAGGTAGCTAATTTCCATGTTGTTAAGCTTCTATGTTGAATGATAGCTTTCAGAAATCAGATTATGTCTGTTGAACTTTTCCATTTTCTGTAAAAGTTGTTATTTTCCATGTTATGTTGTAAAGGGAGAAAGGGTTCTGTAATTTTCTGGATATTTCTATTAATCTATAGATTTTTCTTATGTCTGATCAGACCTTAATGGGTGCTTCCCACATGGAGATTTGAAAGACTGCACTATGCTTTCCCTAAGCCTTTGTTGCTCATTCTCTTCCCAACAATGAAGGGTTTGCGACATTTTGTGTCAATTATATCAGTTATAAGGAATAAGTTGAGGTTTGAAATTTTGTAAAAGCTTTGGCACATTTCCATTTTTATGTTTTATTTGCATTTCTTTCTACCTTTTTCCCCCAACACAAAGAAGAGTCGGCTTTCTATAAAAATCCCAGAGGTTATTTAGTGAGACGCAAATTGGTCCCCCACTCGTTGAATTTCCCATAAGACTGTTGGAGAGGGGAAAGCTTTGATGATCAAAACTATCCAATCTCAACCCTGTTAAAATTTTGTCTTTGATTGCCAACCACGCAAAGGCACCTGCTTTCAGGAGAACGTCTAGACCCCAACAAAGTCTGAAGGGCCATTAGTTCTCCTGGTTACACGAGACTAAAGAATTATGTCCATCTTTAACATTGTATTGCCTTGACTTGGATTTTGTCCAAATAATTTCATCTTGCTTATTAGATAAATATATATGTCTTTTTGCAAGTTCATCTTTTAGAGAGGTCTTGACATGAGAAGGAACTTGCAAGGAATCGAAAAAATTCCACTTAACTAAGAAAGGATCCAAAGGATCAATTTCAAAATAAGCACAAACCTTGTCACCCCAACTGGATTTGAGCAAAGGTTCAATTTGTTTCCAGTCACCAAGAGTCTAGAGAGGCTTGTGACCATTCCAAGCATCGTCCCAAAAAAGAGATTTTTCTCCATTATTAATGATCCAAGAGTGATGAGGGATAATAACTTTTCTGTAAGAGGAAATAAAATTTCAAATTTTAGATCCCTTAGGAATATCCTTTTGAGTGAAGATTCTTTCCCTTTCTTGAGAGTCCAAATATTTATGTTTCATTATTTGGCACCATTTTATATCAGGTTTTGAATAAATATTCCACACCAATTTTGCACCCAGGGCTTTATTCTGAAAAAAGATGTCTCTTATTCCTGCACCACCTTTGGATTTGGGATTACAAATAGATTCCCATGCAACCAAAGGTAATTTATTTTTAGAAGTTACATTTTCAAACCACAAAAAATCCTTAAATACATTTTGTAGGACTTTCCCTTTCCCTTTCGGAAGATTCAAAACTAACATGAGATATATTGGGAGAGAGCATAAAATTGATTTGAGAAACACCAGCTTCCCTGCAAAGGTTAACCATTTAATCATCAATGATTTTTTTCTTCATTATGTAGAAATCTAAATTAACATAAATCAAATATAAGAATATCTTTGAATGATTTTGCAATTTTTAATTTTTAATATATCAATTTAGAAAAATGTCTTTTGTATCAACTTTAAAATCAATCATTGTTATTCATTTTTCACAATTCTATGGTCTTATCACCTTGAGGAAAAGATGAGGGAGTCATCTACCCATCTAATATTCAAATTGTAACTTGGTTTCTTCAAGTGGTGGGAATAATCGATTTCACATTAGATCTTTGAACTAGAATAGTAACGTTGAAGCACTACAAATTTATCAACTATCTTGTAAAAGTTAGTTCTATTTCTTAGAACTTCTATTCATTTTGAGTTTGAGTTGCAAGTGCTCTAAAAGTAGCATTACTAGACGTAAGATAAGATATTATCTCCTTTCAAGTAGGAGACTCATGTTTAAAAAATAGTTGGATCCAATTTTTGGCAAAAAAGTGGAAGTGTTTTTTTTTCTAAAAATCAAAGTTTGTCATACTTGAGTAAAAAACTGAAGCAATTACATATAGAATCTTAAGAAAGTTTAGTAATTCAAAATGTATGATTTTGAGTCTAGTTTTCAAATATAATTTATTTTAATATATAGATGATACAACTTAATTTTGTATAGGAGGTACAAAAAAAAAGGGCCAAAACATGTGCACAAACACCATAATTTGATCTAAATAAAAAAAATTAATTTCTTTTAGTGAAAGATGTGTATTATAGTGAAGTTTGATAAAGGATTGGGTGAACCTACAATAGTGGGTTACAATTTTTTGCACGGAGAAAAAATTAGAAACACCCATCAAAAAAATTTAAAATGGCTTTGAACAAAGGAAACCCTTCAAATGAAGGGGCTTTGTTGGAACATGCATGGCATCCACCCCATTTGAATGAACCCCCACACCCCCCCTTCTAATGAACCCCCCTTATAATAAACACCAAATTTTAATATATTTTGGTTTTAGTATACATTTTTTTCAGTTTAATTAAACATAGGTTTTTCACTGAAAATCAAACTCTTTGTTCTACACATGTGAATAGTGGACTACCAAAAAAAATTCTGAAAAAATATCTACCTACTGGTATTGATGTCCTTGATCCAACAAAAAAGACTGAATTTCAATACATACAAAAAAGTTATGCTCTTAATAGTACACCTATGTATAAATTGTAATTGATTTGACTTCAAAACTTAATTAAAAAAAAAATCAATAAAACATTATGAAACCAAATGCATCCTCTAGATATTGTAGTTACAAATCTAAATTCCAAAAAAATAGAATTTAATCCTTCATAGAAAAAAAGTTATGTGGTTTATAATACACATCACTCTTTAAAAATGGTGTTTATTGTTAAAAACTAGTTATCGAAAGAGATAGAAAAAAAATGCAATTTGATTCATATACATATATATATATATATATATACAAACAAAACATCACAAATCACTAGTTTGCATCATCTTCAAATTCCTCACGGTTTAGCAGCTATAGGTGTCTGAAAGTGAAGATTTAGTTCAAAATGTTCATTTCAATGTCAAGTTTGGCCAAAACGTATTTCTTTATTAATCCTAATTGTTTTTTTCTGAAAATCCCTCATGTACGACCAACATAATTTGAGCTTAAACTAATCATAAAATGTTTTTTTTTCATTGTGTAAAGAATGATGTCTAGATTAATCACATATAATTAAAAAAATTAAAAATTAAAAGTTCTTACAAAATAATTAATACCTGACATTTCAAATTTATGAACCATTTTCCTAAAAAAAAAAATTAATAAATAGACAAACATGTCCAATCATAGAAAATAAATTACATATTTGAAAATTTGACATTGTTGTCTATAATGAGTTTTAATTTTGTCATTTTAAAAAAAAAAAAAAGTCATTAGTTGTATTGCTAAAGTCAGTTTTCCTCTTGTTTTTTTCATGGCATTGTACTTGCAATCCAAGGTTGAGGGTTGGATTTCCAAACTTAAAACAAAAGCAAAATCATGAGTTTCAAATTTCAAATTTAATGAAATGAATATCTGCTCCAAAACATGTACCCATTCTAAAAAGGAGCAAGAATATGATGTAAATACAAATGGGTGCCCATTTTATACAGATTAAAATTTACATTTGAAAGCCCGCCCTAAATAGGTACTCAATTTTTACAAAACAGGTACCCTTTTTTGTTGGGATTTTTTCAAGCCCTACAATTCCACTAAAAGTGAACCCATTAACTTGCACTTACCCTATACATTCATTATTTCTCATTAGCAAAAAACAAAGGTGCAATAGCATGCTTCTTTAAATAGGATTTTGGAAAAATCTTTTACATAAACAAAACAACATTATAAACAAGGTTTTGATAAAGTTGTGACAATAAGGTAAACAATAATAACCTTGTATAGGAGTTTGGCTCATTCTCATTCACATTTTTTTCAAAATATGTTGTTTGGCTTAATGTTTTTCCTCACTTTCATTTTGTGGTTTCCTTGTTTTTTACTGTCCAAATTAAGCCTTTTGGTCATGCTTTGCCATCTTTATATCTTGAACCATGTGCAACCTCTTCCTCCTCTTTTTAATAGGTCTTGGTATCCAACTAACTATTTTTTTACTCTTGCAACTCTCTTGTATCTTGATGATGGATCACAAAGTGTGATCCAAAACGTTGATTCAAAAACTTGCACATGATTTAATCCATAAACAACATTGATCTACAATATGGATTGTGAAAATCTAATACCATTAATAGCAAACTTATTCTTTTCTCTTAGAATTTTGATAATATATTTTAGTATTAAAAGTGTCATTTTCAAAGAAAAGTAATCAATTTAGAAGTCTTGACAATCATAACAACATTCTATATTATTCATCTTTCTTTCTTCTATTGGTCATCATTGAATTCAAAATGCATTCAATCATAAGGGATGTTTTGAAAGGAAGTTTCATTAGAGATTATTCACATGAGTTTTTCAAAGGATTCATGGTCTTGTCAAACCCTAAAGCATTTTTAGAACAATTATGTAGCAAGGTGTGAATGAGATCATAGTACAATGGTACACAATTTTTTTTCATCAAAGAAGACATTTATCAATTCAATGTAGAGGGGTTTTATTCAAAAAGTTCAAGGTTTTCAACAAAGGTAGTGTTAAGAGGTTTTTCAAAAAAATTGAGATGTGAGTTTTGGCTATGGTTCAATGAGGAGACAAATCAATAAAGTGTGTTTAGATTCAAAACATCAAGGAGGAATTTTTAGAATGCAAGAACTTTAGAGCTTTGTCAAAAGTTTTGCTAGAATTTGTTAGGATGCAAAAAAACTTCATCAAAATTATCTAGAATTGTCTATCCAAAAGTCTATCTTAAGCCATCATCTTTTTTAGAGGGAAGAGGGTTCCAACTAGGGTTGATGAGAAGAGAAAAATCAATAACATCTGTTCAAATTCAAAACATCAAGGAGGAATTGTCAAAATGCTAAATTTTAAGAGCTTTGTTAAAAAAATCACTAAAGTTAGTTAAAATGGAGAAAAGTTTCATCAAAATCATCCAGAGCCACCTATCCAGAAGTCTATTTTTATACATCACCTTTTTGAGAGGATTCGAGGTTATGTCAAACCCCAAGGTATTTTTAGAATAAATATGCAAAAGGCATGAAAGAGATGAGTACAATTATAGAAAATTTTGCTCATCAAAGAAGGCATTCATCAATTCAATATATATTGGGCTTTTATTCATAAAGTTCAAGTTTTTCAACAAGGGTAGTGTTAAAGGTTTTTCAAAAAAATGAATTATAGGTTACAACAAGGGTTTGATGAGAAGAGACAAATCAATTAGGAGTGCTTATATTTAAAACATTAAGGAGAAAATGTTAGAACACTACAATTTTAGAGCTTTGTTAGAAGGTTTGTTGAACTTCATCAAAATTGTTGAAAGTTCCCTTGCATTGAAATACATGTCACTCTTTTGGCCGAGGTGAATCTAAAAACAACACCTTAAGAAATATTATATATATTGTAAATAACAAGTACATATTGTGTAAATTAAGTTAGTTTTCATTTTACAGAGAGCTATCCTTTCTAATTTGAAGAGTGGTTCTACCACACATATATTATATTTGATGTTGCACTAAAAGGTGTGAATTAAAATGCTATATTTATTTTTTAGCGACTTTGTTGTGGACAACATAAGAGTACCATCTTATCCATCATAACATTCAAGTTGGGTACAAAGGTTCTAGAACTCATAAATACATATTTTAACTTCAAAAGAAGAATTGATAAGATCAATGGCTAATCAAGAAGGCAACAATAATAATGATAATCACTAGTCTCTATTATTACCATTGGGAAATTAGATTGGTCCATTAGCTTTGATAAAACATCATGAGCTTTAGGATCAAGGAAGAATTTTTCAAAATTCTATGGTGATGGCAAGTGACATCCTAACAAGCATAATTTAGCCTTCACCATGACATGTGGAGTTTTGAATGTAGCACATGAAGATGTTGAATTCTGTTTTTTTTTCAAAATATTGCAATGCACAATGCTAATTGGTTTTTCCATGTTGCACAAGTTTGATCATGAGTTGGGAGTTGGCGACCAAGAAGTTTCTTACAAGCTTCAAGGTATCTAAAGATGATCATATTTTTTTTGCACAACTCTTAAATGCCAAGAAAGATGTCAATGAATTTACAAGGGAGTTTTTTGTGAGATTCAATTGTTTGGTTACTAGGATTGTTGCTACTCTAAATTATCCTTTTGAAATTATTTTGAGCTACAAGTTTCATAAATGCTTTATCTTTAGAAGTTGCTTTCTTTCTCAAGGTAGATAATACTACTAAATTGAAGGATGATTAAGAACATACCTTTGGGTTAGAGGATCATATGATTACTTCAAGAATAATTTTAAAATATTTATTTAGGCCACTAGTTCCCTTGAACAGACCTCCACTTCAATAGTATCCACCTCTTTTCCAAGAGAAAAAATGATTTTATTATCAATTATATCAATTATAGTTCTCATTTGTCTATTTCTCCAATGAGGCAAATAGCAAAAGCTTCTTTTTCTTCACTCTCAATCTACATGTTTCATGTAAAATATTAACATGATAGAAGAATTTGTCTTGAAATTCAAAGATTCACATAGCTTTTGATAGCATCAAATAAAAATTAAGGGTCTTTGGGTGATTGTCAACATTTATCAGGTGAATTTGGTGGTGGCTCTGGATGGGATATGCCCAATATGAACCTAATAGAGTAAGCAATAATTTTTATAATTATATATTGCATGACATCATGTGTTCATGTAATTAAGAACTGCAAATAGAAAATGAATATCCACAAGAAGCAAAAAGAAAAACCTACTTTGCTCAAGTTCTTTGAGGTGGAAAAGAGTTTGTTGATGGAATAAAAACCTAATATTATACAAGTATGCTATATATTCTCTAAGGAGGATGAGTTTAAGTTATAATCTAAAGAGTAAATGGTGTTCCAAATATTGAGCAAGAAGAAATCAATTGGTGTAGCTTCTTTTCTTCATTTGAAGGGTTGTTTGAAGGACATGCACTAGATATAATTGAAAAAGAACAAGACATTTTTCTTTTTTAGGATTTTTCAATTTCAAGTTTAGTAGTCTCCATAAGCACTAATGATGAAAATTTTTAGTCGATGCTTGCTAAGGAGATGAAGATATGGCTACCAGAGGTTGATAATGTCAATAAATGATTGTAGTTAGATAAAAAACATTTTTTTGGCTTGAGGATAATTCAACTTTACAGATATTAATTAGATTATAAATCATAGATTCATTACTAGACCTTGATAGTTTTATATAACACCTTAAGAGTGGTTGTTCAATTGAGGATATAGTGAATTTATTTTGTGTTTGGAATCATCTTCATCTCTAGTAGATCCCATACATGTTAGTGAAGAACTTGGCGTTGAGCATTCAACGCTTACTAGTGAGCCTATGCTAGAACATGTTACTATAGAAGATCAAGAATGTTGAGAAAATGGTAAGGAAATAAAGTCTAAGAATGTTGTAGCTTCGCATTTTAAAGATTCTAAGGATAGTAATGATATGGAATTTTTGTTGCAAGGGACATTTTTAGAAGAGAAAAAATTTGATGTTAGAAGATGATATTTTTTTTCAATATATCAAAGAGGAATTCCAAACATTAGAATCATGCTTCTACTCTTTCTTTTGTGTTAGAAGATGATGGATGACATTGTTAGAGATGGGTATTTTCATGTGTATTTTTATAATGATCTAGTGTTTTAAGATTCAAAGCTTGATGGTTTGTCAAATCAAGAATAGTAATAAAATTGAAGGAGTACCATTTACACAAGGTCTATAGCCAAAACCAATTCCAAACATGGGGATTCAAATACATGATATTGATATCATTCTTCAATAACTCCAACTACTTCCAAATTAGAATGTCAATGAGGTGCAATATGACCTTGAATTACAATAGACAATTGTTATCTTACTATATTTTACCATACATGATTTTCAAAATTTTCATGTCTTTCTTTGCAACAAATCTTTTACATTATTTGTAAGGCCACATGTTATTACAACGAGATTCTCAATTCATGAGAGGTTGTTACTTTTATCAACCTTTAAATGAATGTGCGTAGTCCATTTTTGTCCCCTTTGTTCCTACATGTAAAATAGTGGTTTTTTTTCCATGTTATATAGTTTTGTGGTTCTGCTTTTGTGATTTAATATTGTGTTTTATTATCCCTTTCATAATTTAGAGTGATTGTCTTTGTAGTTTAAGTGATTTAGAATGACAATCTTCATGGTTTAGGTGATTTGGGAATAGCCTAACTATATTGTCCAGTTAATAAGCACTAATCTACTATAAAACTAATGATTATGTAAGTTCTCCTACATTACAAATATGTGTCAAGGTCCTCAAACAAAGCAAATGATTGTACCCACATGAACTTTCATATTGTATCAAATTTATGAACTAAAAAATATATCTTTCCATCAAGTCAAATAATCATATTTTAGAGTTATGCTTTATTGATCTATGTGTTTTTTTTTCATATTTTTATAGATCAACAATAGATCTCTCAAGTATATGTGGTGAAGAATGAAGTGCAGAAATATACAAAAATGATTGAATACAAAGGAGGATAAAAATAGACATCACTTTAAGCATGTAGAAGCTAGTGCAATGTACTAGTCCCATTTTGAAAACAAAAGGAAATGCAACCCTATTTATGTATCACTCCCTTCAACATAAGAACAAGTTCCAAGGTATGAACATAGGTGTATGCTTGATATAGGGGAGCATGCTTAATAAAGGAAGTCTTTTTTTTTAAGACAGTGTAGTGAAAGTATACAGGTGTGTGAGTGCCTGAGGTATAGGCACACACCTCTACACAAGTTGTCAAACGAGATTTTGAGCTACGTGCACACTAGACAAAAGGGAATTGGTGAGTTTGAGGGTCTATAATAGGACATGCCTATATGAAGGTAGCACTCTCACAATCATAACAACACTCTATATTCTTCATCTTTCTTTTTCAATCTGTCATCAACAAATTTGAAATTGAATAAGTCATATAAGGTATGTTTTGAAAAGAAGTTTCATCAGAGTCTCTTCACAGAGTTTTTGATAGGATTCGAAGTCTTGTCAAGCCCTAGGGCATTTTCCAAATAATTATACACCACTGTGTGAAAGAGACATGTACAATGATGTAGAGTTTTTCTTATCAAATACCTAAGATATTTATCAATTCAATGTAGTGGGGTTTTATTAAAAAAAATCAAGCTTTTCAAAAGGGAAGTGTTAGAGGTTTTTTAAGATTTATGAATTTTAGGAGACAAATCAATAGCATATGTTCAAATTCAAAATATTAAGGAGGAATTATCAAAATGTTAGAGTTTTAGAGTTATTTCATGAGTTTCAGTATGTTTAATGAGATAAGAGAAAAGCTTCATCAAAATCATTTAAAATTATCTATCCAAAAGTTTGTTTTTAGATATAATCATTTTTTAGAGAAAATAAAATATTCTAAGTTTTGCTATTTTTATAGTGTTACTTATGGCTTGTGCTATTTTTTACTTTTCATTCAATTTTAGCATTCTCTATTTCTAAACCAAGACAACTATTGTTAGATCATCTATCTATAGATCTCTTGTTCTAAAAGAAATGCAAGCGCTAAGTTATAGTTTGTAATACTTTCAATTAACAATTTGATTGAATATAATTAAAAATTATTTTTAATTTTAATGGTTAAGATTTTTTAAATAAATTTTACTCAACATGCAATTAGTTCTTAGAATATAATTAATAGTTAACTTTTTATTTATTTTCTATGCAATAAATTTTGCAAATATTATAAATTGTCATTTGCACTTAGTTTTGAAATGGTAATTCTCATGTCTACTTATTTTTGTAATAGCTATTCAATGCTATTGTTAATCTATAATTTATTATCCATTCAATAAAATTTATTATGCCTATATGTTTTTAAATTGCTATTGAAATATTTTGTTATGTACATTGAGGGATGTTGAATTGATTTAACAAATTTTTGAGCTTTGTGTTGCAAGTTTGTTTGAAGTTAGAGATTGTGGCCTTTTATCGATCCTTTATTTTAATTTATTGAAACATTTTTGGTTTTGTGTTTAAACATATTCAATATTTATGTGCACTTGTATTGTTTAGTCTTTGTTTTAGTTGATTTTAATTTTATAAAGAATTTCCCATTCAATTCAAAGAAGGATTCTATTGTATATCTATTATACTTTATATTAAATTGAATTATAACAAAACTAAAGTTATTCTTCTTTATGCATGCTCTAATTGTGCATTCAATAATAGGTTTCAACTAGTTTGTACAAACCCCTTAAAACATCCTCTTCAATTTGTTCCACGCTTTTCTTGAGAAATAAATGTATTTTTACCAAGCACCTACCCATCAATATGTGGTTCATGACAAATGTAACCTTTGTATCTTAGGGCTTAGAATTCAATAGTTTACCATCCATCATTGCCTAAAATCCATATTTGGTTTCAATAGTGCTAAGTTGAAGTCTAGGTTTTTTTAAATGTGATATTGGATTTGAAAGAGCTATTATTGCCCTCATTTTCATACAATTGATGCCACTAGATTTTAAATGATACAAAATTGTTGAAAGTGTGTCATTTAATAAATTTAGTCAATGCCTACCACTTTCTATTGCCACAAAAGCATATATAATATTGTGGCCATAGTCATAGTACAAACTAAATAAACCAGATCCAGATGAATTTAAAGCCTATTTAATCCCCTAAGCCATGATCCCAATGAGATACTCAAAATTTCAAAGACTAAGAACCCATTTAACTAACATGAAAAACACAAAAAACGTAAAGGAAATTTATTCTAAGACCTTGAATCTTATCCCATTGAGGGCGTGGTGTCGCATTGATGTGGAATGGCAACCCTTTCCCAATCCATTGGATAATATGAGCTATTTCAATCAATTTTATTAATGAAAATCGATGAAACTAATGAGATGTGTGTGAAACATGGATGCAAAACTAGTTTAACATGATAAAGTTGAGTGCTAAATGCTAAAATGCTTGATAGAGATGGATGCAAGCTATGCTAAATGGAAACATTCAAAGATGCAAGCCATGGATGTAAACTATACTAAAATGGATGCAAACTAAGCTACACTGGAAGTCATTAATGGATGCTTAAGCTAATATGAATGAAGATTAATCTAAAATGCTAAAAAATACTAAATATGGATGCAAGTGAGTATGAATTTCAGCAAAATAACTTTACTTTGAAAAGGTGGATCCATTTCTCTCCAAATGGTGAAGTATTTATAGGAGAGCAAATGAAGAATCAAGGGCTCAGATCGATTTGATCAATCAATGGTCAATAATGAATCAAGGGTGAAACATGGATCAAGGATTATCATCAATGGATGAGAATCAAAGATCACATGGATCAAAGAAAGCATCAAGGTTTGAGAATGATTCAAACAAACACACTTTGTAACAACTTTGAAAGTTTGTTTGAAAGAAATCATTTCTGTTTTGGAGCCAAATAGGAGAGTATTCCTTTGGAATATTCCCTATGCAAGTGGATGGGAGGGGAAATTAGCAAAATTAGTAATTAAAACTAATTATTAATGTGCAAGATGAGGAATAATAGGATATCCATTAAATAATTTATTTATTTAATGAAAAGGGGTTGCAATATGACATTTAATTCAATAATATAAGATTATTTAATTAAATGAGAAGACTTAGGGGAGTTTAAATTAAATAATTTGCATTATTCAATTAAACGAGATGAAATGTTAGTCTGAGATGGCAAGAATTAACCTAGTTAGATTAATTAGATTAATAGATGAAAATGATGCATTTAATTAAATAACTAGGCTTATTTAATTAAACAAGCGAAAAGAGGATGAAATTCAAGATGAAATGAAGTTAGTGATCAAACTCAAGTGTGTAGTATCATTCAGGGCATTTTTAAGTGTCTACAAATATAAATAGCCAAGTCTTTAGGATCTTTGTGTAAGGTTTGTTAAGATTAAAAATATGTATATGAAATTATAGATTATTGTATGGTTTTGTGTTGCACCTATTTATCCAATTTAGATGACATGATAATCCTAGAAGGGAGCAATTTATTGACATCCATAAAAATATAAAATCTTGCAAATAGCAAACATTTTGTAGATTTTGCAACCACGTCCATTGCAATAAACAGTTCAAAAGAATTGGTGATGCCCACATTACCTCCTCATCTCAGTACTCTAATGACAATGAAGATCCAACCCTAAATCTTATTGATGTGTTCTTCCTCAAGATTAAAGCACAATGACCACTTTTTGAGAAACAAACCATTCTTACCTAGAAACCATAGGCCATCCAAAAGGGTCTATGCACAATCTTTGTGGTTCATGAAGGCATCAAACAAAAAAGTTTCAATAAAATCACAACTTCAAAATGTTCCATGTGTCAATAGGCCCTTGGTCTATTGGTGAAGTTGAATGGTTCTAATAAGTCCACCAAAGATCAAATCTTGTTTAGTGTGAGGCCCCAATATCAAATAACAAAATGCTCTTGTCAATGATATCTAATCTTTATAATTAACCTAGATACAATAAATTTTCTTAAAGCAAATTCCTGAACATGAAAGCTAACTTCTCAAGAACGAAGTCTAAAACACATAGCAGAAGACTCTTACCATCCACCGATGGAGACAGGGAATGAGAAAAGAGTGCAGTGGACACCAACGAAGCAGGCCCTACTAGTAACCCATGAGAAAAATCTTTCCCACCAGCAGACAGGGAATGAGAAAAGAGTGCAGTGGACACCAGCGAAGCAGGCCCTACTAGTAACCCATGAGAAAAATCTTTCCCACCAGCAATGTTAGGCGCACAGGAGGGCGAAAGAAGACCACTATCTTCTTTCGCCAAAGGGAGGAGAAACCCACGTTTCAACCCCTGCTATAGGCCACTTTCAAAGTGAAAACATTGCTCAGCATCCTCTTCCTCCATCAGGCCACTTTATTGCAGGTATTGTTAAGTTTGTGCAGCCCTCCCTCCATCAAATCTTTGTTGAATAATGACGAGCAGAATGACTCTACAACATCAAACTCCCTTAAGCAGAACTCGAGAACATATAAAATGGATAATGGGCGATAGTAGAATTCATAGATTTCAACCAGGATAATGGAGAAGAACCAAACAACACAAAATTTCAACCATTTTATTCTACTACAGGTTAATAATTTGTCTACTAGCTACAAGTTTAGCAATTATATTAACATTACATTTTAATCATATTTTCTGCTTGTTAGACATTTTGGGATAAGTTTGGTTCATGGTGAATGTCGATAAAACTAAGATCATGATAATATGCTTTATACTTATTCTTTTAAAGTATTTGAAGATCATCATCTACAGATTCTACACCATCACTGTATATACTTAAGGAGGGGGAAAGGAGGAGGAAGATCTCATCTAAGAATAATAATTTTGAACATTTCTAGTATATATTTTTCATAAACATTGCATTATCAACATGGATGCTTCTAATGAAAATTGTATAGCCTTAAACATGTATTTATTTTTTAACTATAATTTTATTAATCACAATTAATATCAAAATATAATGTTATTTTTCTTCAAAGTTATTTAATTATTAGAGTTACAATAATTCAAAATATGCAATGATATCACAATAGATGTAAATAACTTAATAAGAAACCTAAAGTAAATAAATAATTGTCAATAAATTGGATAAAATAATTACATAGTTCAATTGAATTAACATCAAAATCACATATATAAATTATTTCAAATATCCTTCAATATCAATAGATTTAGCACTTATTTGAAATAAATCACTTAGAACGGTCACTTTCACTCTTGGAAGATTTCAATGGTCTTGATCTTCATGGTTATGGCACATTCCAGGAGGAAACAATTCTTATTCAAATTGCAACATGTAAAACATGTAAAACATGCACACCAAAATAACTACTCAATAAGCCTAGCCATTAAAATTTTGATTGTACTTTATATCTCAAGTTAGACATACTTTGTGTGCCCTTCTCCAATGCCTATGGCCCACCAAAGCCACATTCTTCCTTGAATGATCTCCATGTCCTTTCTAAGCATTACTAAATGCTTTATATAATCCCAAAGGGGTGGTTTTCAAACCATCACACCCTTTCACAGAGTTTCTTTAATCTATTTAATAAATGCTATTATTCTTCTAAAAAAAAAATCTATTAAAAATATTCATTATTATTCACTTTTTAACTAAATCATAGTAACTTTTATTTTTCTATCTTCCTTTTGATTGTAAAGGGTTATTTCATAGAAATAAAACTTTTTTTTCACTTTAGAGAAAAAGTCTTATAACACATCTAGCAAACCTTGTGTGCAGAAATTGATTACCACCTTTGATAGGCTATTACAAAATGTTGATTTATTTTAGAAGCTAATATATATTATGGATTTACATATCTTAGAATATATAGAATATGCAATAGAATGCTAGTTATAATATATAAACAATTGGTTTAGGTTCTAGATGTGAGTCAAGGGGTATGCACAATAGGATACATATCCCTATGTAATGGGAGGCCATGTCTCCTCATGGAAATCCTTGATAAAAATGGAAATTAGGCATATTACCCCCTATGTCAAATATTTTGGCTTCAAAGAACACAAAGTACAAAATGTAATATGATTTTTGTCAAGTTTCCACAAGAGATCCATAAAATCAAGTTCAATTAATCTCATATAAAACTTAATAGGCATTAGTTTTTGTCACAAGTTATGGATTGGATTTTGTTGGGTTGAATATGACTAGCTAGGAGTTCGTCAATATTTTCAAGGTAATAAAGGTGTTAATATGCTTCAACTTTGGATTTAATTTGATTAAATATTTTCTTTCCCACTATTATATATTGAAGATCTACTTGAATTTCAACAATATCATTATTCAACAATATTTTCAGTTTGGAATTATTTTTCAAGAGAAGATTTAACATTTGTTTGTACATTCTTATTAGGCCAAAAGATATTAGTGATAATTAGTTTCATTATGGATTTCTCTTTAATAACTTGAGATGTTAAACCTAATACAAAAGCAATTGATTGCAATTGTTGAGATGGCATTCTCTTCATCTTTCATAGATGATGTTTGATGACATGTTGCAAATTGTTAAACTTGAGAAATCTTTTGATTATGCTTTTTTAGTTTGTTAATTTAATTATAGGTCACATACCTAAGGAAATTTCAACCTAAAAAGATAGACATGAATGTTGACTAATACAAGCCAACACTAGATGCATGCATACAACTATTATATCTAGACAACCTAAGGGGTTTTCTTCCTTATCAAATTCTACAATAAAAATGAAATTTTAGCTACCAAAGCCAAATAATTCATCATGAATGATCCTAAATTAATGAATATGTATCTCACGTTGTTTCACAATTGGGTTGTAAATCTATGTACAACATAGCATCTAGTTTATTTATTTATTCTATTTTATTTCACATGCACACAAGTGAAATGATGCCTATAATTATTTCAACACATATTATTAGTTTGATAGTCATGCCTATGTTGAGGATCACTTTTTGATTCATCAAAATGAATATGCACTTTGTCACACTTAGATTTTTTGTGAGGTCTATATAGAATAAACACTATTGATGGTTTGTAGTTGCCCTTTAGGAGGAAAAAGTGTTCAATCTATAGGAGCAAAGAATGAAGAAGATGAAAGAAAATTCTCTATTGAAGGTGAAAGGAGGTGAGAAATATTCAAGGTGTTCAATTTGTAGGAGTGTAGTTAGGAGAATTATAGATACAATTATATCTTACTAGAAGAACATCAAATAAAAATGATAAACTTACTAGTTTGTAAGAAATGGGATCTCCATTACCAACACTTACTACATATCATATAGGACATGTGCACCAAGATGGGGCACAAAAAAGTGGTCAAATTCCCAAAAATGAACAAAACGCATTTGTGCTTTTAAGAAATTCAAATAACACAATCGTTTTAAACAAATAACGCACACACATAATTTTTAAAACAAAATGTGTACATGTGTTTATTAAAGAAAAACGCATACGCGTTTCAAAATGTGTACACATTATTCTCAATAAAGTTATAAAAAGAAAAAGATTGCCCATTTTGCTCACCCGCAATTCACATTTTCTACAGTTGTTTTGCTTCCCTCAAATGAGCATAACACGAACGTGTTTTTCCCTCCTCCAATCTTGCTTCACAATGCCACGTAAAAGAAGAGGCAAGTGATTATTTTTTGCATTTGATTTAAATTTTGTTTTCATTGGGAAAAATGGACTATTTTTTATCAATTTCATGTTTTTTAATTATATAACAGATCATGTAAACCCTAAGCCACAAGCAAATTTAAATGATGAATTGCCTAAGGAAAACCCTAGGATGCCTCACCCTCCTCCTATCCTTCCAACAAACCCTGGACAAAGCCAAGAGGATTTGTTAGGGCATCTAGAAAAAACAAAGTTGCAATTCATGAATTAGTTCCAAAATTGAGGGGTTCAATATCAAACGAGCATCACCAATCCCTTGCCTCCGCATTGGCAGCCATGATAAATGTTGACATTGTCACAAATCAAATAAACCAATTTAAAACTTAAAGAGATTCATATCGTCAATATTATGCAACAAAATTGTCCTATGATGATGTGAAAAAGAAAGAAATAAGCAAAGAAAGCATGTCTTATTTTTATGGATCCTAAAATCAATCAACCTATTCCTCTAACTTCAAAGAGGTTTCCAATACATTGGTGTATTCATGAGGAGATAAGAAATAGGTTTTGGGATAGGTGGTGGATGGTCTTTGACCAACCTCCATGTAATAATTATGAGGCGTCGCTATATTTTCTAAGAAAACTATATTGTGAGTTTATCCTTCATGAAATACCCAATTAATTTGATATGAGGATGTTTCAAGGTAGAGGCGGAGGCTCTCCGCAAAATAGACCAAGAGCTCGTCAGATAGATAATCGTGCAAATTGAAGAAGACTAACACAAAGTCCTATTTATCATGTGATAGTCCCAATAGCCATCAGCGAGAGTATGGAGGTGCAAACTCTCCATGCAGTTGCTATCTTGACAGACACGATTATAGAGCATGGCACACAAATGTCCCAACCTTTTACCTCACAGGATGATGCACCAACTCAACCATTTAGCTCTAGTGCCCCTAGCTCTCATATATGCCCAAATTGTTGTAATCTATGCTTTGGGAGAGATAGTGATGTAGGGGGTGCAAATGGTTCCACCTCCCATGTGTGTTCTCATTGTCAATATAGACGTCATGGGAGTAGTTGGGTTCATCAAAGTGGTGCATTAGATGATGCAATGATGACAGATGAATGTTGAATGAAGTGTATGTTGGTCAAATGCAGGTATGTTGATTTGAATTTATAAAATTTTATCTATTAGTTACTTAAAATTGTAAATGTAAATAGGTTTTTAACTATAGAATTGAATTAAACTGATGCAAACATTATGCATTTCGGGGTGTAATGCCAGAGCTTAGTACATCATCAAGCATTCTTGCAACAACTTGTACAATTACATCTATATTTGAGGTAAAATTTGTATAATATATCTTAACATACCTTCCAATCACCATCCTACCCAAAAAGCGGGTGTCTTCTCTAGCCATTGAATCCTTCAAATTTCCTAACAAGGAACATATAGATCGTGAAGTTTCTTGTCTAACTAGAGTATTTAAAATGATTGGATGTAAGAACAAACACATTTCTACAACTATTAAATGGGCCAAACATGCATTTTTTCTCATAACAAAGATAAAGACCTTTCTAACATTCATGTTGTTACCTACTTGCATGTTGAAGGCATATCCAACAAGGTTTCCAAAATTCTACTGAAAAAGGCCTCAAATGTGCTTTCAAACCCCACGCTATGGTGAGAGTTCTTATTTTTTCCACCAAAACCTAAAAGAACTTAACTCTAGGGTCTATAAGATCAAATGCTCTTGTGGAATACCTTACACTAGTGAAACAAGTCATTCCATTAATATAACGATCAATCATCAAAGAGCATGGTGTAGACATCAAACATGAATGCATTGGCAAATCCACCCTTGTTGAATATCATCCAACATGAAACACCATATATGCTTTGAAGCCACTCACTTCCTAGCAAAAGAAGAAAACTATTTTTAGAGAAAGTTGAAAGAGGCAATAGAAATTAGTAAGCACCCACATAACCTCAATCGAGATCATGGGGTTCTTATCATGAAATAACTAGGGTTCATGCCCAAGTTATAGCCTTAAATAGGAAACTGAGTTATTATGATGATTAGAGTTTGAGCTTCTTGTGGCAACGCATGTTACACACATTTAAGACCTAATCATAACATTACCTCTTCAACATTCTTGCCCTTCCTAATCTTTAGATGTGTCGTCAAACCCCCCCTCCCCTAACACTATAGTGAGAAGTCTTATCCTTTCTACCAAAGACCCTAAAGAACTTCTCGACATTGGCATTTGTAAGATTGAATTCTCATATGGAACACCTCACATTGGTGAAATAGGCCATTCCATTAGTACAAGGATCAATCATCAAAGAGCATGGTGCAAACATCAAGCACAAATGCATTGGCAAATCCACCCTTGTTGAATATGCATCCAACATGAAGCATCATATACGCTTAGAAGCCACTCAAGTCCTAGTCAAGAAAACTACATTCAAAGAAAGTTGAAGGATGTTGTAGAAACTAGTAAGCATTGACATAAACTCAAGCAAGATGATGGCTAGAGTTTGAGCTTCTCCTAGTAACATATATTACACACATTTAAGACTTAATCATAACACTCCCCCTTGACCCTCCTTGTTCTTCCTTCCTCTCTTGGCTTTGGTCTTTCTCCTTTTTTTGCTTCTCTATTTTAAAATATGGAGCCTCACTTTCTTCTTGGCTTTCCCCTCTTCAATCTCCAACATTCTTCCCCTCTCTTATCTGTCCCAATTCTGGATAATCTTGTTGGCATGTTTATAATTATTCTAAGGACCTTGGTATCCCCTATTATTCATCATTTCATGTATCCTTATTTTAGCATACTACTTATTTAGCTCCTTTATTAACAGTTATATTTTTTCAATGCCTTCTCTTATCCCTTTACGAATATCATAGCTTTATTATTATCCTCATGTCTCTACAAGCCTCTTTATCTATTTTCCTATTTTAAATATCTAGACTCCCAACTCTTCCACCTCATTCACCATTCTCTCCTCATCCTCTCCTTGTTCTCAGCATGTATTTGGTTAGTTATATCTGCAAATCATTCATTGTTTCCTTAGCCTGCTGATGGATCACTAAGTGTGATCCGAAATGTCGATTCAAAAGAAATTACACAGTTAATTCCAAACGAATATTACTAAGTCAACATTTTCTAAAATTCAAATCATAGGTAAAGTACCACAATGTATCTAGTGATAAACACAAAATTATATAATTAAATTTACAATGTCCTGACAAAATGAGAACCAAAATGATAAACAGCACAAAACTAGAGACTTATCATTAACTCTGGGAAAACCAAAATTTTCACAGTAAGGAAAGTCATAGGAAGACTCATTTTTCTCCCTTTTTATACAAAAATTGCTATACACTAACTTGAACTTTCTTTGACAGAGGCTTATGTTGTGAATTCATAGTAGTCCGCCTTCAATTCAATACTGACACCTTGTAAGGCTGATCTGCACTAGCCTGTATTTACTAATTTTTAAAAAATGCACCGAGGAGAACAGGAAGCCACCAGCCAATGTATAGGGAGTTCCTTCAAAAATAATCTCATGTAATCCTATGCTAACTTTGACACCAAATATTAGCTTCCGGTATGAACTTTAGTTCCATATGCTGTTTCTAAGCACTCCTTTGCCTTTTGAACCTTGGATTGAAGATAAAAGCTTCCCCTTTTCGCATTGTTCTCAAAGAGTGACTCATACTTCTGTATCAAATGCATGCAAATGAGAATGCAACAACTTTTTGGTAGCAGTAATAAATTCCACTAAAACTAATATTTAGGCATGAATATGCTTCACCTGAAAAACAAATACTACTGTGCTTGATTAATGCAAGTTGTCTAATGGAAACTATATACATGCATTATCAATTCATTTTGCAACCTACTCAGAAGTTGGTGATGCTGATCTGTTATAAAGCAGGTACAGTTAAGGGTTGAATGTAAATAGCATTTCAAAAATAGTCACTGCAGATAAGCACCATCTGTTCAATGCCTAATATAATTAACAAGATGGTAAGCTTTATAACTTACCTGCAATATTTCTTCCCACGAAGTGCGCTCACTGACACCCAAAATCTGTCTAGCTTCCTGTTCTGTCATGGCTTTACTAGTCTTGCGAACAACATTCTGCATTGTTTCTTGAGCAACACCTGTCTTAGAAGCATCTGTAACATTTCCATACATATAAACGAGCACACAAGATTAGTGGCAGAAAAGCAGGCATTTTACGAGTAAAAGCTAAGGATAAAGGAAATTCACACACTTATAAAAAACATATAAATAGGTCGTGCTCAATGCAAACATAAAAAGGTAACATAAAGTTTGTCTTTTAAGGCCATGCCGTGTCTGATTTGGCATATTAGCCCTAACCAATACTGCCTGACCATGATTATGCCACCAACCACTCCCAACCTCTTGTAGAATCTAATAAGGGGATTTCTTTCCGAGTACCTGTTCACATTTTGTTCCCTGGGTGCTGACCTCATGAACAAGTACACAAGTAAATGAAACTTCGACAATCAACCTGCACCCAGAGTACAAGGACATTGTCTGTGATAGTTATACTAGTCTGGCTATCTAAAAGACAATTATGTTGGTTTTGGTTGAAATTTTGAAATTGTTTATCAATCTGAATCCCCCAAATTAGCTATATCTGAAAGCTTAATTATAACATTCCGTTTATATTAGTTATTTCGTCCTGCCCAGATTATTCAAACTGGAGTTTCCGCTTTGACTCTTTTGTTGTCAATAACTAGGTCAATGAAATGTGAGCAATTCTGCAAACAGGTGGTATGATGATTCTAAGTAGCAAACTGGTCGCAGGAAGCTTATTTATCACATGCCAAGATGTGCTTGCCTGCATAGCACTACCATGTTGAAGATCAACAAGTAAATGGTATTTCTCATACTAAAGAGATGACAATTTCTAAAATAGCTTCCAATTGACTCCTAGTAAATGTTTGGTTTAACTACATTTATTGTAATTTTTGAATAAGGTTTCAGATTGTATTTTTATGGAGATGTACTCCTTCCATAAAACATACCAGTAACATTCATATGCTGCCTATAAAGTCAATTATGGGTCTTGGCCAGCACTAAAATAAATAAAAATGCTAAACAAAAATAAACAAAAAGTCAACCAAAATCCTTAATAGTGCCATAACATCTATTAGATAGCATGTTCTCTCAATAGAGTTCTAATGAGATTGGTCCTGAACTAGACTGTAAATTGTGAATAAGTATTCACTGCTTCAAAACCATGAGCAATTATAACTCTATTTCAGTTACAGGTGGAGTTGTCATAACAGAATAATAAAATATTAGCAATTTTAACGAATGGTCCCCTTAATTATAAATTTTTGTATGTTATATTACAATACTGTAATAACTGAGGGATCTTTCTGAAATTCACAAGCACTTTAGCATGCATGAAGGGAAATTTAACATGGTTCGGACAAATGCAAAACCAGGATTAACGTCAAGTTTCAAATAAAGCTGTAACTAAAGCAAATATTGAAAAGGATCGTTTTACATAGAATTAGTTGAGAAACAGATTTCTTAAAGTGCTTTTCTAATATGTTCGACTCTAGACATTGTGTATCACCCTGCTTACTGCAGGCACGCTGTATGCAGAATTGGGGACATAGCCGAGTAAACTATTTTGATTTGATTTAGAGCTGTTACATGTAGAAAGCGCTCTAATAATCTTTCCACATCTGTATTGTATTTTTGGGGGGTCAGTACCAACATCCTTTTATGCATGCTTATGGATCATCAACAAGTAAATCTTCCAACGATGACACCTACAAAACTAAGATTGAACTCAAGCAATAACAAAGTACGTACTTTGAAAGCAATCAATTTCATTATCTGAGCTAGTTACCTATGAATTTGATGTACATGTTTTTTTGTAAAAATTTCAGCTAAACAATTCCAAAAAGTCTACATACAGATCAGAAGAAAGCCATTATAAATATAAATTATATAATGAGCTGCCTTGCTCTCATCCTCTAATAGATTCCAAGCATCAAATAATCCATTTTATTGATGTAATTATATATTGCACCTTATATTAAGTTTATGTAGGTAATTTATTTTATTTACTTAGGTAAATTAGCAAATAAAAGAAAACATATTTTCCTTGATTGATGGGACTCTTGTGCCACCTCCACTTCATTCACTCCTTGATTGACGGTAGTTAGATGCCACCTCCTACATGTTGAGTCAGTCCCCAAATCACTATGGCTAACTCAGCCTCTCTAGGTCACTTGTCATCCTAACTTGTCCATCCCAAAGTCTATGTTGTACTTCATTTCCTTTGTTTTTCATCATCATGAACCTTGAATACAAATATAGGAATGTTGTTGTCCCCATCTTGTTTGCATTTGAATTTATGTCATCATCGTTGTTTGTTCCTAGGCTAGAATGATTTCATGCATGAAGATCCCAATGAATCTCTATTCCCAAATAATCCTACTACGGATTGTCTTCTAACCCTTGATGATTCTGAGAATTCTCCATAGGACAATGACACAGAAAAGGAGCTTGCTTATTGGAAAGGTCTCGAATATTGTGATAACAAAGAGACTTTCCCTAATACTCCTACACCTCCAACATTGATAGCTTTGCCAGTTGTTTATATTCAAGCATTTGAGGTGGGCATATTGTGGAATGAGCATTGTAGTCACATGACATGCACTATGATTTCACCAACTCTTCCTATTGACACTACCAAGTTTAGAGTTACTTCATTGAGGGCTTGCAAAGCATGACATCTCATGGGATGAGCAATGTACTGACATTGTATGCACTGAGATTCCACCTGCTCACACTATTTCTTTGGCACCTATTGTAAATGACTTTCCACACGGTCTCAAGCAGTCATCCTCTTTAGTTAGGTTTGGGACTCCTAATTTGATCTTGTCACCACTCAACACTAACATGGGACCATTGCACTACTTCCAAAGCACAACATTTTGTGTTTTCTTCTGTCATTCTCCTTCATGGATTGGGAAGACTTTCTACATGCACCTATGTGTCTACTACTGCCTGAGAGAAGGAATGTCATTTGACGAGCATGGAACTTCATTATCCTTTAGTTTCATCATTCCATCACTAATGTAGAAGGTGACACACTTCTAAGGGGACTCTGTCATCCTCCATCTTTCCTCTCTTTGGGAGGGAGTTTTGTACTACGGATTTTCTCATTCCCTTCTTTTGGAGTGATACACTCTCTTTGTACCTTGGGGTTCTTTCATATTGTACATGAGTACCTCACATGTCTTGGCTTGTTGAGACCCATTTCTTTTTTCCCTAAGTTGCACTTACAAGAGGGTGTTAGAGTAATTATATATAGCACCTTATATTAAGTTTACTTAGGTAATTTATTTTATTTACTTATGTAAATTAAAAAATAAGATTGTGTCTTCTCTTTGATTGATAGGATTCATGTGCCACATCTACCTCATATACTCCTTAATTGACAGGAGTTAGGTGGCACTCTCCCTTAGCAAGTGAGTTCACTTGACACCCCTGCTCTTACATGTTGAGTCCCTCCAGAAATTACTATGGCTAACTCAACCTCTATGGGACACTTGTCATCCTAACTTGCTCATCCTAAAGTCTATATACTGTAGTCCATTTCTTTTGCTTTCGGTCATCAGGAACCTTGAATGCAGATGTTGGAATTTCGTTATTCTCATCTTGTTTGTATTTGAATTTCTGTCATCATTGCTGTTTGTTCCTAGGCTAGATTTATTCTTGCATCTAATTCTTAATTAAATCTAACACACTCATAAAAAATAATTTCCAATAAATTATAAATACTATTTTTGGAATTATGATGCTTATTTCTGGTTTGTAATGACACCTTGTTCAGATACCTGTGCTAGTACCTGTACTACAGATTTGAGAAATATCAAATAAACACCCCAACCATGATAAATGCAGACAAAGGTTTGATACATACTTGCAAGAGCTTGGCGGTAAGCTTGAACAAATGCCCTAGCCAAGACTCCAGAGCTCAACAAAATCAAGTTTGCCAGCAATCTTGCAGCCTGCCATTGTATAAACCAGATGCAATTCAAGATATTGATCCAACTGTGTTCGAAACATTTGACAGGCCAACACAATCAAGAATTTTTTGATGCAAAACATTAACTGCTATATATTAGCTCCCAAAGAATTGAAAATTCATAAGATAAAGCATATCACCAAAAGTTAAGGTAAAGAGCAGGATTTAAATCGAAACCTTAATTTTCACAAGATCCTGGATACAAACTTGTTTCAAAATTTAAGCATTTCAATATGGTCAAACAAGCTCAAATAATTGTTTTACTTGTTAATATAATAATCTTGTGGAATATATCACCAAAATAAATCTATGAAACAAATCTGAAAGCCTGCTTGTCTTGTAATCAATTTAAAAAAGTCATGAATCAACTGATAGCATGAAATTTACATGTATGTCCTAGAGACTTGGCATTGCCCTAGAAAGGTTTTGGGGATAAGCTATAACAGTACAATGCAGCTAAAGTATCTCTACCATAATTGAAAATATTTGCAAGTTGGTGGATTGGAGGTTTGGAACCATGACTCTGAAGAGAAGTGGCAGTTAAAAATCATTCCATACTTATATTACACTCTTATAGTCCTAGGAATTATTACCAAGGTTCCATATATGTTCTTCCCATGTAGTTGTGTTTTAAAAAAATGTTTCCCTTCAAACTGGCCAAATGATCATTTTTTCTATGTTCCCAAAATGCAAAGTAGCGTTGCTCTTTTGAACATATAAAACATTTCAAGAAATATTTTCAGAAAAAAATGGATTCATCCACTAAATTCTCTTAGCAATTGCAACTAGGTTTCACCATAATTGAGCAATAGAATACAAGATTTACATTCTGTGCCAAAAAAAATGTGACTCAAAAATCAGTTTTTATAGAGAAGTATGAGGCTCGCAACTATATTCAAGTATATTTGGTGCATCCCACTTTTACAGACAACTGTGCATGTAGTTAATGACACATACTGGATGAACAGAAGCCTAAAAATTCCATTGAGTCCCCCTTTGGATGGAACTAGAAGACGTAGAAATGCAGAATAGGCTCACCAAGAAGTACCCCAAAAATCCTAGGAACAATATTTAAATTGTAAGTAGAATGGGGATGGGGATGGGTGACAGGAGCCAAGGGACAAGAACGGTGTATCAAGGATTGCCCAGAGAACATAAGATGTTTTGATATTAATCTGGTTATGCTGAGAACTCAATCCTAAGACTTACTTATCAGGGTGCCTGAATTTATACCTCAGCTGCAGATAAATTCTCTAGAAGGGGATACACACTGGTTGGCAGAGACCAGACAATCCAGATTACCTGGGAGTTAACCCTTACCATAGGAGGAATCGCTTGAATTCAGCAACAGTGAAATCCCAGTAGTCTAACAAATAAGTACCCAGCAAAATTGTTTTCGGACAATAACATCCAAGCTAGTAATAGAGATGCCTTGGAGGTTAACTCTATATTTGCCCTTCTTTGAAGAGGTGGAAGAGGTAACTTTCTGATGAGCATTATGGTGCACCCCACAGAAGACAACAACAATGTCCAGATTGTTGATGTTTCATAGCAGCGTCGTACAATTCTTCCAGCCCAGTTCTCTTGGAGAAATCATAAATTAAATAATAGCTCATTGGCTATTTAATTTATATATGCAATTTTATGATGGGGCACTTCATTTGTTAAATAATGTTTAATATGTATTTAATGAGGAGGCGCGATTTTAAGGAGGCCGACTTCTTGTTTATTAAAAAACATGCTTGTTGATTAAGGCCGACATGCTATTCTATAGAAGAGACGTATCTTTCTGTGGTTGGCCGACTTGAGTTATTGAAGGGTCACATCTTCCTTCGATATTGTATTTATAGCCGATTGATCTCTCATTGTCAATCATTCAATTCATTCAATATACTTCAGTCATTGGTGCGAGTTCTCTATAAGTCAGATCGAGTTTATTATCAAGAGGAAATCGATAGAGTTATTGGCTGAGATTATCATCAGTTTGTAGTGCATGTGATAGGCCTTCATATTGGCCTCATTGTAAAAGAAGTCTCTATTGATAATTCAATATATAAGTGATATATTGTTGCTGGGTTTTTCTCCCTCAAGAGGAGGGTTTTCCCAGGGTATCTGCTGTGTTGTTGTGTCTGATTTTGAATTAATTTTCTGTGCATTTAATCTGATCATAAAACTAACACAGATCACAACTCCTACATATCCCCAAAAAAAATCATTTGCCTCATGCATGGTTAACTAATATATTTATCGGTCTTACTGACCATTTTGGCTTCGTAAAGTTGGTATGACCTATCCATAGAAACATAAATCCTCAAAAAATCTCAGAAATCCAGATTTTAAAAAAATTTCAATCGAAACGATTCCCCCACCCCCCCTAAAAATCCTGATTTAATCAGCTGTGATTTTCAATGATTTTTAAGGGTTTAAATTGTTGCAAAGATGGCTGCCGTTGCACCAAAATATTGACTTGTTAATGCCCAATACAACCGCCAAAGTTAATGAATCCACAAGAGGCGGTTAAGCCATGTTATGAACCCGAGCGTTGCACTGCACAACACAAGGAGACCAAGGGCGCACACCTTGCAACAATCCCCCCTGCGCAAGTGAGGGGTTTGAACCCATGACCCAAGCTCTGATACTAATTGTTGCAAAGACGGATGTCGTTGCACCAAAAAATTGACCTGTTAATGCCTGATACAACCACCAAAGTTAATGAATTCATAGGAGGCGGTTAAGCCATGTCATGAACCTGAGTGTTGCGCTGCACAACACAAGGAGACCAAGGGCGCACACCTTGCAACATAAATCATGAAAAAATTGCCTAACCAACCTATCGCGAAACCCTAATCGCGCAAAATCGCTATTTAATCGAAATTTTTCGTTGATTTTTAGCATAGAACTGAGCGCTAACCATTGGGACGTGGTTCACTATCAAAGATGCGCTAGATTTCATTGGGTTGCTAAGGCAAATCACAGGTAGGCGACCTTGAATAGACGTATATTTCTAATAGATGTTAAGGACATTAAAATAGAGACACATTCTTTATTATGCTTCTACGTTTGATGTTAAGGACATTAAAATGGAATGGTTAAGAGATGTGTTTCTTTTTTATCTATATTCCACACTTCTGTCATTTTCCTTAGGCTCGTAGTAATGCTTTCCATGTATAAATATCCAAAGACACAATTTAGTGGGAAATAGTAGACAATATCATAAATACTAAGTAAGGTTTCTATCTTATTTTTTTAACATATCTCAACCTTATAAGAATACTTGCCAAAAGTAAATATAGAAAGCCAAACTAAATTGAAATGAAACTCTATTGGCTTGATATCAACCTAACGAGCTTTGTTTTCTTTGAATTCTTGTAATCCAAACTATTCAAAAGAATTTTAACATTTCAATTGTCAACAATAATACCAAGGTGGTTGTTTAGATTATCAAGGTTAGGTTGAGACAAATTTCTTTTTTAGACACTAACAAAGTGTGCTAATTTGGAGTTTCAATTTGACATTGGCCATCAAGTTTTAATGACAAGCGGATAGGGTAGTGACAATTGTATAATTAAGTGGGAAGCATAAGTATACACATAATAGTATATAAATATTGTGGAACCGGAAGCAGAATGGTTCCTATCCGAAAGATAAAAATCAGCTTGTAATGCTGAAATAAATGAACTGTAGCAGTATTTTATATCAAAATGAAGGATTGTTTTGGTTATATATAAATTTCCTATATATTCTACAGGCTTAATGCTTTGTTAATTGGTGAAACTTGCTGCTTAAATGCATGCCCTGCACGTGTTCAGGAACTACATTCCATTTAGGATCATCATATACATGGAGGTTCAAAAGGCATGCAAGGAGTACAATAGTAGTACATGAATGCTTTAGACATATATAGTGTAGCATTCCATGCATGTTAAATAGGCATCAAGCAAACTAATACATGCCTTAAGAGAAGTCATGCCCTAGTCTTGTGGGCTTATCTTAATCCCTCCTGAACCAAGCCTCATATATTTTCTCTTTAACGATCCAAATAGATTTCAGCAGCAACTGTCCCTTTGAAAGGGAATGTTCCTCAGGCTTTGATTTTCCATTGAAACTTGTACCTATAATCTCTCAAATTCTCAACTCAAAGTCCATCAATGTTTTTAACTCCATCATCCACTTATACGCAAAATCACGGAAAATTTACTTGAATAATAATAGCTCAAATTGTGGCTCAAATAGTTGCTCTCTTCTTTTGTACTAGCAGGTCTTTATTATCTAATGGAAAAATATTAACACTCCCTTTACTCTTTTACAAATCTGCTAAAATAGTTATCAATGAGAATATTTCAATATCATTTGTGGTCTTTTGAGATTTAAGTTTTTGTTTCAAAAGCATTTTCTATTACTCTATCTTGAGCTATTTGATTCAAAACCTAATAAGTTGAACTTTGCAACTACTTCCTTTGTCATATATTTCTCTTTCACACTCTTCATATAGTTCTCTTTGACGTTGTTCTAGAAATCGCAAGTGCTGTTAAATCACAAATATGAAGCAGTTGATTCCAATTTTGTAATTTATAATGTCTGCTCAGCAAAGGAAAATTGTCTTTTTTAATGACTTTCTTGAGCCTGAGGATTTTGAGATCCTAGAGGCCAACTTGGATAGTCATGAGGTTGAACAACTTAAGAGAGGCTCTAAACCAAGAGCTTCATAAACAAGACCTACAGCCCTCTAGCATAGCTATATTTGTAGTAGCAAGAGTCATTGGCTACATTTGATTTCTGGAACTTTGTACTTAGTTTATAGGTTGACTTTGTACAAACTATATTATAATTGAAATTTTATTAATTGTAACCATTTAGTTATTATTTATGCACTATGAAGTATGAAGTATGCTTTATGCAATGCAATGTAATCAGCGATATGAATATAAACAACAAAATCCTATTGTCTACAATTAATTGGTTAAACTCTATTTTACTTGTTCTCTATATCTCTATGCTATGGAAATGCCCTTAAATTTTTTTTAAAAAGTAGTTTTTCTGTTTTTCTACAATTTTTTACCCATTTTTTTTTCAATCTGATTTTTCCCCAATTTTTTCTTGATTTATCTTATACCTTTAGTTTGCCGATTTTTTCCCCAATTTTTGCTGCTATGGATCTATCTATCTGACAAGCTGCTTAACATATAGCAGCCCCTAGTAGATAAAGCACACAGAATGAAAAGATAAACTGAACCTCCATGAAACCTGTCCCCTCAGGCCCCCTCCTCCCTCCAAAAAAATAGTCATAGTTCTATCAACTGAAGTTTGAAAGAGAATACATAAATGGAAAAACACAAAACGCAGATTCTACATGGCTCATATGAGATCACCAATTTCCATGAATCAGCAAGGCTATGACTAAATAATTGTTATTGTATTTGTATCCATTTTTGTATTGTTTTCTTCGGTAAAATCCTTTTTTCTTTTACAGAAACTCTTTGCCTGTGTTCCAAAAATAAACAATTCATGAAAAACAATTTACAAACACCTATATCCCATCTTTCTAAGAGCACTGGAGTTGTTGACATAAATTCATACGAAACTTGCCTTGGTTCAATTCTGCACAAATAAACTATAACGATTTACAATGCTCAGATTCATCACACGCCTATAATGAAATAGAATTTAAACACCCAAGTTGTATCAATCCAAAAATTGAACTACGCATGTTATATCAATCCAAAACAAACTCACAATACATCACAATCCCTGCAACACCATACCCATTCTCATAAAGCACTCCTTACAGTCTTATTATATCATACCAAATCTAAATCCTAAGCTGAATCCCAGCATCTTTGACTAAAGAGAAATGACTCTAATGAGAGTTTTAAAGAAATATATAATGATAAACTCAATGGCTCTTTACAATACAGGAAAACTTACCATGGTTCACAGAGCCCCAGAGCCCAGAATAAGGCTCTCCGTATGTTCTACTATTTCTGAATCCAAATTGATAGTTTACTGCTATTGATGATATCATCTGTTTGAGTACTCTGCACGCATAAAATTTTACTTGGTGGATACCCTACCAACTCTTGATTAGCATTCGCATGCATACAAATTTAGTTTGCCTTTTTTTTCAGTTAATAATATAATAAAAGCAATATAATTTTAGGTCTGGTTCAATTCCCCGAGGAACCATTTGGTTTGTGTCATGGGCCGAGGATTCACTAAATCTTCATTAACCAATTAAACAGAATAAAATAGTCTTAACTAAGCTTTAAAAATTCTTCTAATTTAAATGTCAAATAATTAATATTTAATAATAAATATACATCTAAAAAATAAATATAAATATATAATATATATTTTAAAATTAAAATAAAATAAATATTAAAAGAATGATTTTTTTCAAAAATAAAATTAAAATCTATAGATAAAAGAAATTAAGATTTGTAGATAAAAGAAAAAATAGTTCTTTAAATTAAAAAATAAAATATTTTTTTTTAAAAGTTAATATATTTATAGAAAAATGTTGCTTGATTCATGTAGGGGGATTTTCTTTGTGCTATGGGTCAAGTTGGGGTGGCCTCACGTGGGGAGTGAGGATTTCTACTGTTTGCTGCAGGTTTCTTCATTTTTGCTATCTGTTGATCTCGTTTTTTCCTCCTTGGTCGCTCTTTGTTAGCACTTGGTGTGGAGCGATCTAGTTTTTGGGAAGGGTGTTTTTGCGTCGAGGGTTTAAGTGCTTTAGAGGAGGGGTTTTTCTTCCTGGTGCTACTGTTATTTTCTTTTTCCTACTTATTTCACCTCGTTTTTTTTCTGTCTTCTCCTTGGTGGCTTTGGCTGCGAAAGGGGAGAGTTGGATTTTCTTCCTGCATGCGTCCATGGACAAGCCAGATCATAACTCATCTCCGCCTAGTAGGAGTCTAATCTCTTCAAGCATGGCTTTTCCTAGTGAGGGGTCGTCAAAGAATGATGCCTTCAAATTGCAAAAGGTGAACAAGTGTTTGGAAAGGGCACCAAAGCATCTAGGGCTAATTATCCAACCTGAATTTGTAGCTAAGGATGTGGAATACTATAGCAAACATGTTTTGATTCGCAAGTTCATGGGGATGCGGGTGTCACTTTCGTTTATTGATTCATGGGTTCACAAGACCTGGAACCTGGAAGGCGATTTTGATATAATGTTGGTGGCTAACAATTTCTTCATGGTGGATTTCTCTTATGTGGCTAATAGGAACCGAGCTTTTGAAGGCGAGCCCTACTTCTATAACCAGGTGGGCCTCTTCATCAAACCTTGGCATGTGGGATTTAACTTTGCGAAGGAGCTCCCTTCTAGGGTTCCGGTTTGGGTGTGTCTTCCTTAACTGTCTCTGGAATGTTGGCGCACTGATATATTGCACACGGTTGCTCTTTCTCTTAGTAAGCCTATTAGACCTTCTCAACAGACTTTGACTAAAAGAGTTCTTTCCTTTACTCGGGTGTGCATTGAAATTGATTTGAATAATCTACTATTAGATTTGGTTGAAATGAGCATTAGGGAAACTTCTTAAACCCAACAATTGGATTATAAAGCATTATCATTTCGTTGTCGCTTATGCCATGAATATGGTCACCTCCAACGAAAGTGTCCCAAAGTTGCTACTGCTACTAGCTTGGGTAAGGCTTTGTCTCAGCCTGCTCTAAAGGTAGATAAAGGAAAGGATCCCATGCAGGGGGTGGTAGCGGATAAGGAAGGTTTTGAACCGGTTAAGCCTCACAGTAGAAGTAGGGGTTAAAAGAGGACCCTTAGAGATAGGAAGGAAGAGGAAACTTTTAACAAGTTTGATTCCTTAGAAAAATTGGTTCAAGAGGAGGGTGTTCCCCTTGACGTGCAAGTGGTTGATGGCTCTATGTCTGAGATGCACTTTTGGATTTAGCCAAGTGCTACCTCCACCTCAATTTTGGCGGGGGGTCAAATGGCTCATATGGACACGAATCTCCCTCCCTCTGTTCCTATGCTTGGGGGAAGCAATACGTTGCTAGAGGTTGCTATGGATTCTGTTACTCCTGTTTTTGTGCTCATAATTGAAAAAGGTGTTGAGGAATTGGGTTAAAGCAAGGCATCCTCTCTGGTTTTGGGCTTGTAGCAAAAACCCCTTAAAAAGGGGGCTCCTAAGAAGCCTCTTAAAGCGGGAAGAAATAAGGATCAAGAAAAGGTAAAGTTAATGGGTGAGACATTGGTGGAGTCTAGTTCAATGAGGACTATTGATTCTCACTTCTCTCAATCCCGGGGATGATTGTGATTTCTTGGAATGTTAGGGTTATGAATAGCATCCCTAGACAAAAAGCTATTTGTGAGTTAATTTGTGTTCATTCTCCTGAAATGGTTTTCCTCCAGTAGACTAAGTTGCTTGCTAAAAGTATGTTTAGTTTGGATTCTAAGATTTCGAGTAGAGGCCAGTGCTAGTGTGTAGGGGCTCAGGGCAGCTCTAAGGGACTTACTTGTTTATGGGATCCGTGAAGAGTTATTCTTATTTGGTGGCTCTCTTGCAAGTACTCTATTTTTCTTATTGCTTCTAGTCTGGAGTTGGGTGAGAGATTTTTTTTTCTCTAACATATATGCTCCTAATGATTTCCTTGGCAAGTCGCATTTATGGTCACATGTTAGATACCTACGTCCTTTGGACCCTTTTCTTCCTTGGATTTTAGTAGGTGACTTCAATGTTATCTCTTCTCTGGAGGACAAAAGGGGTGGTATTGTCCATCTGGACCCCTCCTCTGATCTCCTTAAGGACAATGTCACCCTTTTGAACTCGGTGGATATCAAACCCTTGAATGGGATGTTTACCTAGAACAATAGGAGGACTAGTGATGCTATCATTTCAGAAGGGTTGGACAAGTTCTTAGTGTCCAGCTTTTGGGTTGGTGAAAAATGGATGACTAGCTTTGAGATTTTGGATTGGCGAGGTTCTAATCATTGGTTGATCAAATTTTGTGCTTGCTTTTCTAGATATTACAAAAATCAATCTTTCATATTTCAACTCATGTGGCTTTGGGACGCATCACTTCATGATCTTGTTCCTAGTTGGTGGAACTTTGAGAAGCCGACTTTTGGCACTGCTATGTACTCCTTTCCCAAGAGGCTGCAATATATCAAGTATATGTTGAAACGATGGAATAGACACCTATTCGATAATGTTTTCTAGGCTAAAAGGGCTTCTCAAGAGCACTTGGATTCCATTACTCGACATATCTAGGCTTAGGGGCTCTCTAAGGAGCTAAGTATGTTGGAAGTTGTGATGGTGAAGGATGTGGAGGAATGAGAGCTTCATGAGAAAATTTTCTAGAAGTAAAAGTCCCACATCGATTGGCTCAAGGAAGGCAATAGGAATACGTCATTTTCCCACAATTTGGTAAAAGAAAGAAGGCAAGGTAATATCATCTCTTCTCTTAGGTCCCCTAAGGGGGAGGTTTTTTATTCCTCTGCTGAGATTTCGAAAGAATTTATTCAGAATCTTTTTGCTTTGTTTTATGAAGATGCCCCTCCTACCAGTGAAGATGAAGCTACAATATTAGCCTACATCCCTCCTTTGGTGACTAGGGAAATGAATGATTTTCTTCTCAATTTGATCCCCTTGATGAAATTGGCAGATATAGTGTTTCAAATGAAGAAAGGAAAAGCTCTAGGTGCTGAAGGGTTTTCGATTGAGTTTTTTCAGGAGTTTTGGGAAGTTATTAAGCTTGAACTTCTTGAGGTTGTCTAGGAGTCTCAAAAGAATAAGAAAATGCTAAGAGCCATGAATGCCACTTTTTTGGCTCTTATTCCTATAGTCCATTTTTTATTTAAAATCATTAATATTGTTTAAATAACTCCTTTAAATGATATTTTGGTTTTAAGTGAAAAATCATTTAAAGATTATTTTTGTTTTAGTAAAAAAGGGAAAGCTTGGTGGAGTTTTGGTTAAAACATTTTTCTTAAAAAGTCTCCAGTTTCCTACGCCAAACTTAGGGAAAAAAGGAAAGGCATAGTTTTCCATGTAAATAGAGGAGAAAAACTCTTATTTGAACGCCAAGTTCAAAAAAAAGGAAAAATTGGAAAAAAGATTCACATGGAGAGAACTAGAGCTTTGTCTTTGTTGAAGGGAAAGTTTAGTTGAAGAAAGTTGCACAATGGTGAAGAATAAGTCATGAGAGTTAAAAGCATGTGATAACAAGCTCTTCCTTCAACTTGAAAACAGTTCATTCAAAGCCATGCAAGCACCATGCATACTCTTCATCTTGGCTAGGTTAGCCCTATCTCATTCAAAACCTCTCGTTATCATTTGCAAGGGATAAAACTATTGGTTTGTATTGTAAGAATTACAAGGTTTTGTCTTGAGATAACTCATGGTGTAGAAGATAGTTAGCCCATAAAATGTCTTTGAACTGAAACAGTATAATAAATGAAACCCTTGCTATTATTATTTTTCTTGTTTGAGTTTCCTCAAAGCCTTTTAGGGTTAACTCGTGTAAAAAAGAGGACAACATAAACCCTAAGACACTTATGCATCAATGAAAAAGAGGTTTATGTACTCTTAAAGGAGCCAATTCAATAACGGCCTGAGTTTCATGAAAGATTAGAGAGCAGGGTTTCACAATGGGGTTTCATAAGATGATCTCCATACATGATCAAAATAGAAAACTTGTGTTGAATAATGAAGATGGTCTTTTTGGAAGTCACGATTCATGATCCATTGTGATTCTCTAAATAAATCTTTCTATAAGATAGGACAGTTATGCAAAATGTTGGCAAGGGGCAGAGTTTTCCAAAAAGCAACTATGAATCCATGAAGAGACAACCCCAATGATTGTTATAAGTATGACAGTGGGGTAGTGAGATTTTGTGTTGGCACTTTTGCCACATGTCGGTGCCTTGAAAAATAAGTTATTAGTTGTCAAAAGATGCCCACTTAGTGGTATAACATGGAAAGCCTATTTTTAAGGATGTTATGACGAATTCTATGACAACTGTAAGGGCTAAATGTGGGGGATATTATTTTGGACGTGAGAATCATCTATGACACATGTAAGAGAATATTTGCATAGCTATTGATGGTTTATGTCGCATGTAAGAGCATCTCCTATTTTTTAGGGATTCTTATGACAACTTGTAAGTGGTTGTAATGTCATGTAAGAGACCATGTTTAGCATGTAAGGGGTTATTTCGCACCTTGTTTTGACCCATGGTAATGTTTACGGGTGGTATTTTGAGCCCCCATGAGTCTATATATTGAAGGGTTGAGTTGGAGACACTATGAGATGTTTTACAGGTACACAAATGTTGCCAAATTGGAGAGGAGTTAGAGTGATTGTATTGTAAAACACCATTGTTGTTAATATAGCTATTCATCTCTTTTTTGGTGGAGTTTTTCTCAAAATGGTTTCTCCATGTAAACACTATGTTATTTGTTGTACTTTCTGTTCTTTGCAAAAAAAATTATAGTTGTTTAAATCTCCATATGATTTACACTATATAATCTAGTTTATTGTAATCTGTTAAAGATTCCATTATTACTATTTCTCTACCATTTTTTCTAACATTTGGTATCAGAGCTTGGCCAATTCTATGTTTTGGGTGGTACAAAGAAGGTTTTTTGAGCTTTAGTGGGATTTTTGTTTTGTTTTTTGTAGTATTTTGTGTTTAACCATGGCTGCAACTTCTTACCGTTTGAATATTGAAGATTTTAACGGAGTTGGTTTTGAGTTGTGGAAGCTAAAAATGGAGGATCTCCTTGAAGAATGAGATCAGTGGGTTGTTGTGCAGAACAAAGTCAAACTTGAGAAAATGAGTGATGAAGATTGGGAGAAGGTTGATAAAAAGGCACAAGGAACTACCAAGTTGTGTCTTTTTGGTTATGTTCTCCTAAATGTGTCATCGGAAAAGACTACAAATGCTTTGTGGAACTGGATAGGTGAAATCTATCAAGCGAAAAGTCTGGTAAACAAACTCTACTTGAAACGAAAGTTGTTTTCTCTTAAGATGAAGGAAGGTGAATCTATAGCCGAGCATTTAAATTCTTTTAATTTGGTTTTGAGTCAATTAGCCTCTATTGATGTGAAAGTTGAGGAAGAAGATAAATGTATTATGCTTCTCTGTTCTTTACTTGAATCTTGGGATAATTTTGTACTTGCTATCACTGCTAACATGGAAGATCCAAAGATGGATGCTCTTGTAGAAACTTTGTTGTCACAAGAAATGAGGAAGAAGGCAATGGATAGTACAGGTGATGCTCTCAATGTAAGGGGAAGGCCTAAAGAAAGAGGGTCTAAAGGAGATAAGAATGGGCCTAAGGACAAGTCTAAGGGTAGTTCTAAAACTCTTGGAAAGAAGAACATAGTGAAGTGTTGGAACTGTGGGAAAAGAGGACATGTGAAGAAGGAATGCAAAAATCCAAAGAAACAAGTTGATTCCTACACAGATAAATCCTCAAAATTGGGTGATGAAGCTTTGATTTCTTTTCTTCAGGTTATGACTAATGAAAATTGGTTAATTGATTCAGGATGCTCGTTTCATATGACTCCTCACAAGGAGTGGTTTACCACATATGATAAATATGATGGAGGTGAAATCTACCTCAGTGATAACTCTTCATACTTGATTATCAAAAGGGGTAAGGTTAAGTTGTGTTTCAACGATGGGAGGATTAAAACCTTTCCTGGTGTTTTGCATGTTCTTGGAGTAGTTAGAAATTTGATTTCAGTTTCGATGTTGAATGATTTGGGAATAAGTGTAACTTTTGATAAGCATGGTTGCAGATTGGTAAGATGGAATTTGGTGATAGGGAGAGGGACAAGAAAAGGAACCTTGTTTAAGCTAGAAGTCACTACTTTTGTAAACTCTGCATATGTAACTGAAAAATCTAAAAACACTTGTATGTTGTGGCACCACAGATTGGGTCGCATAAGTGAGGCTACTTTAAAGTCTATTTTGAATGAAAAGTTGTTAGACAGTTTATCCTATTCTAATGAGAGTTTTGATTTCTGTGAACATTGTGTGTTTGGTAAACAAAATAGAAAATCATTTCCTTCTGGCAATACAAAATCTAAAGTTAAATTAGAATTAATTCATACATATGTGTTTGGTCCTATGGATGTTGAATCAATTGGGAAATCTAGATATTTTGTCTCCTTTATCAATGATGTTACAAGGTTTACCTGGTTATATTTTATGCAACATAAATCTGAAGTTTTCACTAAGTTTAAGGAGTTTAAAGCCTTAGTCAAAAAGCAATCAGATTATAAAATTAAGGTATTAAGGTCTGATAATGGAGGGGAATATTGTTCTAAGGAATTTGATGAATTTTGTAAGCATGCAGGAATTGTTAAACAAAAAAATACTCTGTACACTCCTCAATAGAATGGTGTGGCAAAAAGGATGAATCAGATGATCATGGAAAGAGTTAGAAGCATGTTAAGTGGTTCATAGCTTGATAGATCATTTTGAGTAGAAGCTGTAAGTACTGCTTGTTACTTGATTAATAGATCTCCTTGTAAATCTCTTGAAACAACACCTTATGAGATATGGACAGGTAAGAAACCTTCTATTTCACATTTAAGGGTATTTGGTTGTGAGGCTTATGTTTATGTGCCTAAAGAAAAACGGACTAAGTTGGATACTAAAGCTAAAAAATGCATTTTCATTGGATATGGTGATAATGCTAAGGGTTATAAGCTAGGGGATCCTCTAACCAAGAAAAGTATATATTCTAGAGATGTGATTTTCAGGGAGCTTAGTATTATTTTTGTACCTAAACAACCAAAGGAAAAGGACAAGGGAAAGAGTGTGCATTTTGAAATTAAGCAAGAAGATGCACCTTGAGAAGAAAAAAGAGATGGATTCAATGAGGAAGAAGATGAGGAATCAAAAGAAGTTACTGATCAAACCAAAGAACATGAGGAAGAAAATCAAGAAGAGGTTGAGCAAGATCAAGAACAACAAGAGCCTCTTTCTCCTACTCTCAGAAGATCCACAAGACAATGGAATCCAATTGATAGGTATATCCCACCTAATTTCCATTGTATATTTTATTTATTAAGTGTTGACAATGAACCTAGATCTTATAGTGAGGCTCTCTCTTCAAAGGAAAATGAATCTCGGTTGTAGGCTATGCAAGAGGAGATGATGGAATTGGAAAACTGTAACACCTGGGATCTTGGTAATTTTCCGAAAGGAAGAAAGCCCATCAGATGTAAATGGGTGTTTAAAAATAAACTTGGAGTAGATGGTCACTTGAAAAGGTAGAAGGCCATATTAGTGGCTAAGGGCTACTCCCAAAGAGAGGGAGTTGATTTTGGTGAAATTTTCTCTCCTACCACTAAATTCACTTCTATTAGATTCTTGTTATCTATTGTTGTTGCTTGTGATTTTGAGATAGAGAAAATGGATGTTAAAACTAATTTTTTGTATGGGGATCTTGAGGAGATTTATATGTGACAACTTGACAGTTTTGTTGTGAAAGGAAGAAAAACTGGTTTGCAGGTTAAAAATATCATTGTATGGTTTGAAATAGTCACCCAGAATGTGGTATCCGAATTTTGATACTTTTACATTGAAGTTGGGATTTCTTAGGAGTGAAGAGGATCATTGTGTATATATTAAGGTTATTGATGATCATATTCTAATTATTATCTTGTATGCTGATGACATGTTTATTGGTAACAACAAGGTAATGATTGGTGAACTCAAGAAACAAATTTCTAGTGCTTTTGATATGAAGGACTTGGGGGTGCTAAATAAATTCTTGGAATGGAAATTAGAAGAGATCATGATAACTGAAATCTTTGGTTGAGTCAGAGTAAGTATGTTGATACTATTTTGTAGAGGTTTAATATGCATGATTGTAAGCCAACTAGTATTCCATTTCCAGTTGGTACTAAGTTGAGCTTGGATATATGTCCTAATTTTGATGATGATATTGAGGATATGTCTAAGGTTCCTTATGTTAGAGTGTCATTGGTAGTTTGATGTATGCAATGGTTTGCACTAGACAAAATATAGCCTAGGAAGTGGGAGTTCTAGGTTTATGTCTAACCCTGGTAAAGAGCATTGGACTTTTGTTAAAAGGGTATTTACATATTTGCGAGGTACTTTTGATTATTGTTTGGTTTATCATGGTATTGATAATGCGTCAAGTCATTGTACATACAAGGATTTGTTGATGTAGATTGGGCAGGTGACTTGGATAGTTGAAGGTCCACCAACGGGTATGTGTTTACTCTGTTTGGAGGAGCAGTGAGTTGGATGAGTAAAAGGCAGGCTACAATTGTGTTATCCACCACTGAAGCAAAGTATATGGCTTCTACTCATGTTTCTAGGGAGGTAGTATGGTTACAAAGGTTATGTACATGTATTGGTTTCGATTGCAGGACAGTTCAAATTGGTTGTGATAGCCAGAGTGCAATTCATTTAGCCAAGAATCCTACGTATCATGCTCGTACAAAGCATGTGGATATAAAATACCATTTTGTTCGAGAAATAGTTGCTAATGGACAAATTGAGTTGAAGAAAATTGAAACTAAGGATAATGTTGTAGATTATCTTACCAAACCTGTGAGCACAGATAAGTTCATTTGGTGTAGAAAGGCCATAGACATTGTTTCTTGTACCTAGTTGATTCCATGATGGTATGATTCCCCTAGCTCTTGCAAGGTATTCGACAAGTGGGAGAATATTGGGAATCAAGGTGTCTCAACCTTGGCAATTCCTAAGTTATTTATTTATTATTATTTTTACATTTTCCCATGGATAAATATCATTTTTTGTTAGTAAATATTTGTGCTCCATCAAAAGGGATGTGAGATTTTGTGTTGGAACTTTTGCCACATGTCGATGCCTTGAAAAATAAGTTATTAGTTGTCAAAAGATCGCCACTCAATGGTATAACATGGAAAGCCTATTTTTAAGGATGCTATGATGGATTCTATGACAATTGTAAGGGCTAAATGTGGGGGATATTATTTTGCACGTGAGAATCATCTATGACATGCATAAGAGAATCTTTGCATAGTTATTGATGGTTTATGACGCATGTAAGAGCATATCCTATTTTATAGGGATTCTTATGACAACTTGTAAGTGGATGTAACTTCATGTAAGAGACCATGTTTAGCATGTAGGGGGTTGAATGGATTTTTACGATGGTATTTTCAAACCTTGTTTTGAACCATGGTAATGTTTTATGGTGGCATTTTGAACCCCCATGAGTCTATATATTGAGGGGTTGTGTTGGAGACACTATGAGATGTTTTACAGGTACATAGATGCTTCCAAATTGAAGAGGAGTTAGAGTGAATGTATTGTGAAACAACATTGTTGTTAATAAAACTATTCATCTCTTCTTTGGTGGAGTTTTTCTTGAAAGGGTTTCTCCACGTAAGCACTATGTTATGTGTTGTACTTTCCATTCTTTGCAATTTTTGTTTACATTTGTTTAAATATCCATATGGTTTACACTGCATAATCTGGTTTACAGTAATCTATTAAAGCTTCCATTATTGTTATTTCTCTACCATTTTTTCTAACACATAGGTCTTGAAAGGGAGGTAAAAGTCACTTTGAAGGTTAGTGAATGAATAAACATGGGTGATAAGTGATGCAAATATTCACAAAGGGAGCAATCCTCGAGAAGATTAATTAAGGACAATCATGATTACCAAGAGCAATAACAAGACTTCAAGTAAGAATAGTCCAAAAGGAAGTGTCGTGAGATTTCTCAGCAATGCAGAGTATAGAAGGGAAATTTTAGTCCACAAAGGGACTGCCATATGAATGTGGAAAACAAACTCAAATGTCAAAGTTGCATAAATGAAGAACAAAGTTTTCCAATGTGCAATCAATGGTAGTGCATTATGAAAGGGGATGGTGTTTTCACATGAAGTTTGTGGTGCAATGAAGATGCCATGTGTCACATAATTATCAAAGAAAATAGAGTGATCAAATGGATGGTGAAGACCTAGTTACATGTAGGACAACTCAGCAACTTATGGTGTCATACTTGAGTGGATTTCAAGTTAGGTGGCTTTCATTTTTAGGTTGTCTTGCACTTACAAGTAGTTTTGGCTTGTTTTAGAATCCTACATGGGTGCAGTTGGAGTTAAGAGCGGTTAGATTCCTAAAAAAAAGAATTTTGATGAAAATACAATAGTTCTAGTTAAATTCAAGACTCCACGTGGGTATAGTATCAGTCAAGACAAGTTTTCAACCTACAAACCATCAGTTAAGAGCAGTTATAAGGCCTCTTTTGTAGGGTTTTCTCTTATGTATGACCCAAAGTTGATTAATCATGCAAAGTGGAGAAGATTTCAAGGAAAGAAGACAATCAATTCAAGTTCTAGTTTAAGTTTATCATGATTTCAAGATCCGGAGTTCATCTTTAGTCTTTTCCTTCAATCAAGAAAGATGCTTCCCTTATATAAAACTTCTTCTATTCTTACTTTCTCGATATTTCTCTCTTGGATTTCTTTTTCCTTATGCAAAAAAAATATATTGTAACTCTTTTGAGATTAATAGAGCAACAACACTTAGTATATTTTATGTATTATTCAAAAATTATACAAGCAAAGAAGCTCCTTTTATCAATAAAAATCAACAAGTTTCCCTTGTCAATTTTTCCTATATGAATGATATTGTGAATGATTTGAGGTGATTTTTGTGATTTAAACATTAAAACCTTGAGTTAGGTCTCATTTGCAATTAATTTTATGCAAGAATATGAACAATTTATAAAGGTCACAGGTCATGTTAGTTGTTTTAGAGTTTGTGGTTGAGAAAACACATCGCTTTCCTACAACAAAACCTCAAATATAACATCCCATTGAATTTTTTTTGTATAAGTTGGTCAAAAGCTTGAGTTGTGAATAGAATAGAGTTGTTTTGAGAGAATTGTGAGTGAGAACAATATGTATAAGGATTTTATCATTGATGCATCACCTCCTAGATTCAATTTACCTTAAATTTCAACAATCTATTCACCTTTTCCAAATCAGTTTCAGTAGTTTGTAGGAGGTTTTCAAAGGGAACCAACCCATAATCTAAAGGTTCATCCTCATCTTAGGAAACTCACAGGCCTGAGGATATCCCCATGTTGCACAGGATTTCCAAGCTTTAAAGTTTAGCATTTGGGGCACAATCCTTCGTGACAACAATTCCTAAGCGGGAGGGAGCTAATTCTTTGGACCTTTCTAGACCAATTTCTCTTTGTAACATGGTGTACAAAATAATTACTAGGCTGGTTGTGGAATTCCTAAAGTTGTGGTTAAGCAGATTGATTTTGGAGGAGCAAGGTGGTTTTGTGGCTGACAGGTAGATTCTTGATGGTGTTGTTATTGCGACTGAGATTGTACATTCCATGGCCTCCTATAAAGAGAAGGCAATGTTTATTAAGTTGGACATGGCTAAAGCTTATAATCATGTCAAATGGTATTTTATATCTAATATTCTGAGGGATTTTGGGTTTAACTATGCCTGGATTGAGTGGGTTATGAGTTGTGTTACTTCCAACTCCTTTGTGCTCATCAATGGGGAGCCTTCTAAGCTATTTGGGGCATCTAGGGGTCTTTGGAAAGGGGATTCCTTATACCCATACTTATTTATATTGATGGCTAAAGGGCTCAAGAGATTTATTAAGTCTCATGTGTAGCTGGGTCTCATTCAGAATTGTGTTGGGTAATAATTTTCCCTCCCAATCCCATCTTTAGTTTGTGGATGAAATGACTCTGATGGGCTTGGCCAAAGTGGATGAAGTGGTTAATTTGAGGAAGGTCTTAGACTATTATATGGCTACTTTTGGACAAAGTATCAATGAAAGCAAGTCTTTTATTTATTTCTTTAACACTCCTAAGCTTATTTAGTAGAGATTTGCTAGAATTCTCAAGTTTCAAATTGTCTCACTTCCCTTTGTCTATCTCGGTATTCCTGTTGCAGTTCACATGCTTCTAAGGTTATTTTGGCAAGATGTTATTGATAAGTTTAGTAAAAAGGTTAGTCACTGGACTTGCAGGTGGTTCTCTTCTATTGGAAGAGTGACTCTTTTGAAGTCTGTGGTTCAATCTCTACTGTTGTATAGATGCTTTGTGTTGACTGCCCCTGCCAGCTTTATCAAGGACTTTGAGAGCTTTTTCCATCATTTTCTCTGGTCTAGTAACCTCCTCTTGAGGAAGTGGACCTTGTTAAGTGGGATGATGTCTTCCAACCAAAGTAGGAAGGTGGTTTGGGTCTACGCCGGGTTGACTTGAATAGGAAAGCTTTGGTGGCTAAACTTTATTGAAGATGGTGCTCTCAATAGTGGTAGACTTGGGCTAAGATCCTCACCTAAAAATATCTTGGGGTTGTGGAAAGTGTGCACATGCCTCGATTCAACCTTATGGGTAAAGGCTCTATGATTTGGGGTACCCTCAAAAGGGGTGCCAAGCTGGTTAAACAAGGATTGTTTTGGATTTGTAACAAAGGCTCAAAAGCTCTCTTCTTGTTTGATTCTTGGGATGGTCACCCTCCTATTATGACAATGCACCCTCACTTGCAAGATCTATGTAGGATTTTTCTGGAGGCTAGATTGAGTCGCGTGGTGGACTTCAAAGCCCCTCATATTTCTGACTCAGGCTACTGTGTGTAGGTGGAAGGACCCGCATGAGTGGCCTTCTAGGGGTGCAATGGAGGATTGTCAGGAGTTGGCCAAAATTTTGGCTAGTAGGATTTGTAACTCTCTATTGGAGAGGGATGTTCTAGCCTGTGGTCATGACCAGAAAGGTAAATTCCTTGCTACCTCTAGTTATCAAGTGTTGGATAAACAATTTTTTGTGTGTACTAGGGTCCCCTAGTGGAAACAGATCTAGAGAATAAGTTCTCTTGGCCCAAGTGCAATTTCTTCTCTTGGATGGTGGTTTATAATAGATGTTTGACCTAGGAGAATCTTTGAAAGTGGGGTTTTCATGGCCCCTCTGTGTGTGTCTTGTGCTCCAATAGTGAGGAGAGCACTTCTCATCTCTTTTTTAGTGTTCTTTTGCTAGAGTGATTTGGCATCTCTAGTGGGAAGTCTGGTAGCAGCCGTGCAGACACGCTTCTTCTTTGGAATAATTTTGGATTAGGTTGGGGAACTCTCTAGCTAAGACTTCTTTTCTCCACATAGCTTGGACAATTGCTCCTAGCTTGAATATCTAGCATATCTAGTTGGAACACCACCACAAGATCTTAATGGATAAGAAACTTCAGGTGTGACAAGTCTGGTTGAGAATATTGGGAGTCCTTCAGGAGACTTTGGCAGCCAAGTGTGATCTTTCAGTCCTCGTGGATCCTGAGGATATGGGCATGGTCCAAAATTTGGGGCTTTTGGTTTGCATTAGGGGTAGGCTCGGACCTAGTTTGGGGCAGAGTGCTAGAGGGAAGGTTTTGAGAGCTGGTCACTAGAATCCCCCTCCTCTTGGGGTGTTGAATATTAACACTGACAGGTCTTTTAGAGGCAATCATGGTCATGTTGGGATCGGTGACATTGGCAAGGATAGTTCTGGAATGGTAATGTTCTTCTTCTTGGAGTATAGAATTCAATACTCTAACAATTTTATGGAGGCTTTAGCTATTCTCTTGGCATTGAAAAGGGCTTGTGCCCTTGGTTGGAGAAGGATAATTTGTGAGTCCAATTCTCAAATTGTGATTGACTTGTTGAATAAACATCAATTAGATGATGTGAATTGGTAGTTGGTCGTGGTGGTTAGAAAAATCATTTTTTTGGGTGGGGTTCTAGATTCCATCACCTTTTGCCACATTCCATGAGAGTGGAATAGGGTGGTTGATGACTTGGCTAAATGGGTGTTTGAGCAGATGGGAACCTGGCTTGTGTAAGACTGGGATTATCTTCCTGAGGATCTTTCTCAAGATCTTGAGGATCTAGTTATGGAGGATATGAGATGTTTCTTAGGAGTTGCTTGATGGCTTTGTTGTTGGTTTTTGACTCTTAGTGGGTTGGTTGTACTTTCTTGTTTTGTACTGTGTTCCTGGATCAATAAAGTTTTTACCCTTTATAATATATATATATATATATATATATATTAGAAAAATATATATATTATTTTGATATGTCTATTCCATTTAATCTATAAACCTAGAAAAAAATAGGAACATTGAGAATAAATTTCTAAATATTTTTTAAAAAATATATGTTAGTAGCATCTAGAATTGTAACATATAAACAAAAATATTTCAATGAAGCAATAACTTTATTAAAGATAATTGAACAATAACCTAACAAAATAAAAAAGTGAAATTCTTTTTTTTTAATTTGAGGTTAAGATGTGTTATAGGCATAAGAAAATTTGAGAAACTACACATAATTTAATCTTCATTAAAAGAGATATGTAAAAGTTATTTAACTATTTGAATTTAGGAGGAAGGTAATGACATGGGTTGTAACGGGACATACGTTTGCATGGTACGTCTATGAGGGTGCTTCTTCTATCCTTGGGTCAACAGCATGTTGAGGCTTCTATGTGGGGTTTGATATTTGTTGGAAATAGGATTCCATTTAATTGCAATCATAAACATTATTTATTTCATGTGTCTCCTGAGTCCTTGGAAAGTGTTCTCAAACACTAGGATTAGAGAGAGATTAATTTTGGATGAAATAATCATGTTAATTGACATTTGTAATTAATTCTAAATAATAGGAGCATGTGAGGGCGTCCAAGATGAGTTCCTAAATAATAGTAGCACATGGAGCACCCACATGGAAGGTGGAACTCACCTTGAGTTAAGTTAACTATTTGGAGTAAAAGATAACACTTCTAAATGCATGTAAAGATCCTAGGAGTTAGGGTTTGATGTTTACATGCATGAATTTTAGTTCAATTCAGATTAGTTCAGTTCATTTCATTTTATTTTAGTTAAATTCAGATCAGTTTAGTTTATTTTAGTTTAGTTTAGTTCAAAATCAGTTTAGTTTAGTTTAGTTTAGTTCAATTATGGTTCAGCTATCTTCAGTTAGTTTTAGTTGAATGCTAGTTGACTTCAGTTAACTTGGAATGCATGACTAATGACTTGAGTTGCATGACAGATAACAGGTGACTTCCTTTAGTTAACAGGGGATGACCATTCTTGCATGAATGGTGGAGAGAGATGTTTCAGTTAACAAAAAATGACGGACCCACTTTGGGTGCCCAAGTTGGCTTCTTGGAATTAACTCCTTTGCATGTTAAGATATTTCAGAAGACTGAGTTAAGTGGACCCACTCTTGGGTGCCTAATTTGAGGATAAATCCTTGGAGATATTTACAGAATAAAAGTTGAGTTACTACTTCAGTTTGGGACGCCCAAATGGATGAAGATGATGATTTGGCATTGTTCTTCACGGTTCTACTTGGAAGAGATAGGCGTACCTTTTAAGAGATAGGGATTGAGCTTTGTAATTGTAACTCTTTTCTTTTTATATTAAATAGAGAGAGATCAAAAGATACAGAACAAAGGAGCAGTAATTTCATCAGCAGATTAGAAATCCAGCCCTCGAACCAGTACAAAAGTGGAGCCCCCAGGTCCAATGGACCATCCCACAAAATAGCAGCAAAAGCTCCCCCTCCTAATCTACCCCATACAAAAGATCATCAAGGATCATCTTCAAAAGAATAGTAGTCCAAAATAGGCCTGCAGCAAAAATCAGATATACAATATAGAATAAAATCAGAGAATATTAGTCAAGACTGGACAGCATAAATTAACATCATGTCAAAAAGGATATAAAGAATTATGCCGAATATGTCAATTGGATCCATGGAGCACCATTGTTGTCTTGTCTAAACACCTGAGAGGCCCTTAAACTTCAGCCATAGTAACTCAACCATCAGTTTCATGGTTAAGAGATGATAACTTGAGAATGGTGGACTTGACAGTGCACACAACACTATCTACACTTCTTCCCTGGAATCTAGTGGGCCCTGCAAGCACCAAAGGCCATCATATCCCTGCTGAACAGAGAAAACAACATCACTGGGAACCATCTGAGCCTGTGCTGCATTGATCTCTTCAACTGAAAAGTCAGGAACACTATTCTTCTGCTGCTCCACTAGAACACTAACCAAATTTTTACCCTTATACAGACTATGATTAGCTATCTGATCATCTTTGATTTCATCTCTGAATGCCTACAAGGCACTCAAAAAAACCTCAGGACCCAGGTAACCATCCTGCCACACATCACCAGATCTGGCATCCATTATCTTAATAGAAGGATCCCTGCACACCAAGTATTTCTGGAACTTATCCTTTGACAACTCCATAGTAATGAACACCTGCATAGCAATATTATAGAAAATGAGTCCCTTGTAGGACTCAGAAAGCAACCTTCTTCTACCTTGAAATCGGTCCTCATTCCGAGACTTCCAAATTGCCCATAAAATCTCAGTAGAAAGGATATACAAGAATAAAGCACCAGTTTTACTTAACTTGCAATTTTGTAAACAGAGCAAATTCATAGAGCTTAGACCTTCATTACATCCCTAGATATTATGAGAAAAGAAAAACATATTCCAGATTTCTTTGGAAAAAATGCAGTCAAAGAAGATATGAGACAGGGTTTCAGGTTTCCTGCACAAAGAGCACATCTCAAGACCATATGGGCTAGCTTTATAGGGGAGCTTTTGCAGAAGCAGAAGCCATCTGAAGCAGGCCTTTTTGGCCTCAAGTTCCTTCTGCCAATTTTGCAAAAATATTCTATGCCAATGATCCTTGCTCAAGTCCATTTGCCAAACTTTATTCACATGTTCAGTAATATCAACTTGCTCAGTAAGCATAGAATAAATATCCTTAGCTTTAACATTCATTATTTTATTACCATTATGCCACACAAAGTCTGTATAATGGAGAGGTTCATTTATAACTTTAACCGGGAACTTGAGATGTCCGTAGGCCTCTCTCAACACCGTGAAAGTTCTCCAGTTGCTTTGAGGAATGTTGAACTCAGAGCTAAGGGTAGTCCAATCCTTCAAATTACCATTAATTAAGATATCCTTAAAGTAAAGGATACCTTTAAGCGCCTAGCCTTTAGCAGAGCACCCCTGTATAAGGGCCAAGGGCTTCCCTTTACGTTTGAGGTTCCACCAGATAGATCTATTGGCAAAAATTATCCTATTATCCCCCTTGGTGAATTGATAGTTGGAAAGGAGTTTCTTAACAATTTCCCAAGCCTTCCACAAAGTTTTAAAAACATTAGACCCTGCAGGTGACATAGGCATTTCACAGCAAAGAATATCACTGAAGGGGAGAAATTTCTAGAATTTAGCATACTTAGGCACCACATTAGCAATATTATGTCTCACTAGCACCTTCCATGGCTCCTCCCCATCCAAAGCCCCAACCACCCACTTAAAGGCCAAAGCAATACCTTGGATCCTCAGATCCTTAAGCCCCAACCCTCCTCTCATTTTGGAGATAGTACACCATTCCCATTTGACAGAATGCTTCTTCTTCCTCCCCTTACCATCAGACCATAAAAATTCTCTAATCCTCTTCTGAATAGCATTGATTTGATAAGAACAAAAATACCAAACAGAGGCAAAGTAAATGCTATAAGAAGACAAGATTTTCTGACAAATCTGAAACCTTCCAGCAAAGGAGAGGTAGTTCTTATTCCATTTAACTAATTTACTCTCAATCTTATCTCTAATCCAGCACCACATATCTTTCAAATTAGGCTCGATAGCAAATGGGATACCAAGGTATCTCACCAATCTATGAGGACCACCCCATTGGATACCATATCTGCACACCCAATCAGGAGGCCTGTCCTTCCACCCAAGAAGGTAAGATTTAGTAGGGGCAATTTTGGCCCCTGAAGCGGAGCAAAAAATCTCAAGCTTCTTCATAAGAGTTGCAAAGTTATCCTCATCAATCTGAACAAAAATAGTTGTGTCATCAGCAAACTACAAATTGAGAAGTTCATTGGAGTTTGGTAACCTGATACCTCTTACCCTAGGGGCCAAAGATCTATCCCTCAAAATATAATGAAGGGCATCAGAAGCAATGACAAACAGAGCTGGAGCAAGGGGGCATCCTTGCCTTATTGACCTCCCCAAAACAATTTCCTGAGAGAGAATTCCATTAACATCCACTTGAGCAGAAGCATCTTGGAATAGATTCTTAACCATAGAACAAAACACACCTGGAAAACCAAATGCATCAAGGACCAAAAAGACAAAGTCCTATTCAATTCTGTCATAGGCTTTCTCAAAGTCAAGTAGGAACATATCAGCATCCTGCCCAGAATTCCTAGCCCAATTCATGGCTTCCCAACTTGTCACCAGATTTTCTAAGATGTACCTCCACTTAATGAAGCCAGTTTGAGTTGAATTAATGATAGTAGGTAGAATACTTGCCACCCTATCAGCCAAAACTTTTGCCAAAATTTTATATGAGACATTCAAGAGAGTAATGGGTCCCCAGTTCTTAACAAGGGTTATGTCTCCCTCTTTAGGAATCAACTTGATAATTCCTCTGTTAATGTTTTTACCGAGGGATCCTCTTTCAAAGGTATCCTTATAGACCATGTAAAGATCATCACAAGCCCAATCAATGAAAGATTTGTAAAATTCTGTAGATAAGCCATTAGGTCCTGGAGATTTATCATTTTTTAGGGAGAGAATAGATCTCCTTATCTCCTCAGAAATTTCTTTGCTCAATTCAAGGGCTGCCTCATTACCAATCTGACTAGGCAATATCCCTTTAATATAGTCCCTAGCACGAGAGCAAGATTCATTACCCCCTTCAGACTTGAAAATATTCTGGTAGAAGAGGAAAAACTGCTCTCTTATTTCATCCTGGTTCACAAGGATGTTACCATCTGCATTAATTTGATCAATTGATTCTCTAGCCTGCTTCTCCTTCAAATATCTGAAGAAATTTTTTGAACCCTTATCACCATTCTCCAACCAATTCATCTTGGCTCTAACTTTTAGACCCTTGACCTTGAAAGTTTGAAACCTCCTGAGATTATCTCGGGCCACAGTGAGTTTATCCACCCAGGAACTATCATTAGGGAAATTTTGCACTTCTAGTTCTGCCTCATAAAGAGTGTCCTGTAGACATTTCTCCTGCCTCCTTCTATCCTTTGCCTTTTTCCTTCCAATGGTCTGGAAAAGAATTCTCCAGCCTTGCACATTCAACTCCCAACTCTCTATGGGAGGAAGGGATCTATGTAGCCATTTGTTAATGGCTCTAAGAGAGGTTATGGCACATTTACAGTCATCATCCTTAAGAAGGCTGGAATTAAGAGAAAATCCAACTCTAGGATCAACATTAGAGGCAGCACCATTCTTAAACACAATTTTTTCTCTTATTGGGTGGTGATCAGAGAGTGAGAATAGAGTAACCTCCACTTTACAACCATCCTTAAGGAGGGCAGTAGAAAAGAAGGCTTTGTTTATATAAACTTTATCCAGTCTACATAGCACCCTCCTCCCACTTTTTTGGAAATTGGACCAAGTAAACCATATGTCTTTGCAAGCCTTTTTTTGACCTTCAATGGGATCCTCAAGATTTAATTTACACTTAAGTCTAGACCAATGAAATTTCTCATAGTCTTTCCACACATGACCAACACCTCCACATTTGTCCTCCTCCCTTTCCACAAAATTAAAATCACCCCCAAGAATCCCAGGGATATCCTGGAGATTAAACAACCACTTCCACAACACAACCCTATCTCTGTAGTCATTAGGAGCATAGATCGAGCAGATACCAAAACATTCTTCCTTCTTTTTTACAATAGCCCAAACTTCCCTGTTGCAGGGAGAAACACCAGAGTGGATCACATACTGACTCCAATTGTTAGCCATCATAATGACAGCCCCACCCTTTCCCTATTCATGGTTGGTCACAAAATAAGAAGCATCCTTCCAAATTACCTTCAGGCTGGTTTCTAGGGAAAAACCAACAGATTTGACTTCTTGGAGAAGTAAAAAATCTATTCTCTTTTTCTGGGTAACCAACCTCCTGACAAGGTGTTTTCTATTAGGGGACTCAAGGCCCCTTACATTCCAAGATAGATAGTTAAGTTCCATCCTTATGCTCAATGGAGGAAGTACCCTTATCAGTCCTAAAGTTATCGAAGCACTTAGGCAGTTTATTCTTTGCCTCAATTCTCTTAGCATTAGGTGGAAGGAACACTCCACTAAGCTTCTTTCTTTTGTCCTTCAAGAGGGGATTACCATCGTTAACATTTTGTAGATTGGTGCCATCCAGACATTTCTTCTTCCTATACCTTCTGGTTTTTTTAACAAGCACCTCAATGGGCACCCCCTCCCCATCTGTGGTTTCCCTAGTAGAGAGAATCCCTAGGTCATCTGCAGAGTCTATGCCAGATTGAGAAGCAAAACCATTCGTACTGGCCAATCCATCAAGGAGGCTAGTAGAAACAAATGCCAAATTAGACCGAATCTCATTCTCCTTATCAAATTCAGAGTTCAAGTTCAGATTGCTGGAGTCAAGAGATTATTTTGAAACAATCCCATCTCCCTTAGGGTGGATATCCACCTCTAGGTTGATTTCCTTGTTAGGGCATAAAGATGCAGCAATACTAGCAGCTTGAGTGGAGCAGACTCCACCCAAATTAGGGCTCAAATCCCCATCATTTTTATGCTCCTTTATTAACTGTGAATCTTTTGTTAATTCAAAAAAAATTATATCTTTGAAAAATTTGTCTTTAGAAGAATAAATCTCATTTACTGTGACAGTATCATTAACCCCTGGTTTCCTTATTTGTCTTATTTTCTGAAGGGCCAGTTGTTGTGCATTGAGCTTACCATGGAGAACAACTTTATTCGACTCATTTGAACAAAGAGGTGGAAAACAATTCATGTCCAAAGACATATCCCCCACCTCATCTCCCTTATTATTCACAACATTTTCCAACTCCTGACATATAGGGTTCAAAGTATTCGCATTATTGCTTTCAACCTTATTGACAGAGGTGGCCAAATCCTTTTGAAATTTAGTTCCCGGGGGAGAACAACCTTCCTTTGCTTCCCCCGAAAGGTTACGATCACCACCACATTCTGGTGGAACCTGCATACTGTTCTTATTATCTCTATACTCTTTCTTTTTATTAATCTTGCTTTTAATCATCGGAAAATTCCTTCTAATATGTCCTTCTCTGTGGCAGAGATAACAAGCATTGAGGCCTCCTAGAGTTTCCACCATACAATTAATGTTGCCAAATTTTAGTTTAATTTCCAGGATCTGCGGAATATCTAGACCTAAGTTTATGGAGACCAAAACCCTCGCATCCGAGTGAGGAAGAGGCGATTTTGGTCTCGTCTGATCTTAACACCTTTCCATAGGGCTCAAGCAAGAGAGGAACAAATTTCTAGAGCTGCGGGGGAACATTCTTGACAACTAACCACTGGGGAGAGGACAAGGCCAAAACCTCCTCATTCAGAGCCTCTGGACACCAGGCCAGGGCTCGAAAAGTAGTCTTCCCAACCGTCCAAAATTCCCTACTAACTATTTCATGCTGGAATTTAGGGTTGTTAAAGAAAACTACGAATAATCCTTTTTGCACCATTCTACAGTAATAAAAATGCAACCCTAATTTCTTTTCCCACACATATTTGAACCACTCCTCCATATATTTCCTAGTCGGGACCCTATCTGGGTCAACGGTTGCAAAGAATATAGCAGTCTTAGAGAGCCTCACATCTTCCTCAGAAATAGCTTTATCCAATTCTGTATTTGAAACCAGGACAGATTTCAAAGGAGGAGAAAATGGTTGCTTACCTTGTTTCTCCTCACCATCCTCTGCCAGCGGAGCAGACCAGTCAGCAATGAATTTTGCACTCTGCGGCAAACACTCCCGCTCGCCCGCTACAATATCTCTGAAGGACTTAGAGGGACCGCCGGAAGCCGCACCGAAGAGGGAATCCGTCGGGGGAACCATATTCCCATTCATTGTGGTCATAAAACCCGGACATGATCACCCACATACCTTGGCACTACTGGAGAGAAAACTCGATGGGAGGAGCCCGTGGCCACCACCAAGTCGATACTAAGGAAACACCCGCTCACCCACAGCAAAGAGATGGATCAGAGACATGGAGGAGGACCGAGCCTCCTCCACGAGTGCTCGAGGAGACCCACAGAGCAGAATCCCATCTGCGCAGACAGGTTGCAGAGGAGGAGTATAATTTATTTAAAATAAATCTATTGTAACTATTTTGGAGTTTACAAAGTTGTTTATTGCCTATATATCTCAAGCAAGTTGAAGAGAGTTTGTATCAATTTTATTGCAGGTTGTGAAGAAGATTTGGTGAAGGAAAAAGAAGCATTCTCAAGAAAGGATTGGAATTATTGTAATCTACTTCAGAGATTAAATAATACATTGATTCTTGGTGGAGATTTTTCCCGAAAGGGTTTCTCCACGGTATATGTTGTGTATCTTCTAATATCCTATCTAATTCTTCTACAACTTTTTCCTTCATTCTACAAATGATAACATGGATTAATCAAATAATCACCCACAAAGAATTTGTAACAAAGAATACATATTTAGATCAGCAATCATAAAGTTTTACAAAGTTTTAAGCTACATAAACACCTCAATTTTCAACAATATTGTCCTTTTTTACTATTGCTTATTGTTTGGAAGGTTTTAGGCACTATGGGTGGAGGGTAGCTTTGCCTTTCACCTTGCCCTCTCATTTTTGGGTGTCTTTCATTTTTTGTTTTTTCTTGTTGATCCTACAAGTGTAGTGATTTGTATGATGTTCAATGGAGGTTTGGGATACCCCCTAACCTCTCCTACAAAGGTATTCTTAATTTGAAGGAAACATTTATTGTGGGGAATATAAAAGTTGTTTAATTTCTCCTACATGCTACAAAAGAAGCTAGATATGAGCCACAAGTGGCTAATCATTCAAACCCTAATGGATGTTTAGATAAAATTAAAGATAAACCAATCTTGGTTATTAATCCAGAGCCTATTGTAAATGATGTCCTCTACCTGTTTGAGCATGCACTAATTTGCAATTTTATGGAGCTTTATATTTCTTTGCAGTTTTTAGAGACCTGGGCTCATAGATATTGGAACCTAGAAGGAAACATGGAAATTATCCTACCTACAAATAAGTATTTTGTTGTGGTATTTTCTAGAATGACAAATCAGAACATGATCTTTGAAGGAGGACCATTTTCTCACAAACAGGTGGGTTTTTTTTATCAAACCTTGGCATGTAGGGTTTAATCCAATGGAGGAGTTACCAACTAAGATTTATGTTTGGATATGTCTTCCCATGCTACCAATGAAATTCTAGAGATAGGACATACTTTAATCAATCACAATGGTCATTTGAAAACCCTTGGGACCGTCTTGTCAAACTCTAGATTGAAAGGTAGCTTCTTTTGAGTTTGAATAATCCTCTTCTAGATATTCTTTGGAAATCAGATTAGGGAATATGAGTTAGATCCAACATATTGATTATGAAGCTCTACCTTTTCACTATTGAACATTCCATGAATATGAACACCTTCAACCTTCAAATAAATTTTCCAACAATGGGTCCTAAACCCATGCATCCTTCCCCTGATTCACAAACAATCAACCCAAGGGTAAAAGGCAAGGGTATGTGTCAACCCAGAATAGATAGATGTTGATGTATTTATTCTTGTGAAACCTCATTCTAAAGGGAAGGATAGAAGTTGACAACAAAAGGACACTCAAAGAGGGTTTTTTAACAACAAATTTAATATTCTAGAAATATTTGAGGAGATTGAATCAATGGGGCACGATAAGATTCAATTAAATCAAGATTTCAACTTTATGGATTCAACTACCTTAGCAATTCTCATAGATGCAATTATAGATCCTGAGGAGCATGGTTCCCCAATTCATGAGAACTTTTCTGCCTAGAACTTGTTACAAATATAGATCATTCACAAGAGAAAGAAGTATTATCTTTAGCATAATTTGATGCCATCAAGATGGAAAAAATTTCAAATGGAAGCAAATGATTTACAGGTAACTAAAGATCTAGTGTCTGATTTTGGGGTAAGAGAAAATGGAAAAAATAAGGTTCCTCCTTTATTAGTCTTGGAATAGAAGAGTATTAAGAAAGAAGGAAATGATAAAATTTCAAAAGATGGAAGGAAATGTATAGTCGTAAAATTGCACCCCTTGCAATTTCGCATACATTCTTACTTCTGCTTTAGTGTCGACTCCCTTAGCATCTTGTGTAGGCTCATTTTAGCCCCTGCATCAGCCTTTTTCCCTCTCAAGATGCTCAAAAACCCCTTTTCAATAGCTACCTTTGTGCTTCAGCTTCGCATCAAACCTTGTGCTTTCCCTATTTGTGTTGTTTTGTAGTGTGACGTGTCTAGACACTAGCACGCCGTTCTAGCATCCTACGATGTTTCAGTGTTCAAATGACCATTTTTGTGCATGTTTTCCATTTTTCATCTCTTGTGGTCGATGGTAACGGCTCGAGATGCCTTGTAACTGCCCGAGAAGCTTCTTTTTGCCTCTCTTCCTTCCTTAAATGCTATCTTTTCACTTCATTTGCAACTCTTCTGCTTCTAGCTTCTCTCTTGCTTTGGCTTTAGCCGTCTACTCTCCAACTCTTGCTTGTACAACTTCATATAACTTGCTACACCAACATTCCTACATCTTTTCAAGCTCCCTTTGTAGCATTCTCAATGTCTTACAACACTCTTTGCAACACTCTTGGCTCTTGTAACTTCATCTCCCTTATCCCATACTGTGAGCATCTTGGGATTCCATATCTCCTTTCTATTGCATCTTTACTTTGTGATACGGGTTCTCCTCGAGTCAGGATTGCTTTTATCACCTCTTTTGTGATATGGGTTCTCCTCCTCGAGCGGGGATTGCTTTTATCACTCATACTTGGTGGTGCGGGTTTTACTCCTGAATCGGATTTTGCTTTCACCACATGCTTTGTCCATTTCTCTCTCTCTATCTGGTTGTCTATGGAGGTGGGAACACCAAAATAGGGGTTTGACTGAGGCAAACCCCTATACGGCCCCAACACTTTCTCTAGATCTTACAAACATAGGTATTGAAGACATTCACATGCTGGAGGCTTCATCACTTGCATGGTTGTGAGCTTTTCCTTTCTTCTTCTTATCTTTATCATTTCTACTTCACTTTATTCTAGTTCTATTATATTTTATTATCTTTGCACATTCTGGAAGTTCTTAGTAATCAGATTGTTTGTAGTCGCTTTGTTGTTTTAGAAAAAATTATCGTTCTTTGGTCCGTACAAGATGCTAGCGTGCCACGCTGTCATCCGTATTTTGTGCTGACATCCTTTGGCCGAGAGCTTGTCATCTTGTCCAGAAAACCTTTGTGACATGCTCTTTCCAATTCGAGAACTCTTGCATTGTTCCTTGAGGTAGTTTAGGGCACTTCACCCCGTGAGGCTCTCTAAATAAAGAGAACTCGTGAGTAGCAAATCCCCCTTCTCTACATTTTGATGAACCCGACATGAAGAGGGTATTTTTCAAAAAACTAGGAATTTATTTACCCTTGTTTGGTAGGGTCATAATTGTTGACTCGGTGCTCGAAATTCAAAACCGTTTAGACCATTGGAAAGGTTTCCAAGAGGACTAGTTCAGTCCCTAAAATACTATGCCTTCGACAACCGAATTTTAGAGACCGATTCAAGTTCTGACCTCAAATTCCGCTCTAAATACCTCTGAAAATGCAAATTAATAGAACCTAGAAAATACCAAAAAAAATAGAAAATCTGGATTTTCGGTTTATCTTAGTTCTATCACTTAAATGAATTTAATATCTTCTTTTATTAGTTCAGTATCTAGTTTTTTTTTAAATGTTAATGACATTCCATTTCATGCATGTGATGGTGACTTGGCCTTGCCTATGTCACTTGATATCTTTGATCCTTCTCACGAAATTCCTCTAGCTTCGGAGGATATTTTGTCACAAGAAGATGAAATCATTGATACTTTTCTTAACATTACTCTACCTTCTCTTCATTCCAATGCACTCTCTTCTAGAGATGATTCATTTGTGAATGATGAGTCTCTTCTCTATTCAAATGCACTCTCCTCTGGAGATGATACATTAGCAAATGTTGAATCTCCTTCCACATTTGATCATGTTTGGATCAATATTGAATATGCCTTCAAATAATTATTATACTAGTTATGATGAATCTATAAATGTTATCTATGTCTTTGCTACCCCTCAAAGGCCTAATAGACCGGTCATTTATGTGACTTTAGCTAGTCCTTCTCCTAAAAGGGTTTATTCTATTAATGGCATTCCATTTGATAATAATTCTCTTGATCTTTCTATGGCTCCCTCTTATAGAGTGGTAGCCCATACTTATGAGAATAGAATGAATTAACAACCAAGTCTTCCTTCATATCCTAAACCTACGACTAAAACACTTGGTGATTACGATCTTGTTGAGCAACTTCAAGTTACTCTGACTAAGATCTCACTGTGAGACTTGCTTTAGTCTGCTCTGGTTTATCAAGGTATGCTTCAAGAATCCTTTCAAAAGATCCTCTTGCCTTCTTCTGCTAGGCCGAAAGATGTTGATGTGTTGATAGCTCATATTTCTGCGGATCCGCCAAATATCATTTCTATCCGTAGGAGCTCCCACCTCTGAAAGTATAGAAGTAAGCATATCCTTTGATGATTATAGTTAACATTAATAAAATTGGTATTAGATGTACTCTCGTTGACATCGGTTTGGTGCTCAATGTATGTAGCATTGATCTATTTCCTAATATTAATATTGATTCATCTTCTCTTAATGCTTCTTCTATTGACATTCGTGGGTTCAATAATGTCAGTTGACAAGCCCTAGGTATGATAGTCTTGCCTTTAAGGTTGGGACCCCTTACCATATCCACCCTTGTATATGTTATGTTAGAAAAGTTACCATATAACCTTCTTCTTGGTAGACCATGGATTCATGCTATGGGTGCAGTCTTGTCTACCTTGCATAAATCTCTTAAGTTCATTTGTAATAATCGAGTAGTCACAATTAAGGCTAACCCTAAGGCTATGCACTTATGTGAGATGGCAGTTGTTGGTCGGGCTTCAGTTGTGCCTAATCTTATCCCTTCAGTTTCTTCACATGTGTTGACGTCTATTCCAACAATACCTACTTATAAAAAGGATACTCTTGAGGCAGATGTTCCTAAAGAAGACTCTTCTGAAGCAAGAAATCCTAAGTCTACCTCTTCTCAAAGGAATGCATGTCTTGGTGATGATTGGGGTTCTTTAGACTTTATAGAATCCTTCACTGGACAATATAAACTCGACCCGATCCACTTAAGCCTTCTGATAACATCATCCACACCTACTATCAAAGATGATTATTCTTTTGTATCATGGGATAATGTAAGCAATAGTTGTAATGTATTTGTTGTCGATCCTACTCCTTCTAAGGAAGACGATTTCACTTCTGTAAAATAAGTTGATGTTGATAGTCCAATCAAGAAGGCTGATAGTGATTCCGTAGAAGAGTGTGATCCCCATTGTTGGAATAATGCTCCCTATGGAGATCCCCCTCTATTGTATTCTATCTTTGTGCCTTCTTCTTCTGAGCAGTCAAACTTTTCTCCACAAGAGAAAGGTTTGCTTCCTCCTCCTCATTCTTTGTCTGAGAGAGAGCATATCTTGTTGAGGCTCCTAAAAGCCCACTTGATTACTCTTCCTCCTCCTAAGAGATCTCGTAAACATGATAAAGAAAATCATTCCTTCTGTGCATACCATTGAGTGCTTGGCCATTCCACAAGTGAATGTAAGGCCTTGAAGGATAAAATACAACTTCGTGATTCAGGTGCCATCACTCATTTATTTGTTGATGCACCCACCTCTTCAAATGACAAGTGATATCGAGGTCTACCTCTATCTTGTATGTTTTAAGTATCTTGTGTGGTTCTCCTCCCCTGTATGTTGAGGGAAGTGATAAGTTGTTCTAGAGATGTGTGCCCTTCTAAGGACCCTCTCTCTTCTCTCTATCTTTCAATTGAAGTGACCCTTGAGTGGACCCCTTTTTCTCTTGAAGGGTTCCCGAGGGACCGCATTTGAAAGCTTTTTTCCTTCAAATGAATTCTTTGTGTCTAGCTTGGGGGAAACCTGACTAGACCTCGCCTTTCAAATAGTGTGTCTCTTGAGTGGACCCCTCTTCTTTTGAAGGGTTCCTAAGGGACCCCTTTGAAATATTTCCAATCTATCGACGGTCTATGTGATTGTCTACTTACTTGTCTGTGTGGCTGCTTTCGCTTTGCAAGTGTGCTCTTGAAGCTGCTTTTCAACTCTACAAAGTCCCCTTCCTTGGGTTTCCTCCATGTGAGAGATCTTTGGGGATACCTCCCTATAGGTCTGTGGGTCTGTAAAGTGCTTCTTCTAAGCTTCCTCCATGTGAGAGATCTTGGGGGTCACCCCTCTGCAGGTCTGCAAGTTTGTAAGGCACTTTTTTCAGGTTTCCTTCATGTGAGAGATCTTGGAGGACACCTTCCTCGCAGTTTTGCGAGCATGTAAGGCGCATACTTCTCAAGGATTCCTTCATGTGAGAGATCTTAGGGGATACCTCCTTGCAGGTTTGTGGGCCTGTGAGACACTTTTTGTCCATCATTGATCTAAGGGCCTTCGGTGCGCTTTATGCAACTTTGTAGTTCCATGGAGCTACAAAGTCCTTTTGTTCAAGTCTCCTTGGGTCCAAGGACCTGTGGAGCCATCTCTCTTGGAATTTTCATTCCTTTCTAGCTTCTCCCTCTTAAATTCCTTTCTCTATTCTCTTCTCTTTTGTATATACCGGATCAAAGATTTGCATCTTCTTCATCCTAAGTATATGGCATTGTTCTCTCCATTTTAGACTTCATCTATGAGTTATTTCTTAATTTGGGGACGACACATAGTACTGAGAAAACATTTTACATCGAGGTCTCTCTCACTTTGCTGACTCAAATCCTTTAGTTTTTTATTCTCTAACATTATTGTCTAGTGCAAGTTTTTCTTATCTAATGCATTTGTTTTGTAGGTCTTCAACCTAGAGGCATGCTTTTGTGGTTCGAAGAGTTATCCGCTTCCTCTACATTATCCTTTTGGCATAATGATGTTATTTATGTTTAGTATATTTCCTTTAGCATACATATTAGCATAGATTCATATGCCCGCTAAAGTGGGGGAAAAATGTATAATCGTAAAATTGCACCCCTTGCAATTTCACATACATTCTTGCTTCTGCTTTAGTGTCCACTCCCTTAGCATATTTTGTAGGCTCATTTTAGCCCCTACATCAACCTTTTTGCCTCTCAGGATGCTCAAAAACCCCTTTTCAATAGCTACCTTTGTGCTTCAGCTTTGCATCAAACCTTGTGCTTTCCCCATTCATGTTGTTTTGTAGCGTGACGTGTCCGGACACTAGCCAGCTGCGCAGACATCTACGTTTCGTGCTAGCATCTTGCAATGTTTCAATGTTCAAATGACCATTTTCATGCATGTTTTCCACTTGTCATCTCTTGTGGTCAATGGTAATGGCTCGAGATTCCTTGTAACTGCTCGAGAAGCTTCTTTTTGCCTCTCTTCCTTCCTTAAATGCTATATTTTCACTTTATTTTCAACTCTTCTACTTCTAGCTTCACTCTTGCTGTGGCTTTAGCCTTCTACTCTCCAACTCTTGCTTTCACAACTTCATATCACTTGCTACACCAACATTCCTACATCTTTCCAAGCTCTCTTTGTAACACTCTCAAGCTCTTACAACACTCTTTGCAACACTCTTGGCTCTTGCAACTTCATCTCCCTTATCCCATACTTGTGAGCATCTTGGGATTCCATATCTCCTTTCTATTGCATCTCTACTTTGTGATACAGATTCTCCTCCTTGAGCGAGATTGCTTTTATCACCTCTTTTGTGATATGGGTTCTTCTCCTCGAGCGGGGATTACTTTTATCACTCATAGTTGGTGGTGTGGGTTCTATTCCTGAAGCAGGTTTTTCTTTTATCACTCATAGTTGGTGGTGTGGGTTCTACTCCTGAAGTGGGTTTTTCTTTCACCACACGCTTTGTCCATTTCTCTCTTTCTAGCTGGCTGTCCGTGGAGGTGGGAACACCAAAACGGGGGTTTGATTGGGGAAAACCCCTATACAGTCCCAACACTTTCTCCAGATCTTATAGACATAGGTATTGAAGACATTCATGTGCTAGAGGCTTCATCACTTACATGGTTGTGAGCTTTTCCTTTCTTCTTCTTATCTTTATCATTCCTACTTCACTTTATTCTAGTTCTATTGTATTTTGCTATCTTCGCACATTCTGGAAGTTCTTAGTAATCAAAATTTTCATAGTCTCTTTGCTATTTTCTAAGATATTTTTGTTCTCTGGTCTGTACGAGACACCAACACGCCTCCAGGATGCCAACGCATCGTGTTGTCATTCGTATTCCGCACTAATGTCATCTAGCCGAGAGCTCATCGGCTTGCCCAAAAAACCTTTGTGACCTGTTCTTTTCAATTCTAGAACTCTTGCATTGTTCCTTGAGGTAGTTTAGGGAAGTTCACCCCATGAGGATCTCTGAATAAAGAGAACTCATGAGTAACGAATTCCCCTTCTCTACAGGAAAAAAGATCAAGAAAAAAGTGAAATTGGTAGGGAATTCATTAGTTGAATTTTGTGTCATTAAGACACTAGACTCTCACTTCTACACCCCTCAAAAAATATTGTAATCTCTTGGAATGCTAAGGGTTTGGACAACATCCTATAACAAAAGGCTACCTGGGATCTAATTCATGAGCATAAAATTGATATTTTTTCTTATTCAAGAGGCAAAACTTCCAATGATATGGAATAGTGATCAATTGTCAGTGTATTGGTGCATAGGGTATGGATGGTGGTGTCACCTACTTATGGGACCCTTGTAAGCTCACACTGGTTTGATGGATAGGGAATAAAAATTGTTTATCTTTGGTGGCTTCAAGCTTTGACTCTAGAGAAACTCTTTTTTCTCTAATGCTTGTTGTTCCAATAATTTTCTAGGTAAGGTTTGGTTCTGGTCCCATATTAGATCTATATTTTTTTAGTCCCCTCCCTCCCTTGGATTCTTGTTAGGTATTTCAATGGCATTAGTAGCCTGGATGAAAAATTAGGAGGTGCTAGTTTTCTAGGACCATCTTATTTTATTTTTCATGATAACATGGCCTTTCTCAATTTGATAGATGTGAAGCCAAGTAATGGTCTTCTTGAGGGTGGTTTTAGCACATCCAATTTTTTGAGCAATAATGAGTTATTGCTCCTCTTGAAAAGTAGAAAACTACTCCAATGTTCCTTTATAGTCAAGTCTTGATTGTGTGGGATAGCAAAGTGGTTGTTGTTAACATGTTTCAACAAGGGACCTGGGTTGTTAGACTTTCTGGAAATGACCTTAGAAAAATGTAATTTGAAAATAATAGATTTAATTGTTCAAGAAGAAAATTGCCTATTCAAAGCTACAATAGATTTATATCACGTTAACACTCTTTTCAATGATTCCAAATTGATTCTAAAGAAAAGTCAAAAGATAAAAAGGTAACAACAAATAATTTAAATGATCCCTAAATTAGGTGGACAATAATAAAACCTATTTCATCAATCAATTATGAATGTTTAAATGAAATATTTCCAACCACTATCAATGCAATAGTCATTCACACATTTGTTGTTAACAATGATGCAATATTTTGAGAAAATATAGCCAAAGGTGAGATTTTTAAATTTTATCTAGTTAGAAATCCATCAAACATGCGCATATTTGAGACAAAATCTTACTTAATTCCAAAACAACATACAATATTCCATTAATTTATCAACTTAGATAAAATAAAATAGTCATACCATTATCGATACACCAGATCGAGACACATGCAAAATAGACATAATCCTTTGAGTTATCAAAATGTGATCTTCACAAAGTTAGTAGGAAAAACCCATGCTAAGAATGCATAAGTTTATTGTGCAACAATACATCAAAATCAGATCCTTTGAAATGATCCAAAATCAAAATTATGTAGGAGGTTGAGTACTTAAAATTGTGGATCTAAACAAAAAGAAAATTGAAACTAACTTCAACGCCTCAGATCTGACTAAGTTTAACTAAAATTACATTGGGCACCCTAGTTTTAGTTCCATCTAATTAAACCTAAATTAGGGAAGCAAAAAGCTAAATGAAATTAACTAAAATCCAATGTCAGTTTAAACATTACTACCTGGGTGTGGATTTATTACATTAAATTATTCAAAAATAAAACACAACAACATCAGGAATTCTTGTCTTCAGTTAATTGGAGAAGTTGTTAGTGAATGTCAATATTACTTCATTCATTTTCTCCATTGATGGGCCTCAGTGGTACTGAAGTTTTATTTTTTGTTCAAAAGCAGACTTTTCCATTTGTTGTTGTAGGTTACCAAAGGAAGTCAACTATTCTTGGAGGGAATGGAGTTTTACCTTTTTATTCATCATTTGGTCAATGATAGCTTGGGTAACTTGACCCTACATTTTTTTCTTTAATTCCTCCACCATTTTGCTAGGATTCTTCACCAAAATAGGCATCTCCCAAAATGTGCAATCTAAGTCTTCTACAAATTGATAGATCTTAGTCATGGTTCGCTCTGCCAAACTTTTGTTCTTGTTTAACTTTGACTTGCACTTATTCAAGATCTTAACTCTCAGTTCTGTAGTTCTCAACCATTCAAGAAGCTTATCTTCATCCTACTCTTCAATCACTGTGGCCTTGAGGCTCCATTGGCATTGCCTTTATTTTCTGCAAAACTAGAATGTAATCTTCCAAAACTAGTAATTTTTCTTCTATACCCACTTCAATTTTTTGGGTTAGACTGTCTTCATCACTAATGCAATGATAAGAATTTATTGCTTTCCTTAGCACTATGTTAGCTAAGGATAATTTTTTTTATTTCCATGGTTTAGATACTCAGATCCATCCTTTTGAGTTAGAATGCCTGACTTCTCCCTTCAATACAGCTTGTAGTGTGGACTCAAGAGCTATATATCCATTGGTCCAATTAAATTTGTTATGCAGCTCATCATTTGGGACACTTGAGCTTTAAGCTACTCTTTGGTATTTTCATCCTTCTACATCCTCTTCAAGATAGTAGAAATAAACATCTAGAGAGATTATTGCTCTCTTTCCATTATTTGTACTCCCAAATCAACTTGCCTAATTTGGTAGTCTTTGGGTCACATTCCTAACTCAAGCTTATCCACTAGAGGGACGACTATTTCAGAAGTTTTGTTCTCGTGCGTATCCATAGTGATAGTGGGTATTCTTTTTGCCATTTTTCTTCTCCTCATAGGAGACTTGAAGGCTTTTGACAAATACTCAAGCTCTGATTTGAATCGCCTTCCACATGTAAAGAAGCTAAGGTAGCAGAGCAACTTCCTACACTAATCTTGAGAGGAAGATAATGTAAAACTTTACAGATAGTTACACAAACTTTAACATAAGTATCATGCATACCAGAACACAATGATTTACATGAGGAAAACCCTTTTGGGAGAAAAACTGCACACTCCAAAAGCTTCCCAATATATTATTAAGAAATCACGAAGATTACAATATACTTGTAGAGCAAGCTTCTCACAGGAGTATCACCAACCAAAGATCCAAAGGAAACACGACCATTATCAGACTCTCAGAATACATCACAATATATAGTTATAATACAATGCCCTCATAAAATAAGGTTGCCTTCTAAGGCAAGTCAAGCCAACAAAATATCTACCGTCAGATCTGAGAACTAATGATGAATAGTCTAGATTTAGAATAATAAAATATACTTAAAATTTGGATTTTGCAGGAACTGCCCCCGAGCTCCTGCCAGGGTGTGTGACCACTAAACCCCCCTTCCGAGGGGATGATCCCCCCAGATCCCTCGTAGAGGGGTAGCCCCCTCCCCCGTACCCCCCGTACTTACCTATCAACACTAATCCTTATGTAATTGCAAGGTTGAGACACATTTTCCCAACACCACATATGTCCTTTGTCTCCTTTAGATTGTAAGGTTGAGCCAAATAGGCACAACAAAGGACGTTTATCTAATAGGAGAAGAGATAATCTTGGTGTTATGGGAGCCTTCTGAATTAGCTTGATTGATCTCACTTTGTTTTATTTCAAATCTAATCTCTTCTTCTTCCCAACCTATTCATTATGAGTCTCTCCCACCTCGTCCACTTCCTTCTCTACACGTTCTTCAGCCATAGTTTCTCCAGCAGGGACCTCTCTTTGCAATTCTCCTTCTATGAGGATTTCTCTTTGTATCTCTCCCTCTTCTAACAATACTTCCACTGATGCCTTGGTGGGTGTTTCTTCCTCTCTAGTAGGTGGCTCGTCTTCAAAAATAGGAGGAGGAGAATCGAGAGGTGGAGATATAGGAGGAGGAGGATATGGAGGTGGATCATGTGATAATTTTGGAAAAGGAGGAGGCGAGGGTAAAGGGGGCTCATGTGGAAGGGAGGAAGAATAATTTTTTTGATCTTCTCTTTGAGCATCTCTTTCTTGAATGACATCTCTGGTCCTTCTCTTTCTGACTAGAGTTTCTTCTTCCTCAACCTCTTCTTTACTGGAGCCAACATCTATTGGTTCTTTCTCTTTTCTTTTCTTCCCTGTCACTTTGGGAGGTGAGGACCTTTTAGTCTTGGTTGTAGCAACATAGGATCCTTCACCTTCTTTCTTTTTCTCTACTACTTTTGCAAGTTTTGGCAACCTCATCATAGAAGAAGGGTGCCTAAGCCAATTAAGAGAATGGACTATGAAACCTGTTGCCCTTGTTTGAATGTTGTTATCTTCATCTACTGAACAATCTTCATTGAAGATTGGTTGGTTGTATATTTTTTTCCCACTATAAACATGGTCTAGGAGCTTCCCATTCTCTTTTACATCCTTGGAAACTCGAGCCTCTATGCAAGACTTGATAAAATTTACTATCAATCAACAGTAGTCTTTCATTCTTCAAACTCTTCTTTATAGTTTTCCCAATGGTCTTCTATTTTAGGCTCATGGATGAAGAAAGAGCCTACTACCTTACTGATCTTCCCTATTGGGTAAAATATTCCTTGAGCATCATTATACATTACAAGGGAGTATTTTTTTCCAACTCCATTTCTTCATTCTTAGCATTTTAAATATTAGCACATGGGTACACTCCCATTTTGATTGGGAAATTGTATCCAAACTTGTGTTTCCCTACTATTAGTTGGTGAATTTTAGTCACCTATCTACAAAATTCCAACAAGATCATTTTATCTAGTGGGTATCTTGGAAGTTTATATGGAGTCTTGTGGAAGGCAACCACTCTAATGTATGTGAAAGTTTTGAGCTGGATATAATAGTTCCCCCAGCTATTGAGCTCTTCCATGGCTTCGTTGGAGATTCTCGTAGAGAAATATCCCTCCAACCCTCTGATCACAACATATATAAAGTCTTCATTGACAACTTAGAAATGGGTATAACTATCCTCCGGTTTTAGTTGAGGATAATGCTCGTAAATGGTTACCTCTCCAAGTTGGAAGGAACCTACTTTGTCTAGAATGGAGAAAGTGGCCTGAGAATCCGATAAATACACCAAGTATGAAGTCATGTAGAACTTGGACATTTGAAGAATAGTATTTAATTGCTCCTGGATTGTGTCATTGATTAGGGTGGCCTAAGTAATTGTATCCTTCTTGATGTCATTAATATCCAGGATAAACTTAACCATCAATGGGTATAAATCCATAGCATGAAGGTACCTGAATACCTTACTCAATAGGAAAATTAAGTCCTTGATGTCCTCCTTGAATTCATTTATGTGTTGGACTTTAGCTATTTTGAGGGCCATATTTTTGGGGTTAAGCAATATTTGACTATTAATGTGGTTGAGGTTGTTTGCCTAATTGTTGTCAAAGTATTCCATGGCCTTCTTCATATCAATTGCCTCATATTTTGGGGAGGTAGGAATCTTGAAGACCTTTTCAATTATATCTGAGCTCACATTGAGCATGACTTCTCCTATTGATCCGATTATCCTCCTGTTTTTGTGGTTATAATAATGAGAACATGTCAGCACTAGCTCTAGGGATTGAACAATCATTGAGAAAGAAACTTCCTCCACTAATCCGAAGTTTTCCAATGTCATGGCAACACATGTCCTAGTTTCTTCATCATAGATCCTTCTCTTGAACTCCTTAATGTCTACATGATTGAGGTGAGTGTCACCAATCTCAGTGTAGGGAGAGAACATCTTGGATGGTGGATGACATCATTTATATTGGTACTTCATTTTAGTAGGATCCTTGGGTGGCATATCTCCTGCATATAAAAAACACCATGAGTTACAATTCATCTATCTTAAAAGGACAACAAATCTTTAAACCTAGTTATACTAATCAATAAGTAATGTTACCCATTTTTGTTACTTGCCCAAGTTGGTTGAGATAAATATTTTGCAAACTGAATGAGAGGTACATTTCACATTTATCTTCCTTATATTGCATTCAATTGTATAAACAGAAAAACCAAAAAGATTACAAGATTATAGTAACATATTATTGCATTTATACAAGTGCACACAATATGGAAAAGATTTGCATAAATCTTTCTGAAAAGTAATATTTATTGATACAAAAGTACATATTTGTCTCACACAAGCTGTGAGACTTAACTTGTTCAATGAAAATGAAGAACAATTTATACATTTATGGATAAAGAAAACATAATGCACATATAGGGGAAGAGGCCAGTCATTTCCTGATGACTGGTTCAGTGTATGCTGTCTTGCTTTGTCTCCTGCTTTGAGATGCCTCGTTTCCTCCTTAGCTCCTTGCTCCTAATCCATGCATCTGGAAATTGCAATGATGTTAGAGCAATGCTCTAAGCAATGAAGGTCTCTCACACTACATGTACATGCACCCATGAATGTATAAAGTGGCCCTCAAAGTGCATTAAACAAACATGTAAACTGTAAATGTCCAATAAAGCAACAAGACCATCAAGCCCTTCAGGCATGTGCATATATTTTTCTAACTGCTTGTTTCATGTGCAAATACGAGAATAGCAATGTTATTGTTTCATCAAATCTCAGCATGTAGGTTAAACATGGCTCCCACAAGGGTTGAGCTCGGCGTGCTGCTTTGTTATACTTTAAAGTGACATTGAAATATAATTCATCAGATAAGCCACCCCTTTATTGTTTTACTCAAACAAGTGTATACCATTTATGATAATGAGTTTTATTCACTGTCCTAGATGACATACACTTTTTCAGGGGAATCATAAAGAATGCATGCAATAATATGTATTAAAGCATATTGCATAAATGCATTGATGTGCTAATCCAAAAGAGCACTAATATGAAAACAGGGTTATCAAAGAGACAATGATTATGAACCAATGGAAGATCCAAGTTCTCAATAACATATATCAAGAATACAGTGAAAAAAGGCTATAATAATGACAATGTAGTGATAGGCTCCTCTGAGAATGCAATAAGAATGATAGTGATATTGATACAACAGGATGCTTAAAGGACAATCATAATGATAGTGGTTAGTAATGAGGCTTAAGGACAGTGCATTAGCAAGTTAAAGGTTGAACTTCAAGGCATGAATGTTAGGCATGATGACAGTATTATGGAAGTTTGAAAGGGAAAAACACATTGATGTAACAAGAGTGTCTCGAAGATCTTTGCATTTGATAGAAGGGAGAAGATACTATAATTTTTCCATGGTCTTATAAAAGCATAGCCTATTTTAGGCCTAAGAGCATATGACTAGATCAGGTCATCAAGTCCTATCTGGAGCTATCAAAAGCTTCATAAAGATAGCCTATTATGTTGTGGTTGGAAATGATCAAAGCATAAAGGAATGGTGATTCCATGAACACAAGGTAACCAAGCAATAGGCTACCAACATGCTAATCAAAAGAAATCCATCAATGCTCTTTAGTAGTTCATAATAACGAGCAGTGAGCTATTAAAGGGGCAGTCTTGTAATAAGAGATTGGGAAAAATGAATAAATAATGGTGATAACTAATAGTGATATAAAAACCATGTGCAATCCAAAGAACAACGAGAATGAAAATATATAAGTAGTCCTATCTAGCAACCTTGTCACATGCTAATCAAGAGCAAGTGCTAGTGACTACTTTCTCAGAAAAAAATTCATACACAATATTTAATGTTATCACAATCACTTATCTACTGCCAAGTGTGCTTCATAATCTCATATCAATATTGAGTGTAGAAATCATTGAGATTGTGGAAAGAAAGCAAAGAATAGCTTAATGTTCTAGGACAACAATTGCAGCCATAGGCTCATAACATATGCATAAAGTCATGAAATCAAGGTAACAGTCCAATGATAATAACAAAATTATTCAAAAAAAAGAGATGTTCAAAACCATAGAGCTTAAAAATCCATAAGGGAGATCAAGAATGCTTCAGTATGCAGGGGCTTAGAAGATATGAAGATGGAGAGAATCCTTGTTGTGGTGAAAATTTCATAATGCATGAGCATGTATATGGAAATAGTGGATAGCAGATTAAAAGAGTGCAAGCATATCACATGAGTAGTTGATAAGATAATTACATACCTATGCATAGTATGAGGTAGTTTCTTCATTATTTCTTTATGGAACATGCAATGGAATTCTCATACTCACAAAAAACAGTGGTAGAGCCATATGAACATTAACATACAAAACATATGCCCCAAATTTACAAACATAGAGAACAGATGGCTCAAAACAGTCAAATGAACTAAGTATTGTGGTATGTGTAAGGATTAACAATGGACTGAGATGGCTCTTGTTTCAACTATCACCCTCTCATGGAATCTCATTCTTATTATAATCTTGCACGACCTTATAATAGTAAGGGTGTTTTTGAAACAAATGCATTAATAGTCAACAAATCAACATGAAAAGGATATGGTCGCGGCCATGATGTAGAACTCTATGAAAGATATAGGATTTAAATAGGAAATGAAAGCTTGCGGCCCATGGATCAATAAAGGGTAGTGTTCATGAAGGAATGGAAAAGATCTGTGAAGTCTTTGATTGAGATAACCCTTGTTTCAGCCAGCAAAGCATATCATAAAATATCATTCATATTATGATCTTGCACGATCTTATAATGAGATTACAGGTCGCCATTACATGGATGGCTATGGCCATAGAAACAAGATAGAAAATGCACAAAATAAGCAGATTATCAAATATTTGTTCTCATTTTCTGCAAATACAGCTTGAAGCGGCCTTGTTTACATAGAAAAATGAAGGGAAATGGAGAAAATTCCACAAAAAGGGGGCTTACTAGGTTTTTCCCTGTTGTTTTCGTGTAAGAAAATCCACCAAATCCTCTGTGAAAGTGCAGCTCCAAGCTCTCCAAACCCTAGAAGCAGCCAAAGCTTCTTCAGAAAGTTTCATGGATAATGAAACAAAAATTCTTCTTTTCCTTGCTTTTGGTTTTAGGGTTACTAACCCTAATGATGCCGACAAAAACATGGCATTTTTTCCATTGATTTAACAAAATGAAATATCAAACTAATGGCTTGTGGCCTCTTTATACCTTGGCATTTTCAATGCCTTAGAAATTTCTTTGCTTTTAAGGAGTTTCCCTTATGTATGCCATGTCATAAGTCTTATGACTTTATGGTTTGTGCTTTGACTTTATCCATGGCTGAATGCTTGGTTTTTTATTTTATTTTTGCATTTGTTTACGTTGTGAAATGCTTAAATTTAAGTGATTATTTATAAATCACTTAATTTAAGTCATTATTATTTCAAATGCAAAAATAAAATAAAAATAAGGACATGTGTTTATATGACCAAGTCATAAGAGGGGAGATGAAGATTTATTTCACTTTATGCCATGCCAAGAATATGGGGAAGTTGATATCAATTTGCCAACATGAGGAGAACATGTAGGAGCCTTTATTATGCTTTTTGAAACAATTTGGAGCTTTTAGGGGTTGGTTTGATGTGCCATCATATTATACTTGGTCGAAGTTGACCTTTTTAGCATTTGCGAGCTCATTTGGAAGAATTTCAGTTGGTAAAAAATAGGCTTTTTGGAGGCATATGAGCTCATGTAGTTTCTAGTTCCTATTTTGGTGGAACTGTTTTAAGTGAGCATATATTGACTTCACTCTTCATTTGTGAAGCAGTTCTATCTTAGGCTTTTCTATTTAGTGACTCATTTTGGAGTCCTTGGAGGAAATGCAGAGTTTTGTAACTCATTTACAAGCATGTGCTACAATATTTTACCTTTGAATTTCAATAAGATGCAGTGATTTTGACCTTCTCAACGCTGTTTCATGTGTGTAGTTGGATGATTGATATATGCTTTTTGTGATCTAAAATCTAATCCTTAAATGTATGTCTCATTTATAACACCTCTAGATAGAGAAATGCATAGTTTGTGTAGGTTATAAGTTGTGTCATGGTGTTTATCAGTGATCAGTTGTGAAAGTTTTCAGTTTTCCTTCTAATTCTACAAACACCAAAACCTTCTTATGAAATATTTATACATGAACATGTAAAAGGTGTGGGTTGTGTCTCTCAATAAGCTGCTTTATTGAGCTCATTGTGTATGTTATGCAATAGTATTTGTCACAAAATATTTGGTGTTTCACCTTTTAAAGCATTAGGGGTTAATATTTTTCTGTTTATGTTATCTTTTCTTTCCTTTTCCTCAGCAAGTAAAAGCAGTAGTTTTAGGTGATAACCAAAGGATCCAACCTTCTCCGGAGGTTTGATCTCATATAAGGAACCCACACCTTGGGATCATTCCAATGTTTCACTAGATTGTTGAATTTCACATTCAACAGGGTGCAAATCTAGTAGATAACAAGTAACTCAAAATATGAAGCAATAACTTGATCAAAGAGTGTTTAAGCAAGACAAAATTTTGGGGATCGAGCCTCGAGCCTGCCCTTTATAATGTATCAAAGGTTTAAAACATCCTTATTAAAGGAAGTTCAATCTTTTTTTTGATCCATCAAGAGTTGGGGATTGGGTGTACCATATACCTCTTGTTTATAACAATACAATCATATAAGAGAATTGACCAACTACCAACATTTGAAAATATGTTGCAAAATTTTTGGGAGTCAAGAGTCGGGTAAACCATCTACCTCTTGTTTGCAAAAAATTGATGGGTTTCTGAGGTAACTTCCAACCATCAATACCTGAAAAGCTTTTCAAGTCTATTAGGGGTCGAGAGTTGGGGATCAGTCTTGTTGTCTAATGTTTATCCTAGGAATTTAGGTATTTAGTAAATGGTATTCCCAAGTCTTGATTTTTGATCATTCTAATCTTTACTTTAGGATCAGACTTTAGACTTTTCCTTAGGACTTCTCAAAGGCATGATCAAAATTATTCATCCTATTCATGTGAAGGCCTTCTCCTTCATGGTTTCAGGGGTCAGGGATCGGTTTTGTTGTCTAATGTTATCCTGGGAGTTTAGTTATCTGGTAAATGATATTCCCAAGTCTCGATGTTCAATCATTCTAACCTTTACTTCGGGATTAGACTTCAAAATTTTCCTTAGGACTTCTCAAAGACATGCTCAAAATTTATACATCCTATTCATATGAAGGCCTTCTCCTTCATGATTTTGGGGGTTGGGGATCGAGATTATCAACTAACCTCTACCTCAATAAGAAGTTAAGAAAAAGATACGTCCGATCAGTGATACCCAAAAAGCTTTCAAAAATCATAGGATTCTACTAAGGCCTTAAATCAAGCTTCATGAATCAAAATTTTGGTTTATCATCCATTAGATCTTAAGTAAAACATAACCATTACCATTGAAACCCGACATCTAATATCCTAAACACCAAAAATCCTAAGCCAGAGAAAGATCGGTAGTCGGGTTTTGGAGGTTTCATCTAAATCTCATCACATAGGCAGTTAAGGAATACGCCAACCCTTCGACGACTGACACCCAAAAACTTCCTTGAAAAAAAACCAAGGCAAGAAAACCTACTAGAACCATGACCTGACACATGATCAATGATGTCACAAACATCCTTGATTAGTGTGCCCAAGCCAAAAATAAATTTGGCAACACAAGAAAGGAAAAGTAAAATGAAAACATAGAAGAATGAAAGAACCACAAAAAAAAAAGAGAATGAAAAGAAACAAAAAAACACAATGTTGGACTGATTCAAAACAAAACACAATGACACATGCACGTATAGACTAGGGAGGAACCATTGAAACTATTGTAAATTCAAGAAAGGAAAATATCCAACCTAGTTTAAATGCATGAAAACAAGGGAAAGATGAGCATATGCAACACAACACAACATGAACACTTACACGTGACCGCCGATGAACGAACTAGTGACCAACTGTAAGCAGCAACAATGGCAGACAACTCACACATAGGGGGAGAGTTTCTTCACAAATTATAAGTAGTTGTAGAGCTCAAAACACGAATTGCATTAGGTAAATATCAAAATGAGGCATCATGAACTAATAAACCTATTTGACAACCCCCAAAAATTTGCATTAATTATCATAAATAATCTTTGTCGGCAAAATAAATTCATTGAATTAATTTGACTGGCGTAGAGCTCGAGACGACAAGACATTGTCATCGTCGGGTGTTCAAGATCAGGTGTTTTCCTTAACAAATACTCGATGTTGAAAGCTCGAACTCGCAAAAACTAACACATAGAACTTAACAAGTGTCGAGGGTCAGGCACGATCCCTATGGCATGCTAGTATGGAAAATCCTGACACCTCAAAAACTTACAAGGTACTCAAAAGAAAGAGAAAATGAAGAGGAGGAAAGAAATAAGGAGAGAGAAAAGAGGGGAAGGAAGATAAAAAAGAAAACAAAGGAAAATAAGGGAAAGAAGGAAAAAAAACACACTAAAAATAAGAGAGGGGCCCCCATTTTGTCAAAAAATAAAATGGGGTGTGAATCCAAGGCACAATAGGTCTCTTTACATGGAGTAATAGGTGTAGGATTGAAGTTATCTCTAAAAAATTAGACAAATTTCTTGTGTTATATTTTTGGATAGGTAATAGTTGGACCTCTCAATTTGAAATTTTGGGGTGGAAAGGGTCAAATCATTGGCCTAGGAAATTCTCCTCATTGTTTTCTAAACCCACGAAGGCTCCTTTTAAGCTTCAACTTATGTGGTTGTGGGATGCCAACCTAGTCAACATTATTGAATGATGGTGGTTAGAGGGGAGGTTGGATTTTTTTTCAACTATGTATTCCTTCTTTAAGAGGCTTCAATTTATTAAATCAAAACTCAAAAGATGGAATAGATTCTCCTTTGGAAAAAAATTCAATTATTAGATGCACATTCAAGCCAAGTTGGATAGAGTTATGTTTCTTATGAAGGATCAAGGCATGTGAAAGGAACTAATGTAGGAAGAGGCTAAGTGGTCCAAGGAATTTTCTGAGTGGGAGCTTCAAGAGGAGATTTTATTGAAACATAAATTTCAAATTGATAGGCTCCAGGAAGGGGATAAAAATACATCCTTTTTCCATAACTATGTGAAGGAATGAAAAAGGGGAAATATGATCGCTTCTCTTATTTTTTCCCAAGGAAATAAACTTAATTCTTTCCAAGATATTTCTATAGAAGTTTTTTATACTTCTCATGTTTTTTATGCGAACAGGGGTTCCAAAATCTTGAAGAGGAGAGACAAGTTTTTTATTGTATCCCTTCCTTAGTGTCTAACTCTATGAACAAGGCTCTCCTAGAATCCATTTCAATTGAGGATTTGAAGGAAGCAGTGTTTCAAATTAAAAAGGGTAAGTCATTTGGACCCGATGGTTTTCCCATTGAGTTCTTTCAAAAAAATTGAGAAATTTTAAAATTTGACTTGTTGAAGGTTATTAGAGTCATATGCTAATAAAAAAATGCTCAAAGCCATAAATTCTACCTTTCTAGCCCTCGCACCCCCAAAAAGAAGGGGAAAACTATTTAGATTATTTTCATCCCATTGCCCTATGTATTGTAACTTATAAGATAATCACCAAGCTTGTTGTTGATTGTCTTAAATAGTGTTTAGCTTGCTTAATCTCTCTTGAGCAAGGGGGATTTGTTAAAAAAAACCAAATATTAGACAAGATAGTTATGGCTTCAAAAGTGAACCGTTTTATGGCTTCATCTAAAGTTAAATATATGTTCATCAACCTTGATATTTCTAAATCCTATGATAGATTCAAATGGTCTTTCCTTTGGAACATCTTATAGGATTTTAGGTTTTTTCTTTGAGTGGATTATGAGTTGTGTAACCTCAGTTTCATTTCTATTTCGATTAGTGACTTTCCTTCAAACCTTTTTATTGCTTTCTAGGGAATTAGACAAAGGGATCCTCTTTCTCCTTGTTTGTTTTATTAGTTGAGGGTCTTGGAATACTATTAACGCATTATAAATTAATGGTCTTATTCAAGGTTGGTGATAGGACTAGAACATGGAATCTTAAACCCATTTCTATTTCATAGATGACACAACTTTGATGGGTCTTGCTAAAATTAGGAAAGCATCCAACTTCAAAAAGTTTTTTGATATATACTTAGTTTTTTCTAGCTAGCATATTAATGAAGATAAATCTAGTATTTTATTCTTTAACACTCTAGAGCCTATTCATCATAGAATTGTTAACATTCTTCATTTTCATATAAGATAACTTCATGTGGATTACCTAGGTATTCATCTTTCTTTGGGAACCCTGAATAGGCAACATTGGAGGAAGATTCTAGAAAGATTTAGATTGAGGTTTACCCATTGTACCTTTCATTGGTTGTCTTTTGCTGGAAGGTTGACCCTCCTCAAATTTATTTTACAAGATCTTCCTATTTATAGGTTTTTAACCTTATTGACCCCTAAAAATTTTCTTAAGGATTTTAATTCTTTGTCTAGATAATTCTTATGGGTGGGAAGATTAGATATCCATAAATAGAGCCTGGTAAGTTAGGATCATGTTTTTTAGCTAAAAGATAATGGTGGGATTGATCTTAGGACATCTAAACTTAATAGTCAAGCCCTTGGTGCTAATTTATTTTGGTGATGGTGTAAAAATCTATAGTAACCATGGGCGAGAATTCCCAATTATCAATATTTGGGAATAGTGGAGGATAAGGAAATTTTGAGGATGGATTTGATTGAGAAGGGTTCTATGGTTTGGAGTATAATAAAAGGGGAGCCTCTTTAATCAAGAAAGAGTTTTTTCAGGATTGTTAATGAAGGTAATATTGCTCTTTTTTGGTTTGATTTTTGGGATAACAACCCTCCCATTATCTCTTTCTTTCCCCAAATTCAAACTTTGAGTAAGGTATTTATGGAGGTAGGATGGTCAAGGTTCATTGACTTCAATTATGCTAATTTTATAGGGAGATTTTTTTATTTATCATTGGTTAGAGTCCTAGAGCTAGCCTAGGGGAGGATCTACCAACAATCGAGATATGCTTGCCTCTATTCTTTCTAATCATCCATATTTCTCTCTAGAGGGACTTGATATCATGTCTTGGGGCTATGAAATTAAAGGTATTTATACTTTTACTCTCAATATATCATTTTTTAAAACAATAAAATGGTGGGAATTATGGTTTCCCTTAGTGGAGGAGAATTTGGAATCAAGTCAACTAGCCTAAATGTAAAATATTCATATGGTTGTTAATCTACAAAAATTTCCTAATATGGGAGAAAATTAGAAAAAGAGGATTACATGGACCTTCCATATATGTCCTTTGTGTAAGGAAGCTAAGGTAGTAGAACAACTTCCTAAAATAATCTTGAGAGGAGGGTTATGAAGAAAAATTCAAATCCTTACAATAGTTACAAAAACTAAACAAAAATAAACATAAATATCATGCATACCACAACATAGTGATTTATGTGGGGAAACCCTTTCATGAGAAAAACCCCACAACCCCACACTCCAAAATTTTCCCAATATATCATTTTGAAATCAATAATATTACAATATAATTGCAAAGGAAACTTCTCACAGAAGTATCACCAACTAGAGAACCAAAGGTAACTCAACAACTATCAGACTCTCACACACAATACAAAATTGTAATACACAAATTTAATATAATTCTCTCATAAAATAGAGTTGTCTTCTAGGGAAAGACAACCCAACATAATCTCTACTATCAAATCTATGACCTAATGATGAATGGTCCAAATTTACAATGACTCCCCTGCAACTCCCCACACTCAATATATTAACTTGTTAAAATTGTAAGGTTGAGACACCATTTTTGCTAACACTTTGCAACAAAAATAAAGAATCAACTAATCATATTTTCTTCAAATGCCCTTTCTTAGTCACAATATGGAGCTTATAGTGGAACATTTGGAATAGATAAAATATTTGCTTCTTCTCTTTTAGATTTTTGGGACAGTATGGGTCATCCCACAATTACTGCAATTTCCTTGTGGAAACTTGGGATACGAGTCCTTCCTTTATCCTTTGGTAGATATAGCTAGAACCAAACCCTCAGATTTTTCAAGGGCATCAAATTTTTGCTACGCAAGTCTAGAATAACATTAGAAGCATGCTCAAAGAACTGTTGAAGTAAAATTACATATTGAGGAACCTTTATCCTCAAACAATTATGAAACCAAATTTCTAGAGTTGGTCCCTTCTAGTGCTACTTTAACTAGACCAAGACATAGATGATATTCTTCTCATAAAGTGGATAGGTCTAGGAATTGATCTCCTCCTCCTAGTGGTTTTCTAGATATTGATACATATGGATCTACCCATGGCAACCATGGAGTAGTTGGGATTGGTGGAATTAGCCAATAATAGCTCAAGTTGTTAGGAAAATCCTTCTTATTTCTTTTAATTTTGAGTCAATAACTTTTTTCCACACTCCTCGAGAGTGGAACAAGGTGGCATATTGTTTGGCTAAATGGGCCTCTGAGGGGACATGTCAACATGGGATTAGCCAAAAATAGAACAACGAAAAGAATCCTATTGTAAACCACTGCAAAGAGGCTGCAAAGCTTTGAGCTAAAAAGACACCCTCCAAAACAGTAATAGAATGTAAGGGACACAACCCATCAGATAGATATTTGGATAAGGAAAGACACAATGTAATAAAGTAGCAATAGATATAGAGAAATAGAAAGGGATAGATAGAGTGATAGAAGAAGAAGCAATTGTAAGAAGGATAAATCCCACAATATATGTATATGATGTATAAGCCTTAATATAATCTAGAGTTATATTTGATATGTGTTATGGTTTATGGAAATGATTTTTTTGTTGATGTTTTATTTGTTAACTATTTTATGCATAGTCCACATTAACTCCTTATCCCTCTCCTACTATTGAGTCTAGGGTATAAATACAACACATAGAAAATTACTTGGGGCTTAGTGCTTTAGTTTATGTTCCCCCATTTTTCTTGTGAATGTTGATTTTGTTGTTGAGAATGGAAAGGGGGATCTCCAAAAGGAATCCTTGAAAGGATTTGACCTATAGAAAGAAGTTACAAAATAGCTACCATGGGACAAGATAAGAGAGTAACACAATGCCAAACTCAAAAAAACCCATGGAAAAAGGAGAAAATAAGAAATCAAGAGAGATTAAGGAAGAAATTGAGTTGAAAAATAGAGTTAACATGACAAGCCCAAATAACAAAGAAAGAAGATAGAGATAAAATGACGAGAGGGAAGAAAGACACCACATAAGATTGGAGATGTAGAGAAGAAAAGGATTGACTACACCAATGTGGGTGTTGCAATAAAGAAAAAGGGAAAAGTAATCCTAGAAGAATGGAATTTGGACTCCCTAAGGTGTCTTGCACAAAGGGAATTTTTCAAGGTTGTGTAATTGGCAAGAATAATTAGGAACCATTTCCAAAGGGTAAGGCCAATCATGCTACTTCCTTACTTGAGTTGGTTTTTAGTGACCTCATGTCATTTCCAACTCCTTCATTTTCATGAGCCAAGTATGTAATCACCTTTATTGATGATTTCTCTCATCATAATTATGTAAATTATTAAGTACAAAAGTGATGTCTTCAACACTTTCAGGTCTTTCAAGGTGTTTGTGGAGAAGCAATCAAGTTCTTCTATTCGACAAATACACACAAATAATAGGGGAACATATGAACCAAGACTTTATGGACTATAGTGTTGAGCATGGTATTCAACATTAGTATTCGGTTCCCTACACTCCTCAAAAAAATGGTGTTGTCAAAAGAAATAATATATCATTACAGGCGATGGAAAATTGTATGCTTTAGTCTAGGTCTATAGTACCATCATTTTGGGTTGAAGCTATCAATTGTGCCAACTATATTTAGAACAACACTCCCCATAAGGTAATTCAAAATCTTACTCCAGAGGAGGATTGTTCGAGAATCAAGCTTGATGTTTCCTTCTTCAGGGTATTTGGTATTGAAGCTTGGGCATTCATACCAAATGGTTAGCTTAAGGCAATGGAGAAGAAGAGTCAACAATATGTTTTTGTTGGTGAGGACGTGAAAGCTTATAGGTTATTTGATCCTATCACTAGGGATTTCCAAGAGATGTCCAATTTCATGATTCTTTCATATAGATAGATCTTCCATCATCTTCTTCGTCCTCCCTACCTACTCCACCTTCTTCATCTCATGAGTATACCTTAGTACTCGAGGATACTTCAGATGGTGGTCTTAATCCACAACCACCACCTCCACCTCCTACCACTTGTTTTTTACCCCGGTGAGCTCAAGGTGTTGTTGAGGAGGTTGGTTCTTTAGCTGGTGATCCTACATCCTATAGATGCACTCATTCACATGCTTCTGACACTATTCTTTTGATTCATGATATATCTCAAGATCTGTAATTTTTTTCAGAGGCTTATAGTATTCCAAAGTGGGATAGTTCTATGACAAAGGAGTATTCTTCATTGATGAAGAATAATACATGGGATTTAGTTACTCTTCTTAACGGAAGAAAGATAGTTCAATACAAGTGGGTGTACTACACCAAGTATGAAGCTAATCATTCTATTGAAAGATACAAGGCACGTCTTCTAGGTAAGGGATTTTTACAAGTTGAGGGTATTGACTACTCAGAGACATTTTCCCCTGTAGCCAAGATGGATTCACTTTGCCCTATTCTTTCTGTGATTGCATCACAGAGATGGATAGTATATTAGATGGATGTGAAGAGTTCCTTTATACATGGTTATTTTCACGTGGATACTTATATGGAGCAGCCTCCAAGTTTTTTCCAAGACTCTTCACTTGTTTGCAGGTTACATCATTCTTTATATGGTCTCAATAAATCCCCTAGGGCTTGGTATGAGAAGATTGATGGTTTCTTTCTTGCATCTGGTTTCAATTGTTGCCACTTGGATCACATAGTATACATCTAGAGACATGGAGATGCACAAGGTTGATAGTATTATTGTATGTTGATGACTTGATCCTTTCTAGTAGTTCATCATCTATGATTCAGTATATTCAATATAGTTTGATGGCACACTTTGACATGAAAATAATTGGGCTTCAATATTTCTTCATTGGTCTTCAGGTTCTTCAATATACTAAGGGGATTTCAATGCACCAGTAAAAGTACACTATCGACTTGCTTCATTGATTTCATATGAGTGATTGTAAGCCCACACCTATAATATTTTAGTCTAATGTCACTTAGGCTACCACTTGCACAACATCTAGTGCTGATGCTACTTTGTATAGGCAAATAGTTGGTAGTCTTTTGTATTTGAAACACACACATATTACCTTTTTTGTTGGGTGTGTCTCCTATTTTTCACATGACCCTCATGAGAGTCATCAGAAGGCAGTCAATCCTATATTGAGGTATATTCATAACACCACTCATTTTGGAATTGAATACACACTAGGGGATTCATAAAATGTAGGCTTCATTGACTTAGATTTGGCAGGAGATGTTGATTCATGTAATTCCACTTCCAATTTTTTCTCTTGGTTCTAGTCCAGTTGCATGGTCTTGTAAGAAGTAAACTGCTATTGCATTATCATCTACTAAGGCTAAGTATCTAGGAGTAGTTCTTGCTAGCCAGGAGGTACTGTGGCTTCATCAACTTATGATAGAGTTTAGTCTTCCACTTGATCATACTACTATACTTTGGTGTGATAACCAAAGTGCCATTCACATTTCACGCAATCCAATTGAGCTTCAGTGGACAAAGCACATCGAGATTCATATACACTTGATTTGAAAAATTATCTAGGATGGTGTTCTATCCTTAAGGTATTTATATATTGAGAATTAAGTTGCAAACATCTTCACTAAACCTTTAGCATTGCCTCACTATATTACATTGCGCTAATTTCTTGGGTGAAGGAAGTTGTCCTTGGGGGGTCTTGAGTCCTCCTTCCTTGTATATAGTTCTCTTTTTTGAAGAGGATTTTTTTCTTACTGAGTATTCTCCTTCAATCTGTTTGTGAGAGACTTTTATTTTGTATGTGAGTACCTCATCGAACTTTGTTGTTGGGACTCATCTTTTACTAAGTTACTCCCTAAGTATCACTTAAGGGGGGTGTTAGTGTGAAGAGTATTTATGCATCTAGTTTCCTTTTATCTAGTTCCTACACCTAATAGTCCTATTCACACTAGCTTAAGTTCACTTAGTGGTTTAGTTTCTCACCTCATAGACACTTGACACATACCTTCACACATGTCCCAAGTTTTCTACATGTGTCACGTTTCTTGGAGGGTTAGTCAGTCTTTCTGTTTCACCTTCCTACTTCCTCCTTGTCCTATATAAACAAGGAGTGATCATTGCATGTACACACATTCTATGATAGTTTATTGGCTTATGCATTGTGATTGATTCATTTTATGGAAGGTTCCTATTCACACTAGCTTAAGTTCACTTAGTGGTTTAGTTTCTCACCTCATAGACACTTGACACATGCCTTCACACTTGTCCCAAGTTTTCTACATGTGTCACATCTCTTGGAGGGTTGTTAGTCTGTTTCACCTTCCTACTTCCTCCTTGTCCTATATAAACAAGGAGTGATCATTGTATTTACACACATTCTATGATAGTTTATTGGCTTATGCATTGTGATTCATTCATTATTTGTTGCTCCAACATATTTGAGTTTATTCATGCAATATTTTGTGTCTCTTCTATCCTTATTTACATTTATTGGAGGGTTATTTGATTATAGTAAAAACCAATTCATATTTGGAAAAGTTTACAACTTCTACATGTTTCAAGAGTTCTTATGTTCCTATGTTTTAGGAATGACTTTTGAGAAGACTTACTTACCTTTCTCATTCACTTTCTTGGAGAAGAATTTTTTCTCATAAGATTTTTTATTTTTCTCCATTAGTGAAATTTTTTATTATACATGAATACTTCATCAAGCCTAGTTGTTATGCATCTTTTTTTAGTGTGGATTTCTCTCTAAGTATCACTTAAGGGGGAGTGTTAGTTAAAAGTGTTATTACCTAACTAGATATTAACCTATTTAGTTGGTCTTATTTACACTACACTTAAGCTCACTTAGAGAGACTTTTTACTTTTTCTTTCACCTCATGTGGACTATACATATATCTCCACACTTGTCCAAAGTGTGCCCATATTTGTCTCATATTTAGAGTGATAGACTTTTAGTCCTACCTTCTCACCTCCTCATCCTTACCTTAATATACAAGACTCCTTTGTACATTTTATTAAGTTTTGTATCAAATGTTATTTGTGAAATGATTTAATCTTGCAATTTAATCTTGAATGCTCTAACATTTTCGTTAAAAATATATTTTTAAAATTAAAATTAAAATATATATTATACAAATTTAAACTTTAAAAAACTATTTTTATTTTAACATTTATATATTCTCTTTTAATATATAAGCATCACATCCATTTTTCATATAATTATTAGTTATAATCACATTATAATATAATATAATACAAATAATTATTATTATTATTTTATTACTATAAAATATCTTTACATATTTTCTTCTCATATAAAAAATCCATTAACCTTATATATAAACAATAAAATTATCTAAATAAATATTATTTATATTTATATTATTTTGTTTTATTATTTAAAATACTTCTTTAGCAAATATAGTAATTGTAAAAAAATCTTAAAGAATTTTTATTTATTTGTGAAAATGGCTTTAGGGAGTCATACCCATATATGATAGTCAAAATTTAAACTAGTTTTCAAGCTACTCCAAAGAAGGACCAAAATAACAAAAATCTATTATTTTTCTATACAAAATACTATCACTAACTTCACTATTCTTTTATATATCTTTACAATTTAATATATATCCCTTTTTAAGATCTAACTACCAATAGTACCTTTATCATCATCTCTAGAATCTAAACTCTCAATTACCAATACTAATGACCAATCCACCGCCACTATAAGATCACCACCAATAATGCTCTTCAAGAACTCAATTCCCCATTTAGCATGAATCTTGTGGGTCTTGTCATCTTCCCCCACATATATGATTATGAAGGGTACCTAGGGCCCAAAATAAGGTGGATTGATTAACAAACATACTGTAGAACCAACATGAAATCCCAACTCCATAACTATATATTCCAAAATAGTTTTCATTCCATATCATCATTGTGGTTTGTTAAAAAAAAATAGCTACTAAGCTTACCACTTCTTTGGATTCCCCTACATCTAGAAGAAACAGAAAGAGCAACGAATATATATCAATATTGAATTTGTAATAGTGGGCCAAAGAAAGGAAGGTATAACCTAACACCATTCTTATGACTTGAAGCACCACCACCAAGTTTAATTTGAATATTTTATTTGACTTGTGGTTCATCACCTCTACCAGAAACATAAACTACCATTTCTTTGTGCTTAGGTGAACCATGGAATCCATCTTTCACATGAACTAAATTCCCATACAAAACTATATGATGCTTATTAATATTCCTTGACAACCAGAATGACATTTTCATAATTACTAAAATCCCTTGCATAATATTTTTTCTATACTAGTCTTGACGATAAGCATGTTGAGTTGCACTTATCATCTTTTCTTTATGTTTTCAATTGTCTTAGCCAATCAAGTAAGGATGAAAGATCATGAGTAATATCTTGACACACATGTGGGGAACTACCACAATGGAACTCTTGTTGCATATCTATTGTCACATTAGCTAGCTTATCCACCACAATAGGCATGTCCTATGGTAAACTCTAAACTTGTTTCTAAAATATCCCAACAGTAGGCTAGAATATTATTAAGCTTATAATTAGGAGTGCACCATTTTCAAATGGCATTGATTATATTTGTGAGTCCCCCTCAATTTTAATTGTGTAAACTAATATTTTTGCAAATATAAAATCCAAGTAAAACTAATTGATCTTCAACTTTATTATTTATTCGAATTATAATTTTTTTGGCTACAACCCTAACCATCTTATTAAATTATGATATTTGTGTTGAAAAATGAGGTGTTTTCTTAGCTTAATACTCTGTAAAACTTCAATATTGCTGTTCTAAGTAAGTCTTTTCTTTGTTACATATATTCTTTGTGGATGATTATCTTGATTAATCCATTTTACTGTTGTAGAATGTAGAGAGAATTATTTAGAAGAACTAGACAGGATAATAGAAGGATCACACAAGATATACCGTGGAGAAACCCTTTGGAAAAACTCCACCAAGAATTATTCTATTATTCAAACTCAATTACAATAGCTCCAATTCTTGCTTGAGAATGCTTCTTCTGTCTTTACCAATCTTCTTCACACCTGCAATAACCAATCTCCAACTCTATTCAACTTGAATGAGATATATAGACAATATGCAACCTTGTAATCTCCAAATGGTGATAATTACAATGCATAAGCTCAAGCCCTTGAAAAGGTACGCCATATTCCTTCAAGTAGAGTTCTTCAGTGAAGACTAAAGCTTACAACATGTGCATCATGCATTTGGGTGTCCCAAACTGAAGCTACAACTTCTCCTTCACTTCGGTGATAATTCCAAAGCTATTCCTCAAAGATGGCGCCCACAATTAAAGCTACTTAACTGAGCCATCAAATATCTTATCATGCATTGGAGTTAATTCCAATAAAGCATCTTGGGCGCCCAAGTTGGCTTCAAGTGCTTTATTGTTAACTGAAACATTTACTCAACACCATTCCCAAAGAATGGTCATCCCTTGTTAACTGGAGGTAGTCCCTGTATATCTGTCATACAACTCAATGTTATTAGCCATGCATTCCAAGTTAACTAATACGCAACTCAAAATAAACATGCATGCAAATCAAGATAACTGAATCAATGCAATGCAATTGAACTGATCGCTGAATGAACTGAACTGATGAACTGAACTTAACTGAACTTCAAGCATGAAAACATCAAATCCTAACTTCTAGGATCTTTACATGCATTCAGAAGTGTTAACTGTTACTCCGTATAGTTAACTGGACACAAGGTGAGTTTCACCTTACCATGTGAGTGTCCCATGTGTCCCTATTATTTAGGAACTCAATATGGATGCCCTCACATGCTTCTTACATTTAGAATTAATTACAAATGTCAATAATCATGATTATTTCATCAAATATTAATCTCACAATAATCTTAGTGTTGTTGAACACATTCCAAGAAACAAGGAGATACATGAAATAATTAATGTTTAGGATTTGCAATTTAATGGCAACCTATTTCCAACAATTTGAGTATGCATCCTACCCCAAAAAGACATGGGTTTCTCCTTGACGGTCTATCAAAGTTTAGTTTATGTCAGCCCTCCTTTGAAGATTCATCTCCCATCTACCCTTCCTTGTGAGGAAGGGTGGAGCTTGACCAACCCAAAAATAGAGAGGAATCTTAAATATTTTAAAATAATTATAAAGTAAAATAAAATAATTCTTAAGTAAATAAAATATATGTATTTTTTAATAATTAAATTATAAATGCACAACCTCTCTATAATTTAAAAAATAAATGATTTTTTTTTTTTTTACTTCATATGCTTAATTTTTTTACATAAGAGATTTATTAGTTTAAACTATTATATTGATGAAAAAATATACAAAACTATTGGTTTTTTTTGCTAGGTAAGTTGTCGACATGAGGTCCACTCCCATAAATATAAATCATTGACAAAATAAAAAAAAATCATCAACCCCTTAACAAGGGTGCAACAAAATTACACATTGAATTGTCTTCTAACTTTGAAAGTGATAGTCTTGGATGTTTGCATAAGCATTGGGAGCTCCTCATAACCCACTTTCTTATTGATTGCTTTCTCTTATGAGATTGATGAAACCCCAACAAAATATTTTTCATTAGCAATCTCTTGCATGCCCTTTGTATGTGAGTTGTGCAAGTCAGGTGTAGGGGATGTATTTGGCTTCGCCATGCACTTTGAAAGCTCATGGCAGGAGTCTGTATCTTTTTGAGAACCTAGTGGAATGGCATAGTGATGGGGCTCTACTCCAATCTACCAAGTGGGACTTCCACTTAATTCACAAGTTCCCTTCTCATGGACTTGTATCTTTTGGCATTGAGAGGTAGAATGATTAATTGAAAAATATTTCTTGCATCTATATACAATTTTTTTATATTTTATCAGTTGTCTCAAACATCTATATTCCACCTTCAAGGAGATCTCTATAGGAAAACCATTGGATAGGCCATTTCAACACATAAACGTGTGTAGGTGGAACTTGCATAATTAATTATTTCTTATGAAGTACAATAATACTTTTCTAAGTCATTGTCAATGGCTCACAAACTCTCTAATTCCCAAAATTGTAGGGGAAAATAAGGTAGTCATACCCAGAGGAATGCCAAAGAAAGTCTCAATTCGAGGATCAAAAAATGGGAACTAGGTTTGCATAAGAAGTCCACTTGGAGAAACCAAGGACCATATTTCAACACTAGCTCCTTGTCATCCATAGATTCAAATTCAAGAATGAAAAAACCCCTTGCACACGGATAAATGCAAATATCTACCTCCATATATTATATCCAATTTTTAGTGATCCACGAGTCAAGATCGCATAGATTTGGCCCTTTTTGTAAATCTACATTTGAGGGCATACTTCTGCAAATATTTTTCCCTATCACAAATGATACTATCCATATAAATCTCATAAACATGAGTCGAATGTTGGATAGGGAGGGGATTGTTCTAATTCACCTTTGGAATAGAAGCGTCGAGAGGAGAATCTAGGGATTTGGGAAACAATTTCTACAAACCCTTGATGGTCAAATCCCACATGCTATTTGCTAGCACCTCCCTAAAGCTATGTGGGCAACCTTCAGACCTTAGTGGGTAATTTGGCCTCTCGTGATTGTCCTCACCATGATTGGTAGTAGATGTTATGGTAGACAATGGTTTGGATTCATTAAAAAACTTTGAATCGTTCCTCGAGCATCCGCTAGAGACTCCTTTTTCTCCACCTTATGAGTTGGGCAACAACATCTAATGGCCTCTTCTAGTGGTAGAATCAACCTACAAACCTCTGCTAGGGAGTGATCTACGAGAGGGGCTACCACTAGGGCATTAAGAGATGCAGAATCTTGTAGAGATTGAAGACATCACACTTCGTTCATATAATACAAAATTATTGTGATATTGCTATCAAGATTCAACCATGTAGTTTTATGAGTCAAACTCATTGACCCATGTTTCATGAGTAGTGGTTCTCAAGAAACCATCTCTCATGATAACGAATGGCCCACTTAGCACTCATTGCATCTAGGTGATGCTCACAAAGGTGAAGCATTGGGCCTTCTCGGGAGGTCATCCATCCCAATACTACTCCAGTTCAAGCGTGCTTAAACACATAATTTTGTATCAATACAAAACTATTTTATTAAAAAAAAAATTATTTATTTACTTTAGGTAAACGTTTTTGATCCATAGCTATAAATTGGTCATCACAAATAGGGGACCTCATACTCAACATAAATACTCAACAATAACATCCTAATGGGGTTTGAACCTTGGCGGCAAGAACAACAATAACACATATAAACCATCACACTATGTCAATATCAACTTCTTTTTTACTTTGATAGTTAAATATATTATATTTTTTTACTTTCTTACACAACTTTTAATTTTATTTTTGAAAAAGTTATCATTCATTATTTTAATAACTTAATATTAGATTAAGTATAGAATTATCTAAACAATATGCGATAATTATTTTACAAGTATTATTTATTATTTATTCATAATGATTTGAAAATTTTATAGTTATTAAATTTCTCTATTCATTTGATTTGTTTATTATTAAATAATTTGACTTCTTATAAAAAAATATTCATCCAATCTTTCACATAACACACTTGAAATGAAATATTTTGATGATTTAGGTGAGAATTGTATCATGCATTCTTGCAAAACATTGTTAGTGTGTAAATTAACACATATATTATGATAAATATCATAATGAATGGAAATATTAATATGCACTCTATAACAAGTAGTCCATACATGATTTAATTTAATATAAAAAAGTTTCCATATCAAAATACCTTTTGCTACTTCTTATTTGAGGATAACTCTCAATAAACTTTTGATAAAATTGTGTTTGATTCATACCCAATAAATGTTTATAATGCATACATAATATCATAAAAATATTATATACAATGCCATGAGGCCAACATTGCCTCTCATACTACAAAATTTCATCAATATATAGCCATGCAAATTGTTATGAATGTGCCAATAGGTATAAAAATATTTTCATTTGTTTAGAAAGACTATTAAATCTACAAATATATTAGTTCTTCTAGATGTACTTACTTGGTCTTGATTATTTGACCTCGAGGACTCACCAACAACTTTATCTTTCCATCTATCATGCCTTTCCATTGTATGAAATGAAAAACCTTCATGTGCAAAATGATATCCACATCTTCTTCTATCTATAACAAATTTGTTAATAACTTACTTTCTAGGTTGATTGAATAGAGTTTCCACTCTTCAAAAACAAGAGACAATTTTTTAATGTTAATGACTAGGACTATTGCAACCACAATACTAGTCCAAATTGTTAATGGTTGCAAGTTTTTCAAATTACTAGGTTCTTTTGAACACAAATTGAATTAAATTCTCCCTAACAATGGTGTAATTCTATTGATTCTTTAAACATGATTTCACTTTCAAGGCCAAGGGTTGTCATTGTGAAAGTAAAACCAAGGTTTATCCACAAACTATGGAGGGTTAAAGGCCAATGAACAAGAGTGGATAAGCTCTCCTACACTTTGGGCTCAACTTAAACCAAAGAGATTCCTAGAGGTGATCCTAAATGGGATTGAAGGTGTTGAAAAGTAAAACAATAAAATAGATTTGAAGTTGTATCCTAGGCAAGTTCAACCCCAAAATTTATCACTAGGTTAAAAACTAACTAGCAACACATATACCTCTTATAGAGCTAATAATAATGTCATTGTAGGATATGCAAGATGATGATACAAGGACATGATTCATAAAGGATTTATATTGGTATTCTCACAAACAATATTTTTTCTATTTTTTATAACTAAATCATGAATTTTAGAGATATGAAAATTAACTTTAAACTATAATTAATGATTTTATTTGTTTAGAAGCATGATTGAATCATTTGTTTCCTAGGACCAATGCTCATTCAAATGAGTAACAAAGTCACAATTTACAAGAGAGAAATAGTAAATAGAAAAAATGATGATCTAAACATAAATACATCAAAGAGTAGACATCAAACATAGAACATACTTAATCATCTAGAGTTATTATAGAAAAATCCATATACAAGAAATAAATGATCACTAGAAGGTTTATAGTGTTTTAAATTTTTTATGATATTTATCAAATATTCTTTACATTCATGTTAGCAAATGTGACAAGAGATAAATTATACAAACTATTACAAAATCCCCTAAAGACATACATACAACCCTAGAGATGTTTTATCCTATATATTCACAATAGTCACTAACCTTTAGATGCTTCAGACCTCACTATTCTTGAAAACTTGAATTCAATAATTGGAACCCTAAAAAACGCTTAACATTCACATACATCCAGTAGAAATGACCATGGCCAACCCCTTGGATGAAACAAGAACTTCTACATATAGAAAATGAAAAAATGCTCACTTAGAAAGCCCAACAACTCCTCCAATTCAAGTTGACCAACTACATTGATGGTAGCCCATGTCATAGTCCAAAAAATAATAATAAAATGTGTATGCAAAAACTTCTTACATTAGATCTCCTTTATTGAATCAAGAAGTATGCATTTGAAATGGTATAATTCAAATTAGACCATAATGGTGGACTAGCAATTGTTGTAGTAGTTGAATGGATGAATACATAGTCATGGCTATGAAAATGGCTCATAGGGCTTCAAAAAATTGATTCTACCTTTACATTGGATGTCACCATGGAAATATATAAAATATTTCATCAATAAGAGCATTGCATAAGTTAATAAAATTCCCACGACCGGGAAGCTTTAAGAAAACAAACAATTAACATGGGTACACACTAGTGAATAAGACAAGGGGCCAATTAAACCATGACCATCAAGGGAATTAACTATAACACTTAAGTGATTACACTAGATATACTAGTCAATGTGTGATTAGAAAAGCTACAACAACAATATACAAAGGGTTGAAAGTCAAAGGGCGTAGGGTTTTAGCAAAAGACATAACAAAAAAACCCCAACAACCTCCCTAGAAAGGTGAACATTACAATAGCTCCAATAGGATGAAAAGGGTCTTTAAAATGAGGAGTAATTTGCTTTTGTACGTTGTATAATGGATCTTAGGAGAAGAATGCATGATCTCTAGTCACCACTACCAAGTGAATTCTGACATATTTCTATGTTTATTATTGTTCTATTGGATCTTGGCAAGGCAAAGGAGATGATAAAAAAGATGGTGAATACATTGAGCTAGTTTCTTGGGGGTTTGGATGAAACACTTCTAGGGGTAGTTTTTGGTTCAAGGATGCCATCACTAATCGAGGAACTTTTGTTAACAAGGTGGTGAGTGGTCAATGGTGACCATTTATTTCTACTAGGCTCCCACAAAAAGAGGTTGTTGGAGGAGGATGGTGTCATAGGGCTCAAAGTTCCTCAAACAAGCAATGGGGCTTGTCGTCACTGAAGGTATCATCTCACTTAGCAATCTTATATCTAATAGCTCCACTGAAGAGGTGATGTGATACACTACTTTAGTTTTGTGAGTCACTGACTAGTAGTAAGGTTTACTACAATCTATTATGCATCTGGCATATGGGATAATAAAAGGTATAGCATATAACAAGGGAATTCCACTTGTTATCCTCTAAATATGATAGTAATCTAACCCTTTTGAAACTACCCTTATATGATGTGATGAAACTTTGTATTTTGATTATTATAATAATATAAAAGACATGATCCCTATGATCATCAATTATATATATATATATATATATATATATATATATATATATATATATATATATATATATATAGTATATATATATATATATATATATATATATATATATATATATATGTCTTCAAAATGCAAATATGAGTCATCAATAGAAGATTAAGTCCCTTTTATCTTCCAAGAATGAGAAAGAAATGTGATGCAAGTTCCAAAATAGTGGTAGTTATTTGTCAAGTTTCAATTATTATGTTCGAGTCATGTCATGAATACTAACTTGTGAAATATGCTTTGCAAAACCAATGGTAGATTCTCACTTTCTTATATCAAGAGATATATTCAAATATATATTTTTGTTCTCTTTAAGATGCTTGAAATAAAGTTCAATGGGGATATCAAAACCATGTATTAAATTAATGTAAATTAGCCTTTTGATCTTTAATTGAACTATTTATATTGAAGATTTCCCTTGTTATCAAGTGTCCCTCACCTTGTTTTGAGGGGAGCCCCTATTGAAGTTATTTCATCCAAATAAAACTATGTGAATAACTTGTAAACTTCACTTAATATTTGTTCTATTCAAATGAAGACTAATTATAGTAGAATGTATGTGTTTTAATTTAATGCTTATGTATAGTTTATGCTTTTGGAGGCTTTTATGTTAAATATAAGATCATTTTAGCAACTTAATATTAAAGTAAGAATTTAAGTTGACGATACTTTTTAGCTAGAGTCAAGGATTAAGAGATAAACATTCCATTAAAATCAGTCAAACATAATCCCAATCTTATCTCTTGTTGTTGCACCTTTAAAGATTCAAATCTTGGTGGATGGCATAACGAGGAACATACTATCACCCTTTGTGCTCAATCAATTGAGCTACAAAGATATTGCTAGAAAGATGCTTTGTTGCAATTGAAGTAGTGAATAAAAATTAATGTAAATAGATTTTGACAAGGTACATTAACCCATATGCTAAATAATCTTGTGTTTATTTTAAGTTCATTTTTTCTATACATTTGTAGCATCAAATCTATAATTAGATGCTATATTTTACTTGTGCAAGTAAAGTTATGGCTTCAATGTGTCTTATGCTACATTGTTCTTTTGATACCTTTTTTTTCTGTACATCTCTATTTGTTCTTATACTAAATTTTCATCATCAAAATAAATAGTAGATCGGAAATGCAGAAGCTAAAACAATTGAGTCAACTGTCCTTTTTAGACTGTCTTTAGCCTCATATGGACATTATAAACCTTTTTATTCTATTTTTATAGAATATTAAAATGAAAGTTTATTTTCTTATTCACCACTAAGGGGAAAGGACAAACGTTTATTCTCTTTGTACTCTTTCATAATGGACACTTTTAGGGGTCCGATTTAGAAAATTGTGAACTCCTTTTTATGATGCACACGGCAACAAAGAGTGGAAGAATGCTTATTCATTGAAACCCAATTCATTTACTATCATTGGACACGTTTGTCATGTAGCCTGACGCCTAATCTTGTCTATGTTTGTAGTAGCTTCTAAAGTGATCGCTCTTCTGTGCTTTTCTTCTAAATGGAATGTGCATTCAGCTGATTTCTATTACTTGTTTCATAGTGAACTTGAGTTTGAGAATTAATTTTGTCATTGATTTTGAATGGCCTTGATTTTTGATTGCTAACATGTGTGTGTTTTGCGAGCACTTGTGTTGTCAGTTCTAGCTCAATTATGTTGTCATGGGTTCTGGCTTAATTGTTTGTCTAAGAGTCATACATTATAAAATAATACAGTAGCTATATCAATGAAGTGTTTCTCCATCTTTCATAGTATTTGTAACAAAAAATATTGCTCCTATTTAAAAGCATTTGGATGCATCTTGCAAGATTACATTCTGCAATTTTGTTATTCATAGCTGCCTGAGTGAAGAAAAGACAACTATCTTAAAATCTCAATTTTAACTTGTATTCTTAATTTCATTGGTTTTACTTGCATATTCTCAAACCTCACTACCAAAATTACAAATGTAATAATGTTTTGAATATTCTGGAATCTTCTTAAGGCACAATACCAAAATATTCAAAGTTTGATTATATTACCAAAAGTCACCTAAGGTGGTTTTTGCACCGCTTGTAATAACATTTCATATGAAGTGAAGTTCTCCATGTATGGGCTTTTACATCCTACTTAACTAAAACATGCTAATTTCTATGCATTATATAGCAAGTGACTCAAAAAAAGGTGCTTACAAAAGCAATCTAGAAATAAATGCATCCCAGTGATTATACATGAATTTATGTATATCAGAATCTGGGCCATCTCGTGTTTTAGTTATGCATTTGATTTAATCTGTAATAATTGGTCAGCATCCAAAGTGGGCTTCTTTAACACTATTATCGAGAACACTCTGTTTTACTCATCCAATGCATCTTCATTCAAACTGAAATCTGACCTCCATGCAATATGTTCATCTGGCCTAACCAAAATTGCACCTTGATTTGGCATTTTACATAGTTCCCACCATGATCCTGTGATGTCCACAGCATCTATCACATTCTCTGTTCATTCTCCTCCAATCCTCTGCAACCACAGAACCTCCCTTGACTATGGATTGCCTTTGGTGGTGTTATCAACATTTCATTTTCATGATATTCATGTATGGCTTGGTTACAAAGAGCATTGTAAGAAGACTCTCCTGGCCACATAAGACAGACCTTCAAAGGAACTTTGCAAGCCTTTGCAAGTTTAATTGCAGCATCAGCCCAAACATAGGATCTTTTAGCAGGTGCAATTATGAGAAGAAACTCAAGCATATGTCCAGGAACTAGATCCAAAGTTGAGCGAATATCCTGTCAATATAAGATGGAATAACAATAATATGAAAACAGAAACAAATTTTAAAATGGATGCAACATTGGCTATAACGGTGGTGAAGTAACCTATCAACTCTTTGTCGTCCACAAATACCCTCTGATATACAACCAATAAATTAACAAGATAAAGGTCCCCAAGAATCAAATAGTTCGTTTCCTGCCTACTTTTTCTATAATAACATATCTGCTTTTTGTTATATGGTTTTCCAATCGTTGCAGACCAAACCTAAATAAGAAACCCAACTTCTACACTACTGCATAGAGGGGAATCAGGGGATAAATCATCTCTTATCTACTTAAAATCTTAGACAGTATAGAACAAGAATGCTGACAGGCACATTGTGGA
>VDFB02109042.1:38238063-38261822 GCA_007258455.2 Sequoia sempervirens
AATAAAATGAAATGAACTGAACTAATCTGAATTGAACTAAAATTCATGCATGTAAACATCAAACCCTAACTCCTAGGATCTTTACATGCATTTAGAAGTGTTATCTTTTACTCCAAATAGTTAACTTAACTCAAGGTGAGTTCCACCTTCCATGTGGGTGCTCCATGTGCTACTATTATTTAGGAACTCATCTTGGACGCCCTCACATGCTCCTATTATTTAGAATTAATTACAAATGTCAATTAACATGATTATTTCATCCAAAATTAATCTCTCTCTAATCCTAGTGTTTGAGAACACTTTCCAAGGACTCAGGAGACACATGAAATAAATAATGTTTATGATTGCAATTAAATGGAATCCTATTTCCAACAAATATCAAACCCCACATAGAAGCCTCAACATGCTGTTGACCCAAGGATAGAAGAAGCACCCTCATAGACGTACCATGCAAACGTATGTCCCGTTACAACCCATGTCATTACCTTCCTCCTAAATTCAAATAGTTAAATAACTTTTACATATCTCTTTTAATGAAGATTAAATTATGTGTAGTTTCTCAAATTTTCTTATGCCTATAACACATCTTAACCTCAAATTAAAAAAAAAGAATTTCACTTTTTTATTTTGTTAGGTTATTGTTCAATTATCTTTAATAAAGTTATTGCTTCATTGAAATATTTTTGTTTATATGTTACAATTCTAGATGCTACTAACATATATTTTTTAAAAAATATTTAGAAATTTATTCTCAATGTTCCTATTTTTTTCTAGGTTTATAGATTAAATGGAATAGACATATCAAAATAATATATATATTTTTCTAATATATATATATATATATATATATATTATAAAGGGTAAAAACTTTATTGATCCAGGAACACAGTACAAAACAAGAAAGTACAACCAACCCACTAAGAGTCAAAAACCAACAACAAAGCCATCAAGCAACTCCTAAGAAACATCTCATATCCTCCATAACTAGATCCTCAAGATCTTGAGAAAGATCCTCAGGAAGATAATCCCAGTCTTACACAAGCCAGGTTCCCATCTGCTCAAACACCCATTTAGCCAAGTCATCAACCACCCTATTCCACTCTCATGGAATGTGGCAAAAGGTGATGGAATCTAGAACCCCACCCAAAAAAATGATTTTTCTAACCACCACGACCAACTACCAATTCACATCATCTAATTGATGTTTATTCAACAAGTCAATCACAATTTGAGAATTGGACTCACAAATTATCCTTCTCCAACCAAGGGCACAAGCCCTTTTCAATGCCAAGAGAATAGCTAAAGCCTCCATAAAATTGTTAGAGTATTGAATTCTATACTCCAAGAAGAAGAACATTACCATTCCAGAACTATCCTTGCCAATGTCACCGATCCCAACATGACCATGATTGCCTCTAAAAGACCTGTCAGTGTTAATATTCAACACCCCAAGAGGAGGGGGATTCTAGTGACCAGCTCTCAAAACCTTCCCTCTAGCACTCTGCCCCAAACTAGGTCCGAGCCTACCCCTAATGCAAACCAAAAGCCCCAAATTTTGGACCATGCCCATATCCTCAGGATCCACGAGGACTGAAAGATCACACTTGGCTGCCAAAGTCTCCTGAAGGACTCCCAATATTCTCAACCAGACTTGTCACACCTGAAGTTTCTTATCCATTAAGATCTTGTGGTGGTGTTCCAACTAGATATGCTAGATATTCAAGCTAGGAGCAATTGTCCAAGCTATGTGGAGAAAAGAAGTCTTAGCTAGAGAGTTCCCCAACCTAATCCAAAATTATTCCAAAGAAGAAGCGTGTCTGCACGGCTGCTACCAGACTTCCCACTAGAGATGCCAAATCACTCTAGCAAAAGAACACTAAAAAAGAGATGAGAAGTGCTCTCCTCACTATTGGAGCACAAGACACACACAGAGGGGCCATGAAAACCCCACTTTCAAAGATTCTCCTAGGTCAAACATCTATTATAAACCACCATCCAAGAGAAGAAATTGCACTTGGGCCAAGAGAACTTATTCTCTAGATCTGTTTCCACTAGGGGACCCTAGTACACACAAAAAATTGTTTATCCAACACTTGATAACTAGAGGTAGCAAGGAATTTACCTTTCTGGTCATGACCACAGGCTAGAACATCCCTCTCCAATAGAGAGTTACAAATCCTACTAGCCAAAATTTTGGCCAACTCCTGACAATCCTCCATTGCACCCCTAGAAGGCCACTCATGCGGGTCCTTCCACCTACACACAGTAGCCTGAGTCAGAAATATGAGGGGCTTTGAAGTCCACCACGCGACTCAATCTAGCCTCCAGAAAAATCCTACATAGATCTTGCAAGTGAGGGTGCATTGTCATAATAGGAGGGTGACCATCCCAAGAATCAAACAAGAAGAGAGCTTTTGAGCCTTTGTTACAAATCCAAAACAATCCTTGTTTAACCAGCTTGGCACCCCTTTTGAGGGTACCCCAAATCATAGAGCCTTTACCCATAAGGTTGAATCGAGGCATGTGCACACTTTCCACAACCCCAAGATATTTTTAGGTGAGGATCTTAGCCCAAGTCTACCACTATTGAGAGCACCATCTTCAATAAAGTTTAGCCACCAAAGCTTTCCTATTCAAGTCAACCCGGCGTAGACCCAAACCACCTTCCTACTTTGGTTGGAAGACATCATCCCACTTAACAAGGTCCACTTCCTCAAGAGGAGGTTACTAGACCAGAGAAAATGATGGAAAAAGCTCTCAAAGTCCTTGATAAAGCTGGCAGGGGCAGTCAACACAAAGCATCTATACAACAGTAGAGATTGAACCACAGACTTCAAAAGAGTCACTCTTCCAATAGAAGAGAACCACCTGCAAGTCCAGTGACTAACCTTTTTACTAAACTTATCAATAACATCTTGCCAAAATAACCTTAGAAGCATGTGAACTGCAACAGGAATACCGAGATAGACAAAGGGAAGTGAGACAATTTGAAACTTGAGAATTCTAGCAAATCTCTACTAAATAAGCTTAGGAGTGTTAAAGAAATAAATAAAAGACTTGCTTTCATTGATACTTTGTCCAAAAGTAGCCATATAATAGTCTAAGACCTTCCTCAAATTAACCACTTCATCCACTTTGGCCAAGCCCATCAGAGTCATTTCATCCACAAACTAAAGATGGGATTGGGAGGGAAAATTATTACCCCAACACCAACCCTGAATGAGACCGAGCTCCACACGAGACTTAATAAATCTCTTGAGCCCTTTAGCCATCAATATAAATAAGTATGGGGATAAGGGATCCCCTTGCCAAAGACCCCTAGATGCCCCAAATAGCTTAGAAGGCTCCCCATTGATGAGCATAGAGAAGGAGGAAGTAACACAACTCATAACCCACTCAATCTAGGCATAGTTAAACCCAAGATCCCTCAGACTATTAGATATAAAATCCCATTTGACATGATCATAAGCTTTATCCATGTCCAGCTTAATAAATATCGCCTTCTCTCTAGAGGAGGCCATGGAATGCACAATCTCAGTCGCAATAACAACACCATCAAGAATCTGCCTGTCAGCCAAAAAACCACCTTGCTCCTCCGAAATCAATCTACTTAACCACGGCTTTAGAAATTCCACAACCAGCTTAGTAATTATTTTTTACACCATGTTACAAAGAGAAATTGGTCTAAAAAGGTCCAAAGAATTAGCTCCCTTTCGCTTAGGAATTGTTGTCACGAAGGATTGTGCCCCAAATGCTAAGCTTTAAAGCTTGGCAATCCTTGCAACATTGGGACATCCTCAAGCTTGTGGGTTTCCTAAGATGAGGATGAACCTCCAGATTATGGGTTGGTTCCCTTTGAAAACCTCCTACAAACTACTAAAACTGATTTGGAAAAGGGGAATAGATTGTTGAAATTTAAGGTAAATTGAATCTAGGAGGTGATGCACCAATGATAAAAGCCTTATACCTATTGTTCTCACTCACAATTCTCTCAAAACAACTCTATTCTATGCACAACTCAAGCTTTTGACCAACTTATACAAAAAAAATTCAATGGGATGTTATATTTGACATTTTGTTGCAGGAAAGCAATGTGTTTTCTCAACCACAAACTCTAAAACAACTAACATGACCTGTGACCTTTATAAATTTTTCATATTCTTGCATAAAATTCATTGCAAATGAGACCTAACTCAAGGATTTAATGTTTAAATCACAAAAATCACCTCAAATCATTCACAATATCATTCATATAGGAAAAATTGACAAGGGAAACTTGTTGATTTTTATTGATAAAATGAGCTTCTTTGCTTGTACAATTTTTGAATAATACATAAAAATATACTAAGTGTTGTTGCTCTACTAATCTCAAAAGAGTTAAAAGATTTTTTTTTTTGCATAAGGAAAAAGAAATCCAAGAGAGAACTATCAAGAAAGTAAGAATATAAGAAGTTTTATATAAGGGAAGCAACTTTCCTAATTGAAAGAAAAGACTAAAGATGAACTCCAACTCTTGAAATCATGATAAACTTAAACGAGAACTTGAATTGATTGTCTTCTTTCCTTGAAATATTCTCCACTTTGCATGATTAATCAACTTTGGGTCGTACATAATAGAAAACCCTACAAAAGAGGCCTTATAACTGCTCTTAACTGATGGTTTGTAGGTTGGAAACTTGTCTTGATTGATACTATACCCACGTGGAGTCTTGAACTTAACTAGAACTATTGTATTTTCATCAAAATTCTTTTTTTTAGGAATCTAACCACTCTTAACTCCAACTACACCCATGTAGGATTCTAAAACAAGCCAAAACTGCTTGTAAGTGCAAGACAACCTGAAAATGAAATCCACCTAACTTGCAATCAACTTGTATGATGCCATAAGTTGTTGAGTTGTCCTACATGTAACTAGGTCTTCACCATCCATTTGATCACTCTATTTTCTTTGATAATTATGTGACACATGACATCTTCATTGCATCACAAACTTCATGTGAAAACACCATCCCCTTTCATAATGAACTACCATTGATTGCACATTGGAAAACTTTGTTCTTCATTTATGCAACTTTGACATTTGAGTTTGTTTTCCACATTCATATGGCAGTCCCTTTGTGGACTAAAATTTCCCTTCTACACTTTGCATTGTTGAGAAATCTGATGGCACTTCCTTTTGGACTGTTCTTACTTGAAGTCTTGTTATTGCTCTTGGTAATCATGATTATCCTTAATTAATCTTCTCGAGGATTGCTCCCTTTGTGACTATTTGCATCACTTATCACCCATGTTTATTAATTCACTAACCTTCAAAGTGACTTTTACCTCCCTTTCAAGACCTATGTGTAAGAAAAAATGGTAGAGAAATAACAATAATGGAAGCTTTAACAGATTACTGTAAACCAGATTATGTAGTGTAAACCATATGGACATTTAAACAAATCTAAACAAGAATTGCAAAGAACAAAAAGTACAACACATAACACAGTGTTTACGTGGAGAAACCCTTTCAGTAAAAACTCCACCAAAGAAGAGATGAATAGATTTATTAAAAAAAATGGTGTTTCACAGTACAATCACTCTAACTCCTCTTCAATTTGGCAGCATCTGTGTACCTGTAAAACATCTCATAGTGTCTCCAACACAACCCCTCAATATATAGACTCGTGGGGGTTCAAAATACCACCATAAAACATTACCATGGTTCAAAACAAGGTTTGAAAATACCATGGTAAAAATACATTCGACCCCCTACATGCTAAACATGGTCTCTTACATGAAATTACATCCACCTACAAGTTGCCATAAGAATCCCTAGAAAATAGGAGATGCTCTTACATGCGTCATAAACCATCAATAACTGTGCAAAGATTCTCTTACACATGTCATAGATGATTCTCACGTCCAAAATAATATCCCCCACATTTAGCCCTTACAGTTGTCATAGAATCTATCATAACATCCTTAAAAATAGGCTTTCCATGTTATACCACTAAGTGGGGATCTTTTGACAACTAATAACTTATTTTTCAAGGCACCGACATGTGGCAAAAGTGCCAACACTAAATCTCATGCCCCTTTTGATGGAGCACAAATATTTAATAACAAAAAATGATATGTATCCATGGGAAAATGTAATAATAATAATAAATAAATAACTTAGGAATTGCCAAGGTTGAGACACCTTGATTCCCAACATTCTCCCACTTGTTGAATACCTTGCAATAGCTAGGGGAATCATACCATCATGGAATCAACTAGGTACAAGAAATAATGTATGCGACCTTTCTACACCAAATGAACTTATATGTGCTCATAGGTTTGGTAAGATAATCTACAACATTATCCTCAGTGTCAATTTTCTTCAACTCAATTTGTCCATTAGCAACCATTTCTCGAACAAAATGGTATTGTATATCCACATGCTTTGTCTGAGCATGATACGTAGGATTCTTGGCTAAATGAATTGCACTCTGGCTATCACAACCAATCTGAACTGTCCTGCAATCAAAACCAATACATGTACACAACCTTTGTAACCATACTACCTCCCTAGAAACATGAGTAGCAGCCATATACTTTGCTTCAGTGGTGGATAACACAATTGTAGCCTGCCTTTTACTCATCCAACTCACTGCTCCTCCAAACAGAGTAAACACATACCCGTTGGTGGACCTTTGACTATCCAAGTCACCTGCCCAATCTACATCAACAAATCCTTGTATGTACAATGACTTGACCACATTATCAATAATCAAAATTACCTCGCAAATATGTAAATACCCTTTTAACAAAAGTCCAATGCTCTTTACCAGGGTTAGACATAAACCTAGAACTCCCACTGCCTGAGCTATATCCGGTCTAGTGCAAACCATTGCATACATCAAACTACCAATGACACTCTAGCATAAGGAACCTTAGACATATCCTCAATATCATCATCAGAATTAGGACATATATCCAAGCTCAACTTAGTACCAACTAGAAATGGAATACTAGTTGGCTTACGATCATGCATATTAAACCTCTACAAAATAGTATCAACATACTTACTTTGACTCAACCAAAGCTTTCAGTTATCATGATATCTTCTAATTTCCATTCCAAGAGTTTATTTAGCACCCCCAAGTCCTTCATATCAAAAGCACTAGAAAGTTGTTTCTTGAGTTCACCAATCATTACCTTGTTGTTACCAATAAACAACACGTCATCAACATACAAGATAATAATTAGAATATGATCATCAATAACCTTAATATATACACAATGATCCTCTTCACTCCTAAGAAATCCCAAATTCAATGTAAAAGTATCAAACTTCTGATACCACATTCTCGATGACTATTTCAAACCATACAATGATATTTTTAACTTGCAAACCAGTTTTTCTTCCTTTCACAACAAAACCGTCAAGTTGTTGCATATAAATCTCCTCAAGATCCCCATACAAAAAAGCAGTTTTAACATCCATTTGCTCTATCTCAAAATCACAAGCAACAATAATAGATAACAAGAATCTAATAGAAGTGAATTTAGCGGTAGGAGAGAAAATTTCACCAAAATCAATTCCCTCTCTCTGGGAGTAGCCCTTAGCCACTAATATGGCCTTCTACCTTTCCAAGTGACCCTCTGTTCCAAGTTTATTTTTAAACACCCATTTACATCTGATGGGCTTTCTTCCTTAGGGAAAATTAATAAGATCCCAAGTGTTATAGTTTTCCAATTCAATCATCTCCTCTTGCATAGCCTGCAACTAAGATTCATTTTCCTCTGAAGAGAGAGCCTCCCTATAAGATCTAGGTTCATCGTCAACACTTAATAAATAAAATATACAACGAAAATCAGGTGGGATATACCTATCGATTGGATTCCATTGTCTTGTGGATCTTTTGAGAGTAGGAGAAATATGTTCTTGCTGTTCTTGATTTTGCTCAACCTCTTCCTGATTTTCTTCCTCATGTCCTTTGGTTTGATCAGTAACTTATTTCGATTCCTCATCTTCTTCCTCCTCATTGAATCCATCTCTTTGTTCTTCTTGAGGTGCATCTTCTTGCTTAATTTCAAAATGCACACTCTTTCCCTTATCCTTTTCCTTTGGTTGTTCAGGTACAAAATAATGCTAAGCTCCCTAAAAATCACATCTCTAGAATAGATACTTTTCTTGGTTAGAGGATTCCATAGCTTATAACCTTTAACATTATCACCATATCCAATGAAAATGCACTTTTTAGCTTTAGGATCCAACTTAGTCTATTTTTCTTTAGGCATATAAACATAAGCCTCACAACCAAATACCCTTAAATGCAAAATAGAAGATTTCTTACTTGTCCACATCTCATAAGGTGTTGTTTCAAGAGCTTTACAAGGAGATCTATTAATCAAGTAACAAGTAGTACTTACAAATTATGCTCAAAAGGATCTATCAAGCTGTGAACCACTTAACATGCTTCTAGCTCTTTCCATGATCGTCTGATTCATCCTTTCTGCCACACCATTCTATTGAGGAGTGTACGGAGTAGTTTTTTGTTTAACAATTCCTACATGCTTACAAAATTCATTAAATTCCTTAGAACAATATTCCCCTCCATTATCAGACCTTAATACCTTAAGTTTATAATCTGATTGCTTTTCGACTAAGGCTTTAAACTCCTTAAACTTAGTGAAAACTTCAGATTTATGTTGCATAAAATATAACCAGGTAAACCTTGTAACATCATTGATAAAGGAGACAAAATATCTAGATTTCCCAATTGATTCAACATCCATAGGACCAAACACATATGTATGAATTAATTCTAATTTAACTTTAGATTTTGTATTGCCAGAAGGAAATGATTTTCTATTTTGTTTACCAAACACACAATGTTCACAGAAATCAAAACTCTCATTAGAATAGGATAAACTGTCTAACAACTTTTCATTCAAAATAGACTTTAAAGTAGCCTCACTTATGCGACCCAATCTGTGGTGCCACAACATACAAGTGTTTTTAGATTTTTCAGTTACATATGCAGAGTTTACAAAAGTAGTGACTTCTAGCTTAAACAAGGTTCCTTTTCTTGTCCCTCTCCCTATCACCAAATTCCATCTTACCAATCTGCAACCATGCTTATCAAAAGTTACACTTATTCCCAAATCATTCAACATCGAAACTGAAATCAAATTTCTAACTACTCCAAGAACATGCAAAACACCAGGAAAGGTTTTAATCCTCCCATCGTTGAAACACAACTTAACCTTACCCCTTTTGATAATCAAGTATGAAGAGTTATCACTGAGGTAGATTTCACCTCCATCATATTTATCATATGTGGTAAACCACTCCTTGTGAGGAGTCATATGAAACGAGCATCCTGAATCAATTAACCAATTTTCATTAGTCATAACCTGAAGAAAAGAAATCAAAGCTTCATCACCCAATTTTGAGGATTTATCTGTGTAGGAATCAACTTGTTTCTTTGGATTTTTGCATTCCTTCTTCACATGTCCTCTTTTCCCACAGTTCCAACACTTCACTATGTTCTTCTTTCCAAGAGTTTTAGAACTACCCTTAGACTTGTCCTTAGGCCCATTCTTATCTCCTTTAGACCCTCTTTCTTTAGGCCTTCCCCTTACATTGAGAGCATCACCTGTACTATCCATTGCCTTCTTCCTCATTTCTTGTGACAACAAAGTTTCTACAAGAGCATCCATCTTTGGATCTTCCATGTTAGCAGTGATAGCAAGTACAAAATTATCCCAAGATTCAAGTAAAGAACAGAGAAGCATAATACATTTATCTTCTTCCTCAACTTTCACATCAATAGAGGCTAATTGACTCAAAACCAAATTAAAAGAATTTAAATGCTCGGCTATAGATTCACCTTCCTTCATCTTAAGAGAAAACAACTTTCGTTTCAAGTAGAGTTTGTTTACCAGACTTTTCGCTTGATAGATTTCACCTATCCAGTTCCACAAAGCATTTGTAGTCTTTTCCGATGACACATTTAGGAGAACATAACCAAAAAGACACAACTTGGTAGTTCCTTGTGCCTTTTTATCAACCTTCTCCCAATCTTCATCACTCATTTTCTCAAGTTTGACTTTGTTCTGCACAACAACCCACTGATCTCATTCTTCAAGGAGATCCTCCATTTTTAGCTTCCACAACTCAAAACCAACTCCGTTAAAATCTTCAATATTCAAACGGTAAGAAGTTGCAGCCATGGTTAAACACAAAATACTACAAAAAACAAAACAAAAATCCCACTAAAGCTCAAAAAACCTTCTTTGTACCACCCAAAACATAGAATTGGCCAAGCTCTGATACCAAATGTTAGAAAAAATGGTAGAGAAATAGTAATAATGGAATCTTTAACAGATTACAATAAACTAGATTATATAGTGTAAATCATATGGAGATTTAAACAACTATAATTTTTTTTGCAAAGAACAGAAAGTACAACAAATAACATAGTGTTTACATGGAGAAACCATTTTGAGAAAAACTCCACCAAAAAAGAGATGAATAGCTATATTAACAACAATGGTGTTTTACAATACAATCACTCTAACTCCTCTCCAATTTGGCAACATTTGTGTACCTGTAAAACATCTCATAGTGTCTCCAACTCAACCCTTCAATATATAGACTCATGGGGGCTCAAAATACCACCCGTAAACATTACCATGGGTCAAAACAAGGTGCGAAATAACCCCTTACATGCTAAACATGGTCTCTTACATGACATTACAACCACTTACAAGTTGTCATAAGAATCCCTAAAAAATAGGAGATGCTCTTACATGCGACATAAACCATCAATAGCTATGCAAATATTCTCTTACATGTGTCATAGATGATTCTCACGTCCAAAATAATATCCCCCACATTTAGCCCTTACAGTTGTCATAGAATTCGTCATAACATCCTTAAAAATAGGCTTTCCATGTTATACCACTAAGTGGGCATCTTTTGACAACTAATAACTTATTTTTCAAGGCACCGACATGTGGCAAAAGTGCCAACACAAAATCTCACTACCCCACTGTCATACTTATAACAATCATTGGGGTTGTCTCTTCATGGATTCATAGTTGCTTTTTGGAAAACTCTGCCCCTTGCCAACATTTTGCATAACTGTCCTATCTTATAGAAAGATTTATTTAGAGAATCACAATGGATCATGAATCGTGACTTCCAAAAAGACCATCTTCATTATTCAACACAAGTTTTCTATTTTGATCATGTATGGAGATCATCTTATGAAACCCCATTGTGAAACCCTGCTCTCTAATCTTTCATGAAACTCAGGCCGTTATTGAATTGGCTCCTTTAAGAGTACATAAACCTCTTTTTCATTGATGCATAAGTGTCTTAGGGTTTATGTTGTCCTCTTTTTTACACGAGTTAACCCTAAAAGGCTTTGAGGAAACTCAAACAAGAAAAATAATAATAGCAAGGGTTTCATTTATTATACTGTTTCAGTTCAAAGACATTTTATGGGCTAACTATCTTCTACACCATGAGTTATCTCAAGACAAAACCTTGTAATTCTTACAATACAAACCAATAGTTTTATCCCTTGCAAATGATAACGAGAGGTTTTGAATGAGATAGGGCTAACCTAGCCAAGATGAAGAGTATGCATGGTGCTTGCATGGCTTTGAATGAACTGTTTTCAAGTTGAAGGAAGAGCTTGTTATCACATGCTTTTAACTCTCATGACTTATTCTTCACCATTGTGCAACTTTCTTCAACTAAACTTTCCCTTCAACAAAGACAAAGCTCTAGTTCTCTCCATGTGAATCTTTTTTCCAATTTTTCCTTTTTTTTGAACTTGGCGTTCAAATAAGAGTTTTTCTCCTCTATTTACATGGAAAACTATGCCTTTCCTTTTTTCCCTAAGTTTGGCGTAGGAAACTGGAGACTTTTTAAGAAAAATGTTTTAACCAAAACTCCACCAAGCTTTCCCTTTTTTACTAAAACAAAAATAATCTTTAAATGATTTTTCACTTAAAACCAAAATATCATTTAAAGGAGTTATTTAAACAATATTAATGATTTTAAATAAAAAATGGACTATAGGAATAAGAGCCAAAAAAGTGGCATTCATGGCTCTTAGCATTTTCTTATTCTTTTGAGACTCCTAGACAACCTCAAGAAGTTCAAGCTTAATAACTTCCCAAAACTCCTGAAAAAACTCAATCGAAAACCCTTCAGCACCTAGAGCTTTTCCTTTCTTCATTTGAAACACTATATCTGCCAATTTCATCAAGGGGATCAAATTGAGAAGAAAATCATTCATTTCCCTAGTCACCAAAGGAGGGATGTAGGCTAATATTGTAGCTTCATCTTCACTGGTAGGAGGGGCATCTTCATAAAACAAAGCAAAAAGATTCTGAATAAATTCTTTCGAAATCTCAGCAGAGGAATAAAAAACCTCCCCCTTAGGGGACCTAAGAGAAGAGATGATATTACCTTGCCTTCTTTCTTTTACCAAATTGTGGGAAAATGACGTATTCCTATTGCCTTCCTTGAGCCAATCGATGTGGGACTTTTACTTCTAGAAAATTTTCTCATGAAGCTCTCATTCCTCCACATCCTTCACCATCACAACTTCCAACATACTTAGCTCCTTAGAGAGCCCCTAAGCCTAGATATGTCGAGTAATGGAATCCAAGTGCTCTTGAGAAGCCCTTTTAGCCTAGAAAACATTATCGAATAGGTGTCTATTCCATCGTTTCAACATATACTTGATATATTGCAGCCTCTTGGGAAAGGAGTACATAGCAGTGCCAAAAGTCGGCTTCTCAAAGTTCCACCAACTAGGAACAAGATCATGAAGTGATGCGTCCCAAAGCCACATGAGTTGAAATATGAAAGATTGATTTTTGTAATATCTAGAAAAGCAAGCACAAAATTTGATCAACCAATGATTAGAACCTCGCCAATCCAAAATCTCAAAGCTAGTCATCCATTTTTCACCAACCCAAAAGCTGGACACTAAGAACTTGTCCAACCCTTCTGAAATGATAGCATCACTAGTCCTCCTATTGTTCTAGGTAAACATCCCATTCAAGGGTTTGATATCCACCGAGTTCAAAAGGGTGACATTGTCCTTAAGGAGATCAGAGGAGGGGTCCAGATGGACAATACCACCCCTTTTGTCCTCCAGAGAAGAGATAACATTGAAGTCACCTACTAAAATCCAAGGAAGAAAAGGGTCCAAAGGACGTAGGTATCTAACATGTGACCATAAATGCGACTTGCCAAGGAAATCATTAGGAGCATATATGTTAGAGAAAAAAAAATCTCTCACCCAACTCCAGACTAGAAGCAATAAGAAAAATAGAGTACTTGCAAGAGAGCCACCAAATAAGAATAACTCTTCACGGATCCCATAAACAAGTAAGTCCCTTAGAGCTGCCCTGAGCCCCTACACACTAGCACTGGCCTCTACTCGAAATCTTAGAATCCAAACTAAACATACTTTTAGCAAGCAACTTAGTCTACTGGAGGAAAACCATTTCAGGAGAATGAACACAAATTAACTCACAAATAGCTTTTTGTCTAGGGATGCTATTCATAACCCTAACATTCCAAGAAATCACAATCATCCCCGGGATTGAGAGAAGTGAGAATCAATAGTCCTCATTGAACTAGACTCCACCAATGTCTCACCCATTAACTTTACCTTTTCTTGATCCTTATTTCTTCCCGCTTTAAGAGGCTTCTTAGGAGCCCCCTTTTTAAGGGGTTTTTGCTACAAGCCCAAAACCAGAGAGGATGCCTTGCTTTAACCCAATTCCTCAACACCTTTTTCAATTATGAGCACAAAAACAGGAGTAACAGAATCCATAGCAACCTCTAGCAACGTATTGCTTCCCCCAAGCATAGGAACAGAGGGAGGGAGATTCGTGTCCATATGAGCCATTTGACCCCCCGCCAAAATTGAGGTGGAGGTAGCACTTGGCTAAATCCAAAAGTGCATCTCAGACATAGAGCCATCAACCACTTGCACGTCAAGGGGAACACCCTCCTCTTGAACCAATTTTTCTAAGGAATCAAACTTGTTAAAAGTTTCCTCTTCCTTCCTATCTCTAAGGGTCCTCTTTTAACCCCTACTTCTACTGTGAGGCTTAACCGGTTCAAAACCTTCCTTATCCGCTACCACCCCCTGCATGGGATCCTTTCCTTTATCTACCTTTAGAGCAGGCTGAGACAAAGCCTTACCCAAGCTAGTAGCAGTAGCAACTTTGGGACACTTTCGTTGGAGGTGACCATATTCATGGCATAAGCGACAACGAAATGATAATGCTTTATAATCCAATTGTTGGGTTTAAGAAGTTTCCCTAATGCTCATTTCAACCAAATCTAATAGTAGATTATTCAAATCAATTTCAATGCACACCCGAGTAAAGGAAAGAACTCTTTTAGTCAAAGTCTGTTGAGAAGGTCTAATAGGCTTACTAAGAGAAAGAGCAACCGTGTGCAATATATCAGTGCGCCAACATTCCAGAGACAGTTAAGGAAGACACACCCAAACCGGAACCCTAGAAGGGAGCTCCTTCGCAAAGTTAAATCCCACATGCCAAGGTTTGATGAAGAGGCCCACCTGGTTATAGAAGTAGGGCTCGCCTTCAAAAGCTCGGTTCCTATTAGCCACATAAGAGAAATCCACCATGAAGAAATTGTTAGCCACCAACATTATATCAAAATCGCCTTCCAGGTTCCAGGTCTTGTGAACCCATGAATCAATAAACGAAAGTGACACCCGCATCCCCATGAACTTGCGAATCAAAACATGTTTGCTATAGTATTCCACATCCTTAGCTACAAATTCAGGTTGGATAATTAGCCCTAGATGCTTTGGTGCCCTTTCCAAACACTTGTTCACCTTTTGCAATTTGAAGGCATCATTCTTTGACGACCCCTCACTAGGAAAAGCCATGCTTGAAGAGATTAGACTCCTACTAGGCGGAGATGAGTTATGATCTGGCTTGTCCATGGACGCATGCAGGAAGAAAATCCAACTCTCCCCTTTCGCAGCCAAAGCCACCAAGGAGAAGACAGAAAAAAAACGAGGTGAAATAAGTAGGAAAAAGAAAATAACAGTAGCACCAGGAAGAAAAACCCCTCCTCTAAAGCACTTAAACCCTCGACGCAAAAACACCCTTCCCAAAAACTAGATCGCTCCACACCAAGTGCTAACAAAGAGCGACCAAGGAGGAAAAAACGAGATCAACAGATAGCAAAAATGAAGAAACCTGCAGCAAACAGTAGAAATCCTCACTCCCCACGTGAGGCCACCCCAACTTGACCCATAGCACAAAGAAAATCCCCCTACATGAATCAAGCAACATTTTTCTATAAATATATTAACTTTTAAAAAAAAATATTTTATTTTTTAATTTAAAGAACTATTTTTTCTTTTATCTACAAATCTTAATTTCTTTTATCTATAGATTTTAATTTTATTTTTGAAAAAAATCATTCTTTTAATATTTATTTTATTTTAATTTTAAAATATATATTATATATTTATATTTATTTTTTAGATGTATATTTATTATTAAATATTAATTATTTGACATTTAAATTAGAAGAATTTTTAAAGCTTAGTTAAGACTATTTTATTCTGTTTAATTGGTTAATGAAGATTTAGTGAATCCTCGGCCCATGACACAAACCAAATGGTTCCTCGGGGAATTGAACCAGACCTAAAATTATATTGCTTTTATTATATTATTAACTGAAAAAAAAGGCAAACTAAATTTGTATGCATGCGAATGCTAATCAAGAGTTGGTAGGGTATCCACCAAGTAAAATTTTATGCGTGCAGAGTACTCAAACAGATGATATCATCAATAGCAGTAAACTATCAATTTGGATTCAGAAATAGTAGAACATACGGAGAGCCTTATTCTGGGCTCTGGGGCTCTGTGAACCATGGTAAGTTTTCCTGTATTGTAAAGAGCCATTGAGTTTATCATTATATATTTCTTTAAAACTCTCATTAGAGTCATTTCTCTTTAGTCAAAGATGCTGGGATTCAGCTTAGGATTTAGATTTGGTATGATATAATAAGACTGTAAGGAGTGCTTTATGAGAATGGGTATGGTGTTGCAGGGATTGTGATGTATTGTGAGTTTGTTTTGGATTGATATAACATGCGTAGTTCAATTTTTGGATTGATACAACTTGGGTGTTTAAATTCTATTTCATTATAGGCGTGTGATGAATCTGAGCATTGTAAATCGTTATAGTTTATTTGTGCAGAATTGAACCAAGGCAAGTTTCGTATGAATTTATGTCAACAACTCCAGTGCTCTTAGAAAGATGGGATATAGGTGTTTGTAAATTGTTTTTCATGAATTGTTTATTTTTGGAACACAGGCAAAGAGTTTCTGTAAAAGAAAAAAGGATTTTACCGAAGAAAACAATACAAAAATGGATACAAATACAATAACAATTATTTAGTCATAGCCTTGCTGATTCATGGAAATTGGTGATCTCATATGAGCCATGTAGAATCTGCGTTTTGTGTTTTTCCATTTATGTATTCTCTTTCAAACTTCAGTTGATAGAACTATGACTATTTTTTTGGAGGGAGGAGGGGGCCTGAGGGGACAGGTTTCATGGAGGTTCAGTTTATCTTTTCATTCTGTGTGCTTTATCTACTAGGGGCTGCTATATGTTAAGCAGCTTGTCAGATAGATAGATCCATAGCAGCAAAAATTGGGGAAAAAATCGGCAAACTAAAGGTATAAGATAAATCAAGAAAAAATTGGGGAAAAATCAGATTGAAAAAAAAATGGGTAAAAAATTGTAGAAAAACAGAAAAACTACTTTTTAAAAAAAATTTAAGGGCATTTCCATAGCATAGAGATATAGAGAACAAGTAAAATAGAGTTTAACCAATTAATTGTAGACAATAGGATTTTGTTGTTTATATTCATATCGCTGATTACATTGCATTGCATAAAGCATACTTCATACTTCATAGTGCATAAATAATAACTAAATGGTTACAATTAATAAAATTTCAATTATAATATAGTTTGTACAAAGTCAACCTATAAACTAAGTACAAAGTTCCAGAAATCAAATGTAGCCAATGACTCTTGCTACTACAAATATAGCTATGCTAGAGGGCTGTAGGTCTTGTTTATGAAGCTCTTGGTTTAGAGCCTCTCTTAAGTTGTTCAACCTCATGACTATCCAAGTTGGCCTCTAGGATCTCAAAATCCTCAGGCTCAAGAAAGTCATTAAAAAAGACAATTTTCCTTTGCTGAGCAGACATTATAAATTACAAAATTGGAATCAACTGCTTCATATTTGTGATTTAACAGCACTTGCGATTTCTAGAACAACGTCAAAGAGAACTATATGAAGAGTGTGAAAGAGAAATATATGACAAAGGAAGTAGTTGCAAAGTTCAACTTATTAGGTTTTGAATCAAATAGCTCAAGATAGAGTAATAGAAAATGCTTTTGAAACAAAAACTTAAATCTCAAAAGACCACAAATGATATTGAAATATTCTCATTGATAACTATTTTAGCAGATTTGTAAAAGAGTAAAGGGAGTGTTAATATTTTTCCATTAGATAATAAAGACCTGCTAGTACAAAAGAAGAGAGCAACTATTTGAGCCACAATTTGAGCTATTATTATTCAAGTAAATTTTCCGTGATTTTGCGTATAAGTGGATGATGGAGTTAAAAACATTGATGGACTTTGAGTTGAGAATTTGAGAGATTATAGGTACAAGTTTCAATGGAAAATCAAAGCCTGAGGAACATTCCCTTTCAAAGGGACAGTTGCTGCTGAAATCTATTTGGATCGTTAAAGAGAAAATATATGAGGCTTGGTTCAGGAGGGATTAAGATAAGCCCACAAGACTAGGGCATGACTTCTCTTAAGGCATGTATTAGTTTGCTTGATGCCTATTTAACATGCATGGAATGCTACACTATATATGTCTAAAGCATTCATGTACTACTATTGTACTCCTTGCATGCCTTTTGAACCTCCATGTATATGATGATCCTAAATGGAATGTAGTTCCTGAACACGTGCAGGGCATGCATTTAAGCAGCAAGTTTCACCAATTAACAAAGCATTAAGCCTGTAGAATATATAGGAAATTTATATATAACCAAAACAATCCTTCATTTTGATATAAAATACTGCTACAGTTCATTTATTTCAGCATTACAAGCTGATTTTTATCTTTCGGATAGGAACCATTCTGCTTCCGGTTCCACAATATTTATATACTATTATGTGTATACTTATGCTTCCCACTTAATTATACAATTGTCACTACCCTATCCGCTTGTCATTAAAACTTGATGGCCAATGTCAAATTGAAACTCCAAATTAGCACACTTTGTTAGTGTCTAAAAAAGAAATTTGTCTCAACCTAACCTTGATAATCTAAACAACCACCTTGGTATTATTGTTGACAATTGAAATGTTAAAATTCTTTTGAATAGTTTGGATTACAAGAATTCAAAGAAAACAAAGCTCGTTAGGTTGATATCAAGCCAATAGAGTTTCATTTCAATTTAGTTTGGCTTTCTATATTTACTTTTGGCAAGTATTCTTATAAGGTTGAGATATGTTAAAAAAATAAGATAGAAACCTTACTTAGTATTTATGATATTGTCTACTATTTCCCACTAAATTGTGTCTTTGGATATTTATACATGGAAAGCATTACTACGAGCCTAAGGAAAATGACAGAAGTGTGGAATATAGATAAAAAAGAAACACATCTCTTAACCATTCCATTTTAATGTCCTTAACATCAAACGTAGAAGCATAATAAAGAATGTGTCTCTATTTTAATGTCCTTAACATCTATTAGAAATATACGTCTATTCAAGGTCGCCTACCTGTGATTTGCCTTAGCAACCCAATGAAATCTAGCGCATCTTTGATAGTGAACCACGTCCCAATGGTTAGCGCTCAGTTCTATGCTAAAAATCAACGAAAAATTTCGATTAAATAGCGATTTTGCGCGATTAGGGTTTCGCGATAGGTTGGTTAGGCAATTTTTTCATGATTTATGTTGCAAGGTGTGCGCCCTTGGTCTCCTTGTGTTGTGCAGCGCAACACTCAGGTTCATGACATGGCTTAACCGCCTCCTATGAATTCATTAACTTTGGTGGTTGTATCAGGCATTAACAGGTCAATTTTTTGGTGCAACGACATCCGTCTTTGCAACAATTAGTATCAGAGCTTGGGTCATGGGTTCAAACCCCTCACTTGCGCAGGGGGGATTGTTGCAAGGTGTGCGCCCTTGGTCTCCTTGTGTTGTGCAGTGCAACGCTCGGGTTCATAACATGGCTTAACCGCCTCTTGTGGATTCATTAACTTTGGCGGTTGTATTGGGCATTAACAAGTCAATATTTTGGTGCAACGGCAGCCATCTTTGCAACAATTTAAACCCTTAAAAATCATTGAAAATCACAGCTGATTAAATCAGGATTTTTAGGGGGGGTGGGGGAATCGTTTCGATTGAAATTTTTTTAAAATCTGGATTTCTGAGATTTTTTGAGGATTTATGTTTCTATGGATAGGTCATACCAACTTTACGAAGCCAAAATGGTCAGTAAGACCGATAAATATATTAGTTAACCATGCATGAGGCAAATGATTTTTTTTGGGGATATGTAGGAGTTGTGATCTGTGTTAGTTTTATGATCAGATTAAATGCACAGAAAATTAATTCAAAATCAGACACAACAACACAGCAGATACCCTGGGAAAACCCTCCTCTTGAGGGAGAAAAACCCAGCAACAATATATCACTTATATATTGAATTATCAATAGAGACTTCTTTTACAATGAGGCCAATATGAAGGCCTATCACATGCACTACAAACTGATGATAATCTCAGCCAATAACTCTATCGATTTCCTCTTGATAATAAACTCGATCTGACTTATAGAGAACTCGCACCAATGACTGAAGTATATTGAATGAATTGAATGATTGACAATGAGAGATCAATCGGCTATAAATACAATATCGAAGGAAGATGTGACCCTTCAATAACTCAAGTCGGCCAACCACAGAAAGATACGTCTCTTCTATAGAATAGCATGTCGGCCTTAATCAACAAGCATGTTTTTTAATAAACAAGAAGTCGGCCTCCTTAAAATCGCGCCTCCTCATTAAATACATATTAAACATTATTTAACAAATGAAGTGCCCCATCATAAAATTGCATATATAAATTAAATAGCCAATGAGCTATTATTTAATTTATGATTTCTCCAAGAGAACTGGGCTGGAAGAATTGTACGACGCTGCTATGAAACATCAACAATCTGGACATTGTTGTTGTCTTCTGTGGGGTGCACCATAATGCTCATCAGAAAGTTACCTCTTCCACCTCTTCAAAGAAGGGCAAATATAGAGTTAACCTCCAAGGCATCTCTATTACTAGCTTGGATGTTATTGTCCGAAAACAATTTTGCTGGGTACTTATTTGTTAGACTACTGGGATTTCACTGTTGCTGAATTCAAGCGATTCCTCCTATGGTAAGGGTTAACTCCCAGGTAATCTGGATTGTCTGGTCTCTGCCAACCAGTGTGTATCCCCTTCTAGAGAATTTATCTGCAGCTGAGGTATAAATTCAGGCACCCTGATAAGTAAGTCTTAGGATTGAGTTCTCAGCATAACCAGATTAATATCAAAACATCTTATGTTCTCTGGGCAATCCTTGATACACCGTTCTTGTCCCTTGGCTCCTGTCACCCATCCCCATCCCCATTCTACTTACAATTTAAATATTGTTCCTAGGATTTTTGGGGTACTTCTTGGTGAGCCTATTCTGCATTTCTACGTCTTCTAGTTCCATCCAAAGGGGGACTCAATGGAATTTTTAGGCTTCTGTTCATCCAGTATGTGTCATTAACTACATGCACAGTTGTCTGTAAAAGTGGGATGCACCAAATATACTTGAATATAGTTGCGAGCCTCATACTTCTCTATAAAAACTGATTTTTGAGTCACATTTTTTTTGGCACAGAATGTAAATCTTGTATTCTATTGCTCAATTATGGTGAAACCTAGTTGCAATTGCTAAGAGAATTTAGTGGATGAATCCATTTTTTTCTGAAAATATTTCTTGAAATGTTTTATATGTTCAAAAGAGCAACGCTACTTTGCATTTTGGGAACATAGAAAAAATGATCATTTGGCCAGTTTGAAGGGAAACATTTTTTTAAAACACAACTACATGGGAAGAACATATATGGAACCTTGGTAATAATTCCTAGGACTATAAGAGTGTAATATAAGTATGGAATGATTTTTAACTGCCACTTCTCTTCAGAGTCATGGTTCCAAACCTCCAATCCACCAACTTGCAAATATTTTCAATTATGGTAGAGATACTTTAGCTGCATTGTACTGTTATAGCTTATCCCCAAAACCTTTCTAGGGCAATGCCAAGTCTCTAGGACATACATGTAAATTTCATGCTATCAGTTGATTCATGACTTTTTTAAATTGATTACAAGACAAGCAGGATTTGTTTCATAGATTTATTTTGGTGATATATTCCACAAGATTATTATATTAACAAGTAAAACAATTATTTGAGCTTGTTTGACCATATTGAAATGCTTAAATTTTGAAACAAGTTTGTATCCAGGATCTTGTGAAAATTAAGGTTTCGATTTAAATCCTGCTCTTTACCTTAACTTTTGGTGATATGCTTTATCTTATGAATTTTCAATTCTTTGGGAGCTAATATATAGCAGTTAATGTTTTGCATCAAAAAATTCTTGATTGTGTTGGCCTGTCAAATGTTTCGAACACAGTTGGATCAATATCTTGAATTGCATCTGGTTTATACAATGGCAGGCTGCAAGATTGCTGGCAAACTTGATTTTGTTGAGCTCTGGAGTCTTGGCTAGGGCATTTGTTCAAGCTTACCGCCAAGCTCTTGCAAGTATGTATCAAACCTTTGTCTGCATTTATCATGGTTGGGGTGTTTATTTGATATTTCTCAAATCTGTAGTACAGGTACTAGCACAGGTATCTGAACAAGGTGTCATTACAAACCAGAAATAAGCATCATAATTCCAAAAATAGTATTTATAATTTATTGGAAATTATTTTTTATGAGTGTGTTAGATTTAATTAAGAATTAGATGCAAGAATAAATCTAGCCTAGGAACAAACAGCAATGATGACAGAAATTCAAATACAAACAAGATGAGAATAACGAAATTCCAACATCTGCATTCAAGGTTCCTGATGACCGAAAGCAAAAGAAATGGACTACAGTATATAGACTTTAGGATGAGCAAGTTAGGATGACAAGTGTCCCATAGAGGTTGAGTTAGCCATAGTAATTTCTGGAGGGACTCAACATGTAAGAGCAGGGGTGTCAAGTGAACTCACTTGCTAAGGGAGAGTGCCACCTAACTCCTGTCAATTAAGGAGTATATGAGGTAGATGTGGCACATGAATCCTATCAATCAAAGAGAAGACACAATCTTATTTTTTAATTTACATAAGTAAATAAAATAAATTACCTAAGTAAACTTAATATAAGGTGCTATATATAATTACTCTAACACCCTCTTGTAAGTGCAACTTAGGGAAAAAAGAAATGGGTCTCAACAAGCCAAGACATGTGAGGTACTCATGTACAATATGAAAGAACCCCAAGGTACAAAGAGAGTGTATCACTCCAAAAGAAGGGAATGAGAAAATCCGTAGTACAAAACTCCCTCCCAAAGAGAGGAAAGATGGAGGATGACAGAGTCCCCTTAGAAGTGTGTCACCTTCTACATTAGTGATGGAATGATGAAACTAAAGGATAATGAAGTTCCATGCTCGTCAAATGACATTCCTTCTCTCAGGCAGTAGTAGACACATAGGTGCATGTAGAAAGTCTTCCCAATCCATGAAGGAGAATGACAGAAGAAAACACAAAATGTTGTGCTTTGGAAGTAGTGCAATGGTCCCATGTTAGTGTTGAGTGGTGACAAGATCAAATTAGGAGTCCCAAACCTAACTAAAGAGGATGACTGCTTGAGACCGTGTGGAAAGTCATTTACAATAGGTGCCAAAGAAATAGTGTGAGCAGGTGGAATCTCAGTGCATACAATGTCAGTACATTGCTCATCCCATGAGATGTCATGCTTTGCAAGCCCTCAATGAAGTAACTCTAAACTTGGTAGTGTCAATAGGAAGAGTTGGTGAAATCATAGTGCATGTCATGTGACTACAATGCTCATTCCACAATATGCCCACCTCAAATGCTTGAATATAAACAACTGGCAAAGCTATCAATGTTGGAGGTGTAGGAGTATTAGGGAAAGTCTCTTTGTTATCACAATATTCGAGACCTTTCCAATAAGCAAGCTCCTTTTCTGTGTCATTGTCCTATGGAGAATTCTCAGAATCATCAAGGGTTAGAAGACAATCCGTAGTAGGATTATTTGGGAATAGAGATTCATTGGGATCTTCATGCATGAAATCATTCTAGCCTAGGAACAAACAACGATGATGACATAAATTCAAATGCAAACAAGATGGGGACAACAACATTCCTATATTTGTATTCAAGGTTCATGATGATGAAAAACAAAGGAAATGAAGTACAACATAGACTTTGGGATGGACAAGTTAGGATGACAAGTGACCTAGAGAGGCTGAGTTAGCCATAGTGATTTGGGGACTGACTCAACATGTAGGAGGTGGCATCTAACTACCGTCAATCAAGGAGTGAATGAAGTGGAG